>OV651818.1:5273918-5873918 GCA_927349885.1 Psylliodes chrysocephalus
ATTTATTTATTTATTTATTTATTTATTTATTTATTTATTTATTTATTTATTTATTTATTTATTTATTTATTTATTTATTTATTTATTTATTTATTTATTTATTTATTTATTTATTTATTTATTTATTTATTTATTTATTTATTTATTTATTTATTTATTTATTTATTTATTTATTTATTTATTTATTTATTTATTTATTTATTTATTTATTTATTTATTTATTTATTTATTTATTTATTTATTTATTTATTTATTTATTTATTTATTTATTTATTTATTTATTTATTTATTTATTTATTTATTTATTTATTTATTTATTTATTTATTTATTTATTTATTTATTTATTTATTTATTTATTTATTTATTTATTTATTTATTTATTTATTTATTTATTTATTTATTTATTTATTTATTTATTTATTTATTTATTTATTTATTTATTTATTTATTTATTTATTTATTTATTTATTTATTTATTTATTTATTTATTTATTTATTTATTTATTTATTTATTTATTTATTTATTTATTTATTTATTTATTTATTTATTTATTTATTTATTTATTTATTTATTTATTTATTTATTTATTTATTTATTTATTAATTAATACATCCAACAGGCTTTATCAGCCCAATTACAGGAGTATATAATATAATATTTAAAAATACAAAGTTTGAGAATACTTACTAACTAACTAACTAACTAACTAAATTACATTCTAATTATCTAATTTGATACCAATCTGTAATATTGCTCTCTAAATTGGTAAAATTTTAGAAAAAATATATCAACAGAATACTGATTGACACTTCTACACATTGTAGTTAAAGGACTGTGAAAGTGATGTTGTGAATTTTGCACTTGAATATGAAATGTTATATTTGACCTTGATGTAATACGTGGGATATGAAAATTAAATTGAGACAGCAGAGAAGATGAATCTATAGAATTATTAATTAATTTATAGATGAATGTCAAATCTGCTATTTCTCTTCTTTTCCTCAGACTCACAAAACTGAATTCTTCTAACAATAAATTATATTCATAGTGACGAATAGGATAACGGCCATGTTTTTTAAAGTAAATAAATTTTAAAAATTTTCTTTGGACAGATTCTAATGCACTTATGTACTTTAAATGGTTAGTATTCCAAACACAACTACAATACTCCAGTTTGCTACGAACTAGTGAAAAATAAACGGAGAAGATGGCTTCTAAAGATTTAAACTTTTTACAGTTTCTAATAACAAAACCCAAGATTTTTGTACAGTATTTTAAATGTGTTCCGAAAAAGTCAGTTTGCTGTCAAATAAGATACCTAAATCTTTGTAATTATATATCCGGGGAATAACAAGATTATCTAATTGATAGTCATATAAAACAGTGTTTACTTTCCTGGAAAAGGACAGGACTTTGCATTTGTTAGTATTCAAAGATAGTTTATTTACGATACACCAGTTATGTAAGATGACAAGGTCGTTTTGAAGAGCAATGCAATCTGAGGTATCCTTTATTTCCCTATAAATTTTCATATCGTCTGCAAACAAAAGTTTCTTAGAGTTGATACAATGACAGATGTCATTAATAAAAATAACAAATAATAAAGGGCCCAAATTCGAGCCCTGAGAAACCCCTGACGTTGACACGAAATTAAAAGATTTGGCACTCTCGTATTCAACATATAACTGTCGATTAGTTAAAAAAGACTTTAACAGTGATTGCATACTCTTTGAAACACCAAATTGTCTCAGTTTCAGAAGCAATTGTTTGTGAGACACCTTATCAAACGCTTTACTAAAATCTGTGTATGCGACGTCAACTTGATTTCTACAATCTAAAGAACTAGGTATGTATTGCGTAAATGTACACAGATTTGACGCGGTACTTCTGAGCTTCACAAAACCATGTTGGTATTCCGTGATTGAATTTTTTACGTGGGAATATAATATATTAGAAAATATAATTTCAAAAATTTTGGGAAAAACTGAGATTAATGCAATTGGTCTGTAATTTGATATGTCAGAAATTTTACCAGCTTTGAAAACGGGACAGATTCTAGATATTTTCCAAATGTCTGGATAGGCCTCTTCTTGGAGTATACGATTAAATATGTAAAAGAGTGGAACTGACAAAAAACCTATATAATTTTTCACCAGTTTGGATGAAACATTATCAGGACCACAGGTTAACTTATTTTTTAATTTATTAACTGCGTTGATAATTTGATCTTGAGATATATAACTAATAAGGATTTGTATCAACATCATAAAGCATCTCATTATCAGATCCATCACTAAACACGCTACCAAAGTGCCTGGCAAAAGCATTCACAATAGACTGGGGAGTGGTTAGGGTTTCGTTACTGTATGACATTTTCCCGGGAATCCTAGTTTTATTTTGTTTGGATTGAATATATGACCAAAAACGTCGGGGATTTAGTTTAATGTTATTTTCTGAATTTTGGATGAATCTATTATAACAGCTAGTTATATCACGTTTTACAATTAGTCTTAAGTTTTTATAACGTTGTAGATAAAAGAGAAGTTTATGTTTTTTATACAGTTTTAAGTGTTGTTTTTTTTTAAGCTAAGTATTTAGTCTGTTTAATTTCATAAAAATGTTAATTTATATCTTTGGTAATCAAGGTTAATATGACATTTTTGAAGTCCTCTTCTTATTAATAATTTTAATTGATTAATGCTTAAGGTGATTACAGCACCGCCTTATAATTTTCAGACAAGGTTATTTCAAAAAGTAATTTAAAAAAAAATATTAAATTTTGGCAAAATAAATTTGGCAATAATATCTGGAATATGCATATTTTTAAAGTTTTAATTCCTTCCAGTTTCCGAGAAAAAAAGTCAAACAGCTTTAAATGTTGAAATATCATAATGAAAATAAATGCATTCCTTAACAGCACTATTCTTAATATAATCCAGAAATTTGAGCTCTTACTGTCTTGTTAATGATTTTTTAAAATTCGCTAAAATTAGTGGCTTAAGCGCCTCGTTAAGTGATGCCTTCTGTTGTAACGCGACTGTAACTATCGTATCGTACACTCTCAGTCATCATTCGTTTCCTGAAATGATTTACACCAGTTTACACCAGAATATAGCACTTAACGAGACATTTTAGTTACTAAGTTTGGCAAATTTTAAAAAATCATTACAAGACATTAAGAGCTTAAATTCATGGATTATTTTAAGAATAGTGCTGTTGAGGAATGCATTTATTTTCATCATGATATTTCAAAATTTAAAGCCTTTTGATTTTTTTTCTCGGAAACTGAAAGGAATTAAAACTTTAAAAAATATGCATATTCTAGATATTATTGCCCAATTTATTTTACCAAAATTTAAATTTTTAAAAAAATTACTTTTTGAGATATCCTTTTCTGAAGATTATAAGGGGGTGCTGTAATCACCTTAAAGCTGCGGTTTAAAACGAAATATTATTTTTCTACGACCGTGTATTTTTACCCACTTTCCCGCACGCATTTTAGTTTTGAAAGTGTCACTTTCCCGCACTAGTGCTAGAAAAAATCACTTTCCCGCACTAGTGCGGGAAAGTAAAATTATGAATATTTGGCCTTACCTATTGTATAGTTTTTTTACCTCGGTTGTTATAACTATTGTTACAATAGGTAATTTAGTATTTTCCAACTATTCCATTTAATAAAATTTACTTTTTTCTTGCTTTTTGTTATAATTTTAATTTTTTGGAAAACTTGAATAATAGAGATATTTTTATATACCTTCTGTATATTTTTAAAAGTCAGACTAGGCTGTGACATGTATGGCTTGATATGGTTGCTATATGGTAACCAAGGCGTGTTATTGTTACAAAAACGTCAAAGTTGTTTGTTGAAGCGTCAACTGAATTAAAATAAATTAAAGAAATAATGGATTCATCGGATGAAGAGCTACCCGAAGCCATTTTAAAAGCTGCAAATGAAGCACATTTGGAGGTGTTACCTGCCAAATCACGAGGAAGATATGAAAAACAATACGACCATTTTGTCACATGGTGTAAACAGGAAGGGGTAAAAACCTACAAAGAAGAGGCGTTTCTGGCGTATTTTTCGCACCTAAGTAAGTTTTTGAAATCTAATACTTTATGGTCTCGCTATTCGATGGTCAAAAGTTTAGTAAAAATAAAACAAAATTTGGATATAAGCCAGTTCCATAAGTTAACGTCATTTCTAAAACAAAAAAATGTTGGTTTTCGAGCACAGAAGGCGCAGGTTTTTACCAAAGAAGATATATCCAGGTTTATGTTAGCCCCTGATGAGGTATACCTTATGATTAAAGTGAGTACCATTTTTGATTTAGCTGGTGCTCTCCGCAGAGCGGAGCTTGTAAATATCACTCTCGATGATATACAAGATAAAGGCAATCTGATAGTTGTGAAAATTTCCGATTCCAAAAATCATTATTCAAGATCATTTGTTTTATGTGAAGAAATAAATAATGGAAACTTTCTGAAGCTGTACAGAAAGTACGCAGGTTTACGACCACCTACCACTCCGCATCGCCGCTTTTTTATTAATTATAAAAAGGGAAAATGCTCAATTCAGTGCGTTGGCGTAAACACCTTTGTTAAGATGCCAACAGAGATTGCTGCATATTTGCGTCTAGCTAATCCTGAACGATATACAGGACACAGTTTTAGAGGTTCTTCAGCAACATTCCTAGCGGACTCAGGTGAAGCGATAACCAATATAAAACGTCTCGGTGGCTGGAAGTCCACTACTATCGCTGAAGGCTATTTGGAGGACTCCGAAACACAGAAGAAAAACATTTCGAATAAAATTCTTTCAAATAGAAATGACTTGCAACCTTTGCTGCCACCGTCATTTTCACCTTCATGCGACCTGCAACCGATATCACTCCCGTCCACGTCATCTTTTCAATCTACGAGCGTTACGACTATTAACAGCCAATTAACACCAACTAATTCCTCTGTACCGGCAATTTTACATAATTTACAAAATGCTACAAATTGTGTATTTAACATTAATATCCATAATAATTAGTTGTTTTTATTTAAAGATTTGTATATGTTGAAATAAAATAATTTTCCAAAAATAATTTTTCCTACTTTTTTGTATATACGGTCGTAGAAAAAATAATGTTCCTAACTCATGCGTAAAGTGTCTTTCCCGCACTTGACCGCTTGCCCGAACTCCGCTTCGCGTCGTTCGGGCCAACTGCAGTCGCGTGCGGGAAAGTAACACTTTCCGCACTTGTTAGGAAAATAACTATTTCCGTCAGTGTAAGGCGTAATTCTTTATACTTATTGATGCCTTGCTATTATCGGGGGAAGTTTTATTGTTTTATCTACTATTTATTTCTCTTATAGATTTTTACTACATCCAGGTTGGCCAGGAGGTTTTCTAGAGTGTTGTTAGCTTTTCGTGTTTTTCTCCTATTGCTTCTGCTTTCCGCCATTATTCGTTCTACTTCTTTGTTAATTTAATCACCGATTTCTCTTGCCAGTTTTTCTTTATTAGTCTCATAATTCGTTGGGAATTTGCAGTTTTCTTTGTTTAAAATATTAATTTGTTTTCGCCAATTTTTCATATTATTTTGCATTTATTGCTATGCAATTTGCAGTTGCTCATTTACAGCTTTATAATGTATCCAATTGTACAATGCCTGTTCATTCTGACTTCTAACCCGATTTTCCTGAAATAAGGTTTAATATTGTTGGACCAGGAGATTTTCTCCTATTGTCATTATTGTTAAAAAAAAAAATTATTTTAAAAACTCTTTAATTCGTCTTCATTGTACTTAAGGTGCACATTTTATACTTAAATTTTATTTAAGATATACATTTAAACAGTTTTACAGTGATAAGTATACAGAAAAGAGTCTTGAAAACAATACAGCGTAAATGGTAAAATAAACATTAGCGCTCGTAAAAGTAAAGTTATGTAAATGTTGGTTTTCTTTATAAAAATATCACGTCGCTATGAACAGATGGTTAAAAAAAAAGTCGAGCTTAGTTTCCAGACGCAAATCCACTGTGTACTTTTCACGCTGTTAAATAACTACATTTTAATTTATTAAAATTAGAATCCGTAGAGTTTTCTTTGTGGGATAGAAATGAAATGGAATAACCAAAAGGAACAAAAATAAAAAACCATTTGAATAAACAAGACTTGGTTGGTATATAGACATTATTATAATCATTGGGCGAATTTGTATAATGCCGCAAATTATCTCAAGCAATGTTCATTGTCTATAAAAAATGTGTGACTTTATTTTGATCAAACTTAATTACAAATCAACAAATTTGACAAATTGTAAATTGTAATTTTTTTAAATTTATATTTTATAAATATTTTAAATCTCCTTGTCTCAGATATACAGGGATGTCCCAAAATTCCGTGTACATTGATCTACTGTATGTTGGTGAGATCAAAATAAGTCGATTGAGCCAAAATTACCTATATCACAAAGTCCATCGTTTGCCTGTGAGGAAGCTTCAAAGTTGGAAGAAAATTTTCAATTTTTTTTAATTTATAAAATTTGGTGTGTTGCTATTTTAATTGTAGAGCCATTGTTTAAAGCAAAAAATTACACCAATTGAAATTATGGAAGGGTAAAAACCACCCTAATCCTACCATAAATAACATCGTATTTTTTTTTTCAGGGCCGCCCGTTCCCTAATTTTTTTTTGTGGAGAGCTGTTTTCATTTGTAGCATTTTTTCTCTCTTTTAAAAAACATGTATCTCTCATGGTATTTGAGTAAAAAAAAATGTTATGGACTGATGGTTAGTCACTTAAAATTTTCAAGAAAACTAAGTTGGCGGTTACTACTGCAACCCGAACACGATTTTAACGTTATTACAATAAAACAATCATTAATAGGCATAGGTATCTATTGAAAAATAACAATTCGAAAGGAAGGATAATTTTTTTTTACAATAAATGTTCAGTTTGAATCCTACCCCATAATTGTTCAATGTTGTCGATAGGAACTTCATAAACTTTGGTTTTCAAGTGACCCCAGATAAAATATTCACAAGGATTACAGTCCGGTGATCGAGGAGGCCACTGAATAGAGCATCCCGACCTCTGCCAATCCATCTTCCATGGTATTGTTCGTTTAAATAATCTCTCACAATGCGGGAAAATGAGGTGGTGCACCATCGTGCATAAAAAACATGTCACGGCGTAAATTGAGCGGTAAATCTTCTAACAGTTGAGGCAAATCTTGACGTAGAAAATGCAACTGTCACCGTTAAGACGATCTGGTAATCTAAATGAACCAATCAAGTAGGTGTCAATAATACCCACCCACACATTAATTTTAAACTCTCGTTGAAAGTGTTTCTCTTTAATGGCATGTGGATTTTCATCTGCGTAAACATGTTCGTTATGTGAATTTGTTATACCACCAGTGTTGCCGAAACAAAAATCTAAAATTTCCTCTCACTTAATCCCAAAATTCCCCCTTTATCCACCCACGGTTTTAAAAATTAACCACTTTTTCCACCAACACTAAAAAATGTTTTCTATATAACTATAATCCCGAAAAGCGGTATTTGCTGCGATTTAAATGTATACCTCCTCTAGCAGAACGAGTCTATTTTTTACGTGACATCAAGCAAACCATATCAATGGAGCAAACGGAGCTTGAATGTATTAAGAGAACGGTATCGAGTAAAAAAAAAACAAAACTAGGTACTTTTCAAATGCAGCACTAGTTAACGAAAATAAAAAAAAATATCAACTTATCAGTTGATCTAGTGGTTAAATACATTCGACGCTGAGGGCCAATTAAAAATTATCTAAAAATAAAGGCAAAGCAAACTTCAAAATCCTTGCCATAGCAAAGTTTTTGACCGTTTCTCTCTTAATAACAACGACTCCTTTGGCTAATACCGAAACAGGCATTGAATTATATGTAAAAAATGTAAAAAATAAATATTATCTATTAAAAAAAGGATATCCAAGATTAATTCGTTTTAAAGTCATTACGGGAGCCTCAATGCGAGCAAATTCCCCAAAAATTCCCCAAAAATATTGTATCCACCCAAAATTCCCACTAGACTCCAAATTTCCACCCAATGGGGAAATTTCCACCCAAACGGCAACACTGTATACCACGTCGTGTAAAGCATGACTCGCCTGTAAACAAAATTTTTCTGTGAAAAACTGGATCGGCCGCTCTGTGCTCTTGAATAACTTGTACAAAATGCAAACGAGACTCATAATCAGGAGGTAGGAGTTCCTGGACACTTTGAATGTGAAAGGGATACATAAGTTGTTCTCTAATTATTCTGTTGGATGTGCTTTTTGAAATCCTAGTTTGGCGTGCCAGTCGTCGGGTTCTAATTCCGGGATTATTTTCAACTATTTCAAGTATTCCCTCCTCTGCAGCAGGAGTTCTAACATGACGAGGTCTTCCAGCATTATTTTTGTTCGGTTTCAGTTGACCAATTCTCGAAGTCGCCTCTCGATAGAAGTAAAAATCTGCTGATTCGGAATCTGTCGATTTGGAATCTTTCATGGTATACCCGAACACTCTCACGGCAGTTGCCATTACAGAAACCAAGCACCAGCAACATATCAGTTTGTTCATTGAATGTGTACTCCATACCAACTACAAAATGTTTGAAATAACTCCTTCACAAAAACTTTAAATCGAAACAGAAAAAATACAATACATACATAAAATGAGTAGTATCGACAATTTTTACAGTTCTACAACATACATATCTGTCAATATTATCAAATTGTTTATTGTTTACATGTTTTTTGCAAGAGAGAAAAAATGCGACAAATAAATATAGCTCTTCACAAAAAAATTTAGGGAACAGGGGCGGCTCTGAAAAAAAAAATACGATGTCATTTATGGTAGGATTAGGGTGGTTTTTACCCTTCCATAATTTCAGTTGGTATAATTTTTGCTTTGAACAATGGCTCTTCAATTAAAATAGCTACACACCAAATTTTATAAAAATCGAACGAAGCGTTTTTGTGTTATTAAAAAAAATTGAAAATTTTCTTCCAACTTTGAAGCTTCCTCGCAGACAAACGATGGACTTATGATATAGGTAATTTTGGCTCAATCGACTTATTTTGATCTCACCAACATACAGTAGATCTATGTACACTCAATTTTGGGACACCCTGTATATATAGATTTAACATAGTTACATCATTTTTAAAATTCTTTCAATTGTCTAAGCTGCAAGCTATGGTGAAGACTTGGGACTAGTCAGTTGCTGTCCATGGGCGTCGTTACACAATTCTATAGGGGGGGCAAAATTTTGAAAAAATTTAGTATGTTTATTCATTGAAAAACAAAGAAAATTAAACATTAAAGAGAATTTTTTTTATGATGGATTTAATTATTCTGTGACGTCATGGCTTACTTCCGGTTTTTCCAGAAATAACAGAAAATTGCAATTTATTTTTTATTTTTAAATGAAAACTCGTTTTATTATTGAAAATTTGAATTTCTGGTGCATTTTTGTATAAGAAGCGTGTATTGAAAATTTTGTCAGTAACATATTAAAAAAAATATTTTCCAATATGATGATCATTTTGACAGCTGACAAAAAATTTTCAACACATGATTCTTATCCATAAATGTCCCTAAAATTCAAATGTTCAATAAAAACGGGGGTTTTTATTTAAAAGTTAAAAATAAATTGAGATTTTGTTATTTCTGATGAAACAGAAGTAAGCCAATTGAATCCAGTATATGAGAGTATTTGTCCCAAGCTTTTAAACAAATAAGTTTTCATTCCAGTATCTCAATTAACAACGAAGATAAAAGCGGAGAGAATTATTAAAATAAAAATGCTTAAATACGCTACTTGTATACGGTAAATGGGTCTCAATGGGAATTTTGAAACCTAAAAAGATTTTATAAAGTTCGTACATTCCTAGATGTTTTTCCATAAACGAATGAATAGTAACATATTTAGAAAAAATAATTTCCAATATGGCGGCCATTTTGACAGCTGACAGAAAATTGTCAATACACGATTGTTATACAAAAATGTCCCAGCAATTTAAATTTGCAATAAAAAAAGGCTTTCCTTTTAAAAATAAAAAAAAATCTGATATTTTCGGAAAAATCGGAAGTAAGCCATGACGTCACAGAACAATTGAATCCATCATAAGAAAGTCTTTCAAACAGAACAAAATTAATCCAATATCTCACTGAATAGCGAAGCTAAGGGGGAGTGGAACTGTAGTAGTAACCCTAACAATGTCACTTACCTATTTGACAGAATTGATACTTAAGTTGTCATAAAAAGTCTCTAATAAATAAAACAATCCAATAAAAAAAGACAAAATAAAAGTATATGGATTTATAAAACAAGTGAAAAAATTAATATTATTATATATTTTTATTACTTTAGCTAAAAAAAGTAAGTATAATCAATAAAAATCAATAATAAAACATAGGTAGGTATTTACGAGAAAATGTATGAGATCTTGCCTAAGCCTAATAAGTTGTCATTGAAAAATAGGTTAAATAATGTCAAAATAAAAACACTACTATTATATAATAACGTAGAATTAAAACGTATTAACAAAAATAATTGGTATATTTGCGATTGTAATTTATATTTTCTTCATTTTTAGTTCGAAAGAACCCATAGAAATTAATGATTAAAACTGGTTTCCTATCAATAAGTCATAAGATTGCATTTAAAGCCATATACAATACAGCACAGACCACTTTTTTTTTGTGGACCTGTGACAGGTCCACAAAAAAAAAGTGGTCTGTGCTGGGTGTTCCTTAAAGATTTTCCGACGTATTTTTTACCGCTGAACACGAATCTGAAGTCAAAATTGAGGGTCAAACTGCAAAAAACGGAGAAAAATTAAAAAAACCGATAAGATCCATTTGATTTTATCGGTTATTTTAATTTTTCTCCGTTTTTTGCAGTTTGACCCTCAATTTTGACTTCAGATTCGTGTTCAGCGGTAAAAAATACGTCGGAAAATCTTTAAGGAACACCCAGCACAGACCACTTTTTTTTTGTGGACCTGTGTAATTAAAGGCAGAAATCTAATCATTTGCTAAACATTTAAAACTTAAGGGATGTTGAAGAATATCATAAAATAATAATTTTTTTGCTAGTATAATTTGCAACATAGCAACTCTGGTCGCTCATTTTATTGTTTTTAACCTATTTTTTAGTAAAAAGTAAAATGTATACATGTATTTGATACGCCAAAATTACAAAATATCGCCCTAAAGTACTCGAATTATCCGCAGCTTGCGCTAGTATCGCTTTTGCTTTCCCTACCTACCATGACTTTGCACTGATCGAATAGATCGCAGCCATGTTTTAACATGCCTTAGCGTGCTAAACGTTCTTTCGATTAACTCTATCGTTGGTGGAAGAGCCATAAATATTTTTTAAACCACTTTTTATGTCTGGATAAAATTCACAATGTTTGGATGCTATATCATTAATGAAAATATCATTGTGTGTAGAAAGCCCTTTCGTACTTCAGTTTGGTATTCAGCTTCAAAATTGTCGATTCCAAATTTTTCCACTACTATCATTTTCTAATCGGTAGTGAAAAAAGTATTGTTTTTATGCTTTTGGGATGTAACAGGCTTAAGGAAAATTATCAGAGCCTTCGGAAAAGCGTGATATAAGCAACGTAATAAGGGAATCCAGATATAGTCAGCCTAAGATGCAAATGGCCTAACTCCACTTTTTACCAAAGGTACGTTTTTTGGCTATCCGTTAGTTAAAGATCTGTACTGTCGATTCGAAATGGCCTGCCAAGCCTATTTTAAATATTCGCATCAAAAATTACATGACTCATTTTGTAGGTATAACCCCTTTACATTAAGGTTAGGTCTAAAGGATGTTTTGCGTTTCCTGAAAAATTTATATTTTAGGAGTTAGGCCATTCTTCAACTATATTAGCCTTAATATTATTATTTCTATATGAGATTGTTGTTCGTATGCATAATCTTACGCGTTGTTGATTAAGTCGCTAAAAGCCAGGGGGGGGGCAACTGCCCCCCCTTGCCCCCCCCCCCCCCCCCCCCAAACGACGCCCATGTTGCTGTCCCTTATTAATTTAGTTAACTTTTTCATGTGTCTTCTAAAGTTTTTTTGACGAAGTCTTTGATGATGGCTTAAGAGGCCGAAAGTGCTCAGACGAATTATTTTATGGAGTTTTATTAAATAAAACTCATCATTTACACACTTTAAATACCCTCTCGCTTCATTTCTTAAATATAAAATGATTTTTGAGATGCAAGTTTTTGGCTTTTAATGTTTTAATAAATCCAAAATAAAAAATAAATTTTAGATGAAGTCACCTTAATTCACAATTCACAACACAAAATACAAGTCTGTAAAACTACAAAAAACTAAAGTTTCAAAAACAGATATATTTTACCACATGCACCTTTTCACTTCGCTAAGTTAATTATCGATCGGGCATCTGGCAACAAATGAAATCGCGACCGATGCAGCGCTTAATATATAAAGTTTCGTACATTGCAAGTTCCGATAGGAAGAAACGCTTGTTCGTTCGTTGGCTCGTTGCATTTTAAGCTCATACATGAATAAAATCAGATTTGTTTGAGTTTACACAATTCATGTTATCATGTTACGTATTCGATCGAATAAATGCTATTGTTGCGTACTCTAATTTGGAAAATATATTATTTTAGAGAAATTTGGTTTCCTCGTCTCAAAGAGTAAAAATAAAATAATAAACAAATAAAAACAATGTAATAGCTAGTAATTTCTTACTGTTTTTTTATCATTAGAAATTTTGTTTTGACAATGTTGTTTGTTGCTTTATCTTTTTTTTACTTTCGAGTTTTGATGTTTACAAGACCTAAACATACTCTCCACCAGACCTAACCATACTGTCCATGCTTTTCACAAAACTACACCCATTTTGTTCAATCTCTGTAGTATCACATAATAATTGTAGAAAAACATCATACTTTTGATCTCACTCGTTATTTTTTTCAATTTGTTGCGAAATATTTCAACCGAAATGAAATATTTAACACCGTCTACTCCATGCCAAGCATGTTTTCTTATATCCCGCACTACATCAACATGAGTTAGCATAAAAAAAATATATAAAAAGAGGAGTCGAAAGCTGAACTCATTCCCCAGATAAAATGACGTCTCTATAAAAGGAAACGTCTGGAAAATACGTTCGTAAGAAATACGTACGGCATTGATGACTACGGCAGTTTTCTTTCACAAAAAGTGACACGACATGTGATGTAGAAAGAAGTCAGGTTTTATATAAATTAAAGTAGCACAATCAGATGTTCTCTTGGGATCAAACGAAAGCTGCATTACACCGGAACATCGAGCTGCTACAGCCATCCATTGTGTTTGTTTCACAAAAAGTATCTGGGAAATAATACAGGGATTGCCCGGTGTTTGTTGTTTTTCAATCTATGAGATGTTTTTACTCTGTTCTATCTATTTATTATTTCTATCATCGATATTCCATAAATAGATGAAATTTCATTTTATCTTCCTTCATAGATGTAATAATTTATTATATTCCAAGCGTATTCGATTAAATAGTGACACGTTTTCAAATAAATCTGTTGGCCTGCAGTTTGTTTAATGTATTAATGAACTTCCAATGCAACTTCGTTATTGCTTATAAATATTTCGCTTCATTAATATTATACTATTTCAAACGAGAAGGGAATGTCCAATAGGGATTATTGAATTTTAGGATCCAATAACTAGGCAAAAATACATTAACACCTTTTTATTGAGAAGTTGTATCGTTTTTATTTGTTATTTGGAAAGTTAAAAGTTTTTTTTTTATAAAATTGTCAATATTAATGCACTTTGAAGAATAGTTTTATTTAAGCAGCATTGACATCGTGAAAATGTGTGCCAACAAAGGCATCAGAATTTGGTCAAATTATGGTGGACAAATTTGAAATTTAATAAAGAGTTAAAATAGATTTTATACGATTTTTTTTTAAGAACCAAAGATTGGTATCAAACTTGTAATGAAGTTTTTCTACAAAATGTTCGATTTTACTTGTAATAATCAATTTTTATCGTAATTTGGGATATTAGGTTATAATTTAATTTTTTTATAAAATATAATATGTCATCATTCAGTTTGATGACAGCCGATGAAAGTGTCATATAAGAATATTCTTTCATGTTCTTAAGACGTTATTTTTGTATTTGCAATTTCACTATATTAACAGTTATTATTAAAGACTTTTACAACCGGTTGCAAAAACGATCGTTAAATATTTATAGACTCATTAACGCTATTAATCAATTAAAAATGTATTCCGATCCTCGATAGCTATTGAACGTCGTAAATCTGCCAAATCAAGAAGCAGCGTTTCTAAAAGTTAAAGAAGTTACATGCTACATGATATGCACACATTTCCACACCACCTATGAGTTAGTGTACTTGGCGCTTTTTTTAAAGTGGTTTCCCCTGTAGGCCTATTCCACGATCTGTTATGACGGAAGTTTTATTGGAAAATACTATATCGCACCCCTTTTTCAATAGTGCCATATCCCTAAAAAATTTAAATTGACTTTTTTTGCCCAACGTATATATTATGAACATGCCTACAATACGAGCCCTAACACAAAAGTGTTCGGACATCAACTGATTTTGCCAAAAAGTTTAAAAATTTCCTTAAGGGATTCAATATCATATGTTTTTCATTTATAAGACATAATATGTATTGTTTACATAATATTTATGAAATTGTTTTCAAATAAACTAATATTGATTAATAAAACTAAACTAATGTTGATAAAAATGCAATATTTGCTGACACATAAATGTTCGGACACGTTAGTAAAACAAATAATAGCAAGCCATGGAAACAAAAAAAGTGTTTCTATTTTGACATTTTAACTTGAGAATTAATTCGATTATCAATTGGCTCCAAAATGTCGCGTGGTAAAGCAACAAATGGTGCAATTAGAGAATTAATAGTAAAACTGTTTAACCAAGGAAAAACCTTTCGGGATATTGCTAAACAAATAAATGTCGCAAAGTCCACGGTGTCAGATATTGTGAAAAAATATGGAGAAACGGGTTCAACTCAAATTTCAAGACATGGTGCTGGTCGGCCACGCAAAGTCACTTCCCGAATGCAAAAATCTCTTGTTTGGATTTGTAAAACTGATCGCCGAAGTACTGTAAGGGAAATAACAGCAAAATAGAATGAAGAAATAATTGGAAATGTTTCACGAGAAACGTGTCGTCGCTGGATCCATAAGTCTGGTTTACATTTTTATAAGGTACGTAGGTTACGTTTAAGGAAAATCTCATATTTATGCAGTGAAATCATTGATTTAGGCAAAAGAAAAGCCGTTGCTGACGGAAAAACAAAAGAAAAGACGATTAGCGTGGGCAAAGGAACGGGCAATGTGGACTTTTGAAGACTGGAAAAGAATCATTTTTAGCGATGAATCAAAATTTGATGTTTGCGTGGGTGACCATCGATCACGTGTTATAAGAAACAAAAATGAAGCCTTTCACAAAGACTGCCTAGAAAGAAAAATAAAATTTCCATCAGGTGTTATGGTATGGGGAAGCATGTCTGGTTTCAGTGTTGAAAAACTGCACTTTATAGACGGAATTGTAAACGTAGAAAAATATCAGAACATTCTTGAAACCAATTTGTTAGTGTCAATTCCAATTTTATCACCTGATGGAAACTTTACTCTTCAACAAGATAGCGCCTCCTGCCATACAGCCAAGACCACAAGAACGTGGCTGCAGGACAACAATATTTCCATCCTTGACTAGCCCTCCAGCAGCCCTGATCTAAATATAATCGAAACTGTATGGCACAAGATGAAGCAGCAATTAACAAATGATCCACAGCGCTACATTTCTGATTTGCGGGTTAAATTGCAAAACATATGGGATTCTTTTACCGCGGAAGATTGCGAAAAGCTTGTTAAAACTATTCCAGATAGAATAAAAGCTGTTATTAAGGCAAAGGGAGATGCAACTAGCTATTGATGTGTCCGAACATTTATGTGTCAATAAATATGCATTATTATCAATATTAGCTTAGTTTTATTGATCAATATCAGTTTATTTGAAAACAATATCATAAATATGATGTAGAACAATACATATTATGTCTTATAAATGAAAAACATGAAATTGAATACCTTAAGGAAATTTTCAAACTTTTACGAAAAATCAGTTGATGTCCGAACATTTTTGTGTTAGGGCTCGTATATAAAAATGCCATATCAATAGTTCTAATAAATGCCGCGCGAGGCGCCATTAACAGTACTGCCATATCACATAACATTTTTTGTTTTAGGCTTATCTGTGTAGATTTCACATTACATGTATCATTAATCAGTAGAGACATCTTTAATCAATATGTATACTGAATTTGGTAAGCACAAGTACTGAAAATGCTGCTAAAAAAATATTACATCCACAATCATTTTTGTTTCGCTTCTCCTGTAAAATTAACATTTATAATATGGCACTGTTCAAACAGGGGTGCGATATTTACTGCATGATATTGATATACGTGATTCTTCTTCTTTTTCTTCTTCATCTTCTTTTTTTCTCTTTTTCTTCTTCTTTCTCTTCTTTTTGCTGGATTGTTCAATTGTTCAACTGAAGATGAATCAGCAGTCTCTTCATCGATATCACACGAATCTTCGTCTATAACATTCGAGCAAGACTTGCCTTGGCAATTAGTACACGCTGGTGAACACGACAACCCTACTGTTCTACAGCCACATTTAGCACTACAACCTTTTTTTTACAATTGCAAAAAATAGTGTTTGGGTGTTTTTCCGGAGTAGGTAGGAGGATGGTTTGAATCGGTTCCAAAATATTGTCCGTTCATTTCCAACCCCAGTCTTTGACGTTTATTTGATTGGCTAGCCATGTCTGAACTTGATAGAGTGTTCGATACAAGTGTTGATGAGCAGAAGCCGATGTTGGATGAAGACAAGATAGTTGTACTTGTTTCTTGTTCCGTATATTTTTTACAAAAGTTAAATATCTATACTTGTCTATCCATTTTCTTTGGAGCTCCGTAAATAGCAAGGAGAAAGCGAATTTCTTTTGTGATTATTGTTTGAGGAGAAGAGTCAATTTCTTCAAATACTCTAGCGCAATCAATTAAATCCATTTTTTCAAATAATTTTAATACTGATGTTTTACCTCTTCTTAATATTGCTGACGTAGTATCGCAGCCGGTTATCGCATGCCAAAATAAAATTTGGATGTGGCATTTTGGATAAACTTTTTGAATAGTAAATTTCTGTTCGTTGTTGTCTTTCCAGGTTTTAGAAAGTAAATAATTTTATCAATTGGATTTCGTGCAGAAAGTAGTACTAACAAATCAACATCTTCACCAACCACAACAGTTGTGTTTGTTACATTGAGTTGTTCAATTGTTGTTTCAATTATGAAGAAATTAGCGTCATTTTGAGCTTGTTTAACTGCGATATTTTCAGTGGTCAGCTTGTCATTTAACATGGGAATGAAACAAGATTTATGAATGTTGCAAGAAATTGTTGTTGGTTTGCTGGAACTGTCATAAATTGATCAAAGATTATGTCGGAAGATGAAGATGTTTTCGTAGTCCGACGACGTTGTTCTGCAGTTTTAATGTTTTTTGTCGACTCACTATAGCCATTAAATAATACCGTTACTCTATGACCATAGTGTCTGTGTAGATACTGAACGTATTTTTCGAAAATAACGTTGATTGTAACATATATCCTTCATCGATAACATAAGTAGCGTTTGTAGTATCAACTTCAGCATTGTCTGATTTAAAACAATCTTAAATGGCTGACTTTGGTGTTTTGTGCATTCCAAGAGCATGGAAGAGTGACAACGGGTAAGGGGCTAATTCATACTCCAAAATTTTTTCAATTTTATTCTCGAACGTCTTGGTGATATTTATGCGTTGAAATAATAATACAGGGTCTATAGGTACCTCCTTTTCATGACTGATGTCAGTTTCTTTTGAGTGTATATTCTCAGAATTGTATGATTTAAACATATAAGAGATACAAATAAGCATTTTTACTTATATTAAGAAACTGACTATGTACGAGTATATGGGGTCTATTCTGTAAAAATTCCTTTATATTTAACGGCCTTTAAAAATATTGGTGGCCTTTAAAAGTATATTTGTATTCGTTAATTTACTTCTGTCATTATTTAAACAGATTTCTTTAAGATAGT
The DNA here is from genome assembly GCA_927349885.1 of Psylliodes chrysocephalus. Lineage (NCBI taxonomy): Eukaryota > Metazoa > Arthropoda > Insecta > Coleoptera > Chrysomelidae > Psylliodes > Psylliodes chrysocephalus. The sequence continues at coordinate 5,292,140 of OV651818.1, forward strand.
ACTCTAATGTATTTTAAAGATCCGTTTAAATAATAACAGAAGTAAAGAAGAAAATATTTTTAAAGGCCGTTAAATATAAAGGAATTTTTACAGAATAGACCCCTATACGTGGTATTTTTGTGCATATCATGTACATTGTAACTCCTTCAACTTTTAGAATGACGATATTTTAGGAATGGTGATTTTTAGAAAAAAAGTATACAGAAAATTTTTGTAGAAATTGTATGGTCTATATTTTGGATAAAACTTAATTTTGACTTTGACCTGAATACCTTTTTAAGCACCTATGGGATCAATGGGGACTTTTGGCACTTTATTTCTACTGATGCATCCAAGATATCTATCAAAATTTTTGTTATTTAATCACTATTTTTATGTCCAAATTGACCAGAATACAAATTTTCCTATTACAGAAAAAAGAAATTCGCCATTTCTAAAAATGAACCCGGACCTGCTGGCAACCTTTGCAGTTATTATTATAATCAGGCCTATACCCTTCGTTTCTCGGTATCTTGACTCCGTGTTTAGAGATAAAAATGTTGAATATGATCCAAGGGACGGAAATCTTGTACCGACCAAACCAGCGAAGCATTAATTTTATTTCCCTGTATCTACTTACTTATTTGGGTCAGAAGTGGCGCAAACTTGTCACAGTTACAAACCGAATTATAATTCTTAGTTCGGTAGAGAACGTGGCGTAATAATAATCATCGAAGGGTCGGAACTATTCCGAATTTCTGAATAGTTAAGGTAAAATAACTTGCTTGATAGGTATTCCGACATTTAGTTGAGTTTGAATCGATTCAAAGATTCCAGAACGCAACTTGGGAAGTTGATGAACAGAAAATCGTTAAAGAGCTCCGGCATACCGACATTCACACATAACTAGTTTAAACTTGTATTAAAACTTAGATAAACCAAAGAAATATTTAGGTAAATGGCGGCGTTTAACATAAGCTTTGTTTGAAGGCAATATACAGAGTATTTATATAAACATAAGGGAAGTATCATCCCTAATAAAAAGGTCTAAACTGCTTTTTCAATGGTTTATTTTACGATCAAGTATTCTCAATTACAATGTTGCTGTGGTATTGCCACTGTCTATTAGCGTTCTGCTCACTGCGCTGGTCTGCTTTCTCCCGCTCGTCCATCCTAACACGCATGTGTGGTAAGGAGCAAAAGAACACCGCTAACACGGCCATCCTGCAATTGGTGCGTCCTCGCGCTACATATATCTGAAATTACAAAATACGAAAACAGAACTACTTATGAACATTATCGCTAATGTTCTTTTTAGACGCTAGTGCTACAACACTAAACTCTAGTGCTACAACACCAAACACTGGTGCCACTTTTATATCATGATTTCTTTAATTAAATTTGGTAGGATTGCCACCCTAACACTAAACACTAGTGCTACAGCACCAAACACTGGTGTTTAGTGATGCCGCGAGACAAAAGGAGACGAGAGAGTGGCCTCTCTCGTCTCGTCTCGTCTCGTAGGGCGAGAGAAAACTGTTCTCTCGTCTCGACGAGAAGGCGCTTCTCTCGATCGAGAGAGCCTTCCTCTCGTCTTGTCTCGTCTCGTCTCGTTTCTCTCGTGATAAAACAATATCAAATTTAAATTTGAAAAAGACGAAACATGAAAAAACGGTAAAATTTGTAAGACAGAAACAAATAATTTTTCAAGTAATTTGCGCATTAGTACTAGGAATGCGCAAATTTTTTCAAACATCGATGTGTCTGTAAACATCGATGTTTTCCAAAAGCGTTCATTGAAGAGCAAAAAAACAGGAAAAAGAAATTTAAACCATTAAATTAAACGTGACGCTTAACAAAAAACAAAGAAACATTGAAAAGAAAATCATCGATGTTAATGTAAAAATCGATGTTAGCAAATAACATCGGATTAAAAAACATCGATGTTGAACATCGATAATCGAAACCTAAAAATCGATGTTTTTTAAACATTGATACATCGTGCACATCCTTAATTAGTACCCAAATTTGGCAATAGGAAATACTTATGTCTCTCTGTCACAGTCGTTTTACAATTGAAATTTGAAGATTAGGCGTTAACTAAAAACGAAAATACTCTGTTTTGTAAATCAGTCGGGGAGGGGGGAAGAGGTTAAATTTGAAAATAGATTTTTTCTAATGCAATCCTGCGATGTCAAAAGAAAACATTTTGTAGTATGTTTTCAAAATGCAAGAAGATAGAGACATAAAACAAAAAAGTTGTGAAATTAGAGAAACATGATATTTTTGTTGTAATGAAATGCACTTTACTTGAGACGTAAAATAGAGGGCGTTATTATCTTTAAATTTTCTAATGGAAAGTAAAGTCATGTAATACCTCAATTGAAAGATATTTTGATTATATTTACTTCCAAGCAAACAGTTTTAATTTTGTTATTTTGTTTTGTTTTTACAAAAATTATATTCTTGATAATCCTCGTGTGCCGCAATAATCCAAGAAATGTTAGATAATGTTAGAAGAGAATTTTTTGCTAAGAAGTTATGAAAAATGTAATACGTCAAGTGGTTTTTAAATCACCTTTGATATTCTTAATTTATTTATTTTAGTAAATACAAGAAGCGTTTCCTTAATAATAAACAATAATTGTTAATACGAGAGTTATCAAGAATGTAACTTATTAGTAAAGGCCCAGAACATGTCTGTATAAGAGCAAAGTACCAGCTACAAAAAATTGTCATTTGTGCAGTGTTCCCTCTAACAGTAAAAAATTGCTTAAAATTATAAAAGATACTGACTTTACTCTGTACTAGCCAAAATGTTAATTATCCATTGTATACTATTGTAAAAAACAGCATTTATAAGGTAATATACCCCCGGTAATAATCCTTTGAGGTTGAAGCGGTTAACGAAAAAAGAATTTAACCTACTTTATGAATTTATTTATTGTAATTTCTGTAAAAATATAAAAACCTAAATCTGTTGTATATAGAAAATATCTTTTAAATGAGGTATCACATAACCCTACTTTCCATAAGAAAATTTAAAGCTAGTAACTCCCTCTATCTTACGTGTCTCAAGTAAAGTGCATCTCGTTATAACAAAAAGTTTCACCTCGTTTCTGTTTTGTTATGTTATATTTTTAGAAGTTAAAATAGAGAAGGGGACAATTTTCGTTCCCATTGTATATAATACATTCTTTGACAGTTTTTCGAAAAAACGCTTAAAACTTTTCAACTTTTTTTCAAAAGTAACCTCACCAAAGCAGAATGGATTAAATATAAGAAATGATTGTATAAATTTTAAATAAATGAAATGAGAAATATTTTTTCCTATAAATCACTATTTATAAATCCTAATAACACAAGTGTCATTTGTTACCATTTAATATTTATAGAATAGGTGTGTTATAGTTAACTTTTTGACTATCTCGAAATCTAATATGTTAAAATTTTAAGTTACGATAAGCAATTGAAAATTTCAAATAAGCAAAGAGAAAATTGTTCGAGAGAGCCCGAGAGAGTTCGAGAGAAACGAGAAATTCTCGTCGAGAGATGACACTCTCTCGTCTCGTCTCGAATCTTTTTTCGAGAGAAAATGTCTCTCTCGTCTCGTTCGAGACGAGACAAGACGAGACGAGAGACGAGAATCTCTCGTCTGGCGGCACCACTACTGGTGTTACTTTATTATCATAATTTATTTAGGAAAATTTGGTGGGATTGCCACCCAACACTAAATACTAGTGCTACAACACCAAACACTGGTGTTACTTTATTATCATCATTTATTTAGGAAAATTTGGTGGGATTGCCACCCTAACACTAAACACTAGTGCTACAACACCCGAACACTGGTGTTATTTTATTATCATAATTTATTCAGGAAAATTTGGTGGGTTGCCACCCAAACGCTAAACACTAGTGCTACAACACCAAACACTGGTGTTACTTTATTATCATAATTTATTCAGGAAAATTTGGTGGGGTTACCACCCTAACACTAAACACTAGTGCTACAACACCAAACACGTGCTACTTTATTATCATGATTTATACAGGAACATTTGGTGGAATTGCCACATCAAGTTAACAAAAACATTTTTTTTTTAATTTAATATTGTGGGATTTCCACTCACCTTTTTTATAGTTGCTGCGACGACCATGGCCAGTGATCTTAAGCGGCTACAGTTGTTGGCTGTCGCTTTTTACGAAGTTGATATATTTCATGTGGTAATACCTCTCGAACAGTGTGAAGATCCTTTTCATTTGGGCCTCAGTTTTCCTCCACCTGGAACTTTCTTCTATTTCCATTTGATAAAAGCTTGATATCATGTCCAACGTGGTAAAATGTTTTTGGGGAAACAGCTATCATTTTATTTGTCGTGGCGCTCCGGGGCGACTTGAAGATGATTGATGGTGCCATTTGACTTTCAGGTGATGAAAACCCGGAAAACCTCACCCACCATCATTTTGAGTGACTTCTGCGGATAATTCCACTGTATAATTTTCTTTCGTCGAATTCTGTCTTGATACAATAATCATCTTCGTTGATACGCTACTGAAGTACTGCATTTTAATCTAAATTGACATTTTTCCGGTAGTTATGTGGTCAGGATTTTTATTATTGTAAAATGTTAAAAGTTTATTCACTTGTATTTTTAAAGTGTCTTTTAATTCTAATTGATTAATATTCATATCGTTCAATTTTTTATTGTAAACATTTTCTGGATGTTGAGCAGGTCATAATGTAACTTAATCCCATCGGTATTTTTCTCGACACTTAAACAAGGTCGGCATCTGACATTGCATCCAATAACAGTAACAACATCTTCTGCAACCACAATATTTGGAACGACCTCTAATGTAACAGTCGGCAAATGACTAAAAAATAACAAAAAGCGATAATGTAAACAACTCCAAGAAGCACGTGCATCTTATTCAGCTGGCCCAATCGATCCTTTTAATGTTTTTACTACAGATTGTTAAATTATTGACATGTCAGCGTCACTATCAATAAGGAATTTTAACGACTGAGCTTGCTCACAGTATAATAACATGGCTATCGGTGTCAAATTTAGATGGCGTTATTTACTTTAACACAAATTTTTTTTAAACTTCCTTGTTTATACCAACAATTGGATTCGGAGTGACCCATTTTTTTTAATTAATGCATTAATACTGTCGGATTTTTTATGAGTAATAACCGCGTTAAATGTACTCGCCTGTTATATTCTCCGACATGGATTTTGTTGGTATTTTGGCGGCGGCTTCTCGTTTAAACTGACTTCTTGGTTTTCTTATGATCTCTGCATTTTTCGTCATTCTCGGGGACTCAAGTCAACATGGATCGCATCAAATTCGTCAAGTAATTTTATGAGCTCACCACTCACGTTCGGAATTTGGCTTTTGAATTGTCTATACCGGAACTGAATGCCATAGCAAAGCTTTATAAAATTTAGTGATAATCCACAATTTTTGATTTTCACAATCACACACCGTGAGTTACAATCATGGCATTGAAGCGTAACCTTGTATTCACGAGCAGCTGGTGTTTTCTTGTCAGCGAATGCAACAATTAGGTCATCACAAAAGTTTTGTCACGTTCGAAAAAGAAGTTGCCAGTCACAACAATAACAATAACCGGGATTCTTGCTCAATTTAGCGCTAGCGCTGAGTTCGCCTTTTATTTTGGTAGAGTTACTCAAGCCATTCTTTTACGGAATATGTGCTCTCCAGTGCTGTTCCTAAAGTGGCGCTAGGAAACAGTAACAAAGCCTACACAGAACACGAGGCTAATACAGTAGCAGTTGAAGCCGATAACACAAAAAAAAGAAGAACTAATGGAGAAATTTAAAGAATTTAAAGTGAAAACAGATGTAAAATTTGAAGAAATGAAGAAAAATTTAAGAATAGAAGTGCTAGGAAGAATTGATGAAGTAGAAAATGAACAAAATAAGAAATTTAAAATAGCACAAGAAAAAATATCTACAGATATAGAAAAGATAGTATCGGAGGCAGAGGATCAGGAAAAAAGGATATCAAATCTAGAATATATAGAAAATAAATTTTCTCAAGAGAAGAAGGATCAAGAAATGAAATTAAAATGAAAATAAATATCATTGAACAAAGTGTTGAGAGTGTTAAAAGTAAACGTAAAATTGAAAAATCACAAAAAAGGTTGAGAAAGAAAATAAAGTAAATTAGGAAACAAAATAAAGGAGAAAATAACAGGCAAGATAATAAAAATAAAATAAAAATAAATGGAAAAGAATTCAGAAAGAAAGCAAGAAATAAGATAGAGAAAAACAGGAAACAAAACGAAGGAAAGAAAAAGAAATATAAAAGTCTAAAAAATAAAAAAAAATTTGAAGATGTAAAACAAACGAAAATAAAATGTACGAAAGAATTGGGGAAGATAATGAAGAATAAAAGATTAACAGAAAAAGAAAGAGTGAGGACGAAGGTGAAAGAAAAGTAGTAAAATTTAGTTGGGGGACGAAAGGGAAATTAAAAATTATCTGTGAATTTGAAAATTGAATAGTTAAAATTAATAAAATAGAGATAGATAGATAGATAGATAGATCAATGGATTTAGTCATTGTTAGAGCACTAAGAATATCTAATAATAAAAAAGGATATGTGTGAGACTGGTGTTTCCGTTTGAAGGGCCATTTGTAGTGGACAATGAGAAAGGGAATTTCTAAATTTGGGGGAACATATAGATCAGGAAATGGGAGAATGGGGGTTAGTTTATTTAAAGGGAAAAATGGGTGATAAGAATATAAAAATTTTGTAGATACAGGGTTGAAGCGTCGATTATAAATGAAAAATTAATAGAAAGGGAAAAATAGTTATATATTAAAATATATGAATAATGAAGGAATAAAAGGAATTTTTCATATACAATTTTTTTATAGATATGTGTGTTAAATGTTAAATGTTTTCTATTTTGTTAGTGTTGATATGTTTGAGTGTTGTATTGTGTTAGTTGTATGTACAGTTACAATAGTAATAGTATAAATTCGAAGGTTTGAAAAATAGAAAAATCAACAATTTAAATTGATAACAGGTTTGAAAATTTAAAATTAATATATTTGAGATTGGGTATTTATTGGTTATTTGGATAATTTAAAGATAATTATTTGGAAATTTTGTGTTTAATATTATTTTTTAAAGTAATAATATGTAAACACTAAATTTGGGGATTTGATAAGGGAAATTCCCAGATAACGAAATTTAAAATTAAAATGTAAAAATTGAAGTTAGCAAAGCTGGACGATTTAGAGTCTAGACTAGAACAATTTTATTGTGAAATTATCAAGGTTGTTGTTGTTTTGGATTTTGAATAGAATAGATTTTCATAAGATTAAAAAAAAAAAGATTGTCATGAATTTTTTAAGAAATGTCAAAGGGGAAAATTAATAATATATGAGAGTAATAAAGTATTGTTAATGATTGGAAGATTATAATAAAGAATAATACAAAAAGTAAAAAGAAAAGAAAATTTGTTTTAAAACTCCTGAATCAAAAGAAAAGGAGGAATCAGTAAGGGTAACAGATTAGCAGACATTTAAAAAAAAGCACACAGGTAAAGATATTATAGCATAGAGACACAGAGACAGACAGAGACAAACAGAGACAGACAGAGACAGACAGAGACAGACAGAGACAGACAGAGACAGACAGAGACAGACAGAGACAGACAGAGACAGACAGAGACAGACAGAGACAGACAGAGACAGACAGAGACAGAAGATTTTTTTTATACAAAATTTATAAATTTTCTAGATTTTGAACCCGCCCAGTTTTGAGATTTGGTAGTTTTTGAATATTTTTGGAAATCTATATACTGGTGTGTTTCCATATCAATTGATAAATATAAGATAAATGTAAGATATATAAATTTGGGACGAACATTTCACACCTCTACTTTTCAACCAATAAGATGCCTTAATTTGGACTTGTTACCATGGCAACTAAAAAAAATTCCGGAAATTTTTTTCGAAGCGCCACGATATTTAAGTAGTAATTTTTTGACAGTTGAAAAGGTAAATATATGATCTACAACCAATAAATAATGTAGATATACCTGTGAATAATGCAAAATTTCTCTAAGAATTAACATTATTATTTATTATTCGCTATAAAGTTTCATTAAACAGAAAAAACAAATTTGTTTAATTATTATGCATTAACAATTTATATTTCAAAAAACGTAGGATGTACAAACATAGTAAGATTTAAATGTTGCTTGAATTCTAACCCATCCTCTCTTCTTAATGGTGAATAGGAAGGTGACGAATTAATTAGATGTCTGTGTTTTAAGACATGGTACTTTATGATAACCTTTAGCTTGGCTTTGTTCAATAAAGACGTATTAAAAATACTTTTTTTTTAAACAATTTTTCATAAAGTAAAATAAAACTAGAGTAGGTACCTTATTTTTTAGTTTATTTAAGATGTCCAAAATATTATTGTTGTGTCTTTATCATACAAGAAATATTAGCATTGTGTTAAAGCTACTCCGTCCTTGGCAAACTTGGCAAAATTATTAAATTATACCAAGGACATTATAAAGAAAAGCTTTTCAGTGATGTCCATTATAGAACCATACCTCCAAAAAGAGGGATGAAAAATGAAAAATTTTAAACTTGTCATGTTATTTTTACGTGTTCTATCTAAATCCGGGAGATTACCCACATAGTCTGGGATAATTAAGGTGGTAGCGATAATTTCAATAGGTATTGGAATTACCAACATTCAAATTTACTTAATTGACTGATCAGGCGTACTGTTATCATTAGGGCATCATATCAAGCATACATCGAATTATGGTGATTGGATAGATATATACGTACATATATTAATTCTAACAAATATGTATCGTACGTACATACTTATAATTAGTTGCAGGTATCTATAGATCATCAATACTCAGTGAAAAACATTCTTGTTTTGTTGGGTGGTCTTATGTTTTTAATTGTTTTTCGATAGTAATAGTGATAGTGTATAAGTTTTTGTATTTTCGTACAGATTTATTTTCAATTTTTTTTTAATCTATTCACTACTTATATTCTATTTTCCCACTAGGTGTGCCTACGGCGTCGTGCTCAAATTTCGTCTTCGGGCGATATGGCCATCATATTCACTCTTGTTGCACAAACTACTATATTAATACTAAAGAAAGAATTTTTGCAGTAGTTAATAATTAAGAAGTATTTATTTTTATTAAAATTACGATTTATTAGTAGTGAGAAAATATTTTGTAGAATATAACTAATTAATAAAGCATTATATAATAATTAAGAAATATTAAGATCAATAAAAATAAAGAGTAGGAGTACAAAATAACATTATTTGTTGACTAGTTATATTGTGACGAAAGTCTAATTTATTTTTAGTTAATAATTCTAATTTATTTCGTACACTTTAACTTTCCAATACAATGTTCTATATTAAAACTGTCTATAATCAACTGAACTGGGCGCCGATACGTCGGCTATTTACATTAATCCAACTCTGCTACTGGAAGATACGAGAGGCTCTCGAACATTCCATTTGTATGACTAAACGGCACTCCCCGTCGTTCCAGCTGTTTCTAGTACATCAGCGGTAGGCATTCCGTCCTATTCTTGTATATTCGAGGCGCGGGCCGACTGTTTCCACACACTGATAAAATTATTTATTTGTATTAAAAAAAATATCTTTTTACTCAAATAAATATTTGTTTCCTATGGTCCAAACTAATATTTATTTGATAAATTTTAAGGATTTTTTTGCCATGTGTACCCTTAAATAATTTGAGATAAATAAATCGATATTCCATTATAATAAACTACTAGTCAAAATCAAACAAATACAAATTTGTCCTAATCACTAACTGAAAAAATTAAACAAATAATTATTTGCTATGAATGTCATATAAATAAACATTTATTTAATCTTTGTGGAAACATCAAACATTTATTTATTTCCTCAAATCCATTCAAGTGTAAAATTCAAAGACATATTTATTTGCTTCAAATCACAAACAAATAAATATTTATTTAAATTTATTTATCTATTGGAAAATTCAAACAAATAATTATTTCACTCTACTACCACAGAACAAAACTCAACGAAATATTTATTTGCTTTAAATGTCCTATAAATAAATATGTATTTAATAATTAGCACATGTTGGCAAAATCAAATAAATATTTATTTCATAAAAAAATTTTAAGAACAAAAATCAAATAAATATTTATTTCATCATACTCTTTTGCAAGCAAAAATCAAATAAATATTTATTTCATCTTACTTTCTTGCAAGCAAAAATCAAATAAATATTTATTTCATCATACTTTTTTGCAAGCAAAAATCAAATAAATATTTATTTCATCGTACTTTCTTGCAAGCAAAAAAAAAATAAATATTTATTTCATCATGTCGTCCTATGAGCAAAAATCAAATAAATATGAATCTACTTTTAAATGCCAGATAAATAAATATGTATTTAATGCTAATTGTCTAATGAAGAACTCAAACAAATATATACACTTTATCACCCTGTAGAATGGAAACGAAGACTTTTACAGGAAAATTATACTTTGCTTTTCTTAATAATTGGTTAATATTTACAAGTCCCCCAGTTTACGGTAATTTATTCTGCAACTCCCTATATATTTATTTGATGAAAAAGCAACAAAAGTTCAACACAAAATTCAAATGCAGACCAATAAAATTGTTTAAAATTGCAAAATACCCAATTTCAGAATGTACGGCCCTGATTCATTAAAATCCTTAAACAATTCCTTTCGGACCATATACTCCTCCCAGCATTGGATTAGAAAAATTGTATTACGTGAGAAGTTTGTCAATAAATACAAATATTCTTGATGCACACAGGAAGAAAAATTTAGGAAATCGGTGCTGACATAACCATGATTTACCACTATAATACAATTTTCAGATAGAATTAGTAAATATCAATTCATCATAGAAAAAAAATAAATTTGAATGTACTACCTTTTATTGTTAAATTTGCCGCTTTAATTTTTAAATAAATTTCTAGTAATGTAGTTTTTTTTATAGTTTGTGTTGAGTATCAGGGTCAAATATAAATTTAAACGAATATAAATCTGTAAAAAAAATATTTTATTAATGTTAATTATAAAAGTGCATGTTGTGTGATACATTGCAAAACTTATACTAAAAAAACTAAAATAAACTTATGAGAAAGTTAACCTAATATCAAGATCAAAACAAAAGTATTTTCTAAGTTATGAAATAATATCTAGTCAAGATCCAAAAAATATAACCAAAGTATTATATGTAACAAACATGAATAGGTACAGGGACGACAAAAAAATATTCTTAAAAAGTTCATAAAAAATTTACGGAAATTAATTTTGTGTGACGGTAGAAATTAAAAAAACTATAAATATTTCATGCTTGTATTTCCATAGCCTGTAAATCTGCCATTACACAAATTTCACTTTCGAAAATGTTTTGGTCAAAATCATATATTTGTACGTTTTACATGTTCTGTATAATTAACATGAAATTTTTCAACCACAAGAAATAGTGTCCCCGAATAACAATAAAAATTAAAATATTTAAAAAGAAATGTAATCTACAGTTCATCAAATTTCTAGAGGCTTTCGACGGATAGACAGAGAAAGCACTACTGACAGGCATCCCGACGGATTTACGCAATGAAAGTACACTCTGCGCATCAAGTATTTCACTATTTCATTCAGACGTAAATGTCAGATGTAAATTTCGCTAAAACATTTCTTTTATTTTCGTTTGTGTTTTTTGCTCATTACAGTTTAATAGAACCTAAGTATGGAGTTTAATAGCAAATTAAGAGGCCGCGTGATTAACAGTCAATCTCGCGAAATAATAGCCAATGTTATAGAGTTTATGAGAAGAGAAGGAAACTTTAATTCACCTTCAATACCATTTAAAAATGTAAATGATCGTGTTGCTGCAGCCACAGGAGTATCTGAAAACACTGTCGTCCGCATTTCTGGAGAGAAAAAAAGAATCGATAACCGTGAGATATCGGAATTTTCATCACCAAGAAAAACCATTAAAAAACCAAAAACAGTTAATGATATAGATGAAGCTGCACAAGAATCAAATTTTATTTTTTTATTATTAGATAGCTATTTTTGTTTCTGAGTTGTGTTCATTTACAGGCCAATTTTTTTCCGTTTCTCCTTTTTGATTTTATATGGGGTTTCAAGTTGTTTTTGACTTATTTCGACGTAAATCACAACAACACACTTTTTTAATAAAGCAAACAAGTGTTAAGAGGTATATGTACGTGTAAACTACAATTACAAAAAATTGATATGAAACCCATGAAACCACCAACAAAAATGTAAAGCTAGCTTCCGTACTAGAACATGGTGTTATTCGTCGAGATAATTTATCGTTTTGTTTAATAGATCAAGAAATGTAAATATTCCCCTGTTATTTTTTATAAAATTATAAGAGAACTACTTTTTTTTCTAAATAGTATAGTTTATTATTTTGTAGAAAAACAAAATTTCGAAAATTTTAGTAATGTTTCAGAAACAACCGTTATTAATAATAGGTACCATTTTCCTTAATAAGGTAGAAATAAAATATAAACTATTTCCACGATTTACAAAGGCCTACAAAAAAATTATAGGTATTTTCCGCTATCCTATAAAATTTATATTTTGTGACTCAATTTCAAAAGGTTGAAGGAATTCCAAAACACCTTTTATGGCATAATAATTATTTTCAATTCTACATACTATCTTTAGCTGCTTTTAAAAACGTTCTAAGAAAGTCCAATCAGACTAATTTAATCCCTAAACTATTCCACACTTTTAAAATTTAATTACCTAAAAATATTAAAAACTATTTAAAATAACTTGTTTAGCAGACTGTACAATAGCTATCTTAGTCACACGTAGCGCGTTCTCTGTCTGGGCGTCGAACACCTCTAGAAATTTGATGAACTGTAATTTTACTACACTTACCTACATTCACGGTTTAAATGATTCAACAACAAATTCAATGAAAGAATAAGCCAACGCCCAGCCTTGTATTGAAAATAAGTAAACATGTACTTTTATTTCAAATAATGTTTATTCAAATATACCTATTCTGAATATAGGTGATTTAGATTAAATAATTTTATTCATTTAAGTATTTGTTAGAAGCAAATATGGCGGGCAAACGGCTTCTTAGAAAAGTACCGGTTTAAAATTACCTACCTATTTTTACATTTTACCTGAATAATTCACTAAATATTAATAACTATAACAAAACTAAAAAATAACGAGCATACCTAATCGATTCTAAATATATAATAAAGTATGTTCTAAATTTACAAATTTTCTTACCAGCAAATATTTCCCATAAATGTATTAATTTCCATTGAGCCAAGAGTGTTTTTATATCCATGTGAATGTCCATTTTTTACCGGTATAAGGTAATAATACTATGGTATCACCTAACACGTAATAAATCCGCAAATAGGTTTTAATGTTTTATTAAAATTTCACTGCACAAAATCCACCTATCACTTTCAGGCCCAGAACCCAGAATAATATGAGAAGAATCAAAAAAATTAGTAGATTATGCTTATGCTTCAAATTTCAAATTCACTTTCCTTCGTTTCCTGTCTAATCTTGTCTCTTCTTGTCTCAAGCTCAAGCCCTCCCTACTCCCTACTTCCTAAGCCAAGCAAGCCTTACATACAGCGTTGCCAACCTGTGGAAATTTTCTCATATTATAGGAAATTTTACTACAAAAATATGGAAATGGGAAAAATGAAAAAAAAAAAATGAAAATAAACTTACAATATGGAAATTATGCTCGACCACGTTGATTTTGATTGATCTTGGGCGTTCTCGCTACCTACAACTTTACACCTACTATTCTTTGCTTTTCATTTTCTGATGTGTCGTTATGTGTTAACAAGGTATTTCATAAAGTTGGATTCATATGAGTATTTTTTTTATTTAGGTACCAATACAATTGGAAAAAAAACGTCGCCGGCAATCACTTCTGTTTATTCAAAAACTTAAATTAATCCAAACGTGGCTTCTGACATTAGTTAAAAGTACCTGTCAAATTTGCAATTTTTTTTTTGGAAAGTACCTAGTTCAAGAATTATCTTTTTTGAAATGAAATGTATGAAAACGAAAGTGGGAAAAAATTGTGGAAATATTAAAATTTTGTGTGGGGAAAATGGATTTTTTTTTGTGCATGTGTGGAAATTTCTATTCAAATTAGTTGACAACACTGCGATCATACGATAACAGGTGTGAGGTTTGCCGGAAAGAGTTATTTGATTTAAAAATCCTGAATAATAAATAATTATTTAGTACCTAATAATAATTAATATTTGAAATAAAAACAACAATGTATTTAACTTAATGCCTAAATTTGTTCAATATGTTTTTTACATTTTTGATTCAAATAAATTATCATTTGGCATTAATCATTTAATTATTTGCTGCTAAATTATTTACTTTAAATACTGCGATATTTAACTGAAATATATATATTTTCAAGTAAATTTACAAAAAAAAACAAATCATTTGAGGTATTTTAAACAAATAAATTTCTGTTAATTTGAATAATATTAATTTAATACCAATAAATATTCGACAAATAACTCATTTATTTGAAAAAAAAACGGCTAGTTTTATCAGTGCACGTCAGCGTTGCTTCGATCACGAGTCAGTTGCCATGTGAAGGTTGCGTGCGTACACAGGGTCGGATTAGGAATTTTATGACAATATTTTAAAATCGATCACTACTTGACCGCTGAGTAACAGATATTTCAATTTATTCTTTTTTGATGTTTCCGAAGCAGGTAAAGTTTCAAATAGCATGATTTGTGATTTAGAAGAATTTATATCAAGGCAGTAGTCATTTGATACCTTGAAAAGTGCCTCTAAATCACTAGTTATATAAAGAATATTGTTGTGAAAATCTTTAGGGGGAAAGGATATATACATCTGTGTATCATCGGTATAAAAATGTGAGCAGCAGTACTTAAAATAAACAAGTATATATACAGAAGAATAGAGGCATGAGAATATAATCTTCTAGAACTCCGTTTATGATAGTTTTAGGACAAGATTTAATTTAACTCTCTGAAATCTATTACTCAGCAGTATCGCTAAATCCAATGAAATGCAAGACTCCTATCAACAGTTGATGATTAATTCTATCAAAGGTTTTATTGTAATCAATAAGTATTTAAATAGTAAGGAAATTCTTGTCAGTTGCAGTAATAATACCATCAGCTACTGACAGTAACGTCGTATTGCAACTATAATTGCGTTTAAATCCGGACTGATTCAATGGTATTATTTGATTATTATCTAAATTACTTTGTATTTGTTCATATACGATTTTTTCATATATTTTAGCTGCAGTGCATAGGGTAGTAGATATACTCTTACTTCGCCCCTTCTTAGTTGGGTACTTGCCCATTTTCAGGTAAAATAATTCTTAGTTCGCACCGTGAAATAAATTCTTACCTGCTCCCTTCTTAGTTAGGGCCTTTTATCAGGTAAAATTATTCACCTGCTATTATTGCAATATGGAGTCATTCTGTGCCAATTTTTTCTTTTTAATAAAACTAAATTTTTTAAGTAATTATATACAGGGTGGCTCACGCTCAACGGGACGGAGCTTTATGGGAAAACGACCAAAGATATAAAAAATTCGTTTGGGAGGAATACGTAGGTTACAGACGGCTACAATTTAAAATTTGTTAGATGTATACAGGATGTCCCACATAAGAAAAAAAAAATTAGTTCATTAAAAATTATTCAAAACAAGAGTAAACAATTAATTTCTGGGAGACTTTTTTTCCTTAAAAATTCAAATAAATCGAAAACTAATAATAATAGTAATAGGGAACCTTTAGTTAACTGACATTATTTTTGATGTAGTTTTTAATTCTAAAATAAAAAACAGGGTGTTCCATTAAAAATAATATAACTTTGTATATTTTCTCTTATGTGGGACATCCTGTATACATCTAACAAATTTTAAATTGTAGCCGTCTGTAACCTACGTATTCCTCCCAAACGAATTTTTTATATCTTTGGTCGTTGAGCGTGAGCCACCCTGTATATATTTGGCACCTTTCCTTTTTTACAATATATGATAAATTTTTTAAACATATGCCGATAATAATTTGATTATTTATATAATCACTAACTGTCTTTTTTATTCTTTCATCTAAAAATATATATTTTGTCTTCCTCTTTTTGGGTATCATATGTAATTGGATCTGCAATTGACAATTACTGTAATATGAACTTTCTTCTTTCAATGTACTTATTAGTTGAATGGAAATTTTGCTGTTAAGGCGATTGTGCCTCCAGACAATTTGTTGTCCTGTGTCTTTCATTGTAGCATACCCACATATCTTTTATAACGTCATTTTCCATCCACTGGTCAATAAAGTAATCATTGAAAATTTGTATTTTGTCGCAGCTCGGTGCATTTTCCATGATATGTAACCAACCATCGTCTACTTTTTCGTGCGGTATATGTGATAAAGCAGCACACATCCTTATATGCAAGCGAATTTCTTCGTTTTTCCTGTATTCATTGGTAAGTCCTATTTCTTGCACTTTTCTCCATAAACACTGGTTGAAGTGAAAGTTACAGCCTATAATCTTCGCATTGGGAAAGCATGATCGTAGTGCCATCATCAGCTATGTTTAATATTCCCTTTACTACAACCAGAGCTCCTCTCGTAGCCATGTTGAGACTAGCCAACCAGTTCAATGTGTGTATGGATTTGGACTGGAACTGGACAGTGACTAAGAATTTTCCGTCGAATAATTTGTAACGTTCATTTTTGGCCCCACGAATTAATAAAATTGTTTTGGCTTACCTGGTTAATCATACGAAAAAAAAAGGGTAAAATCGTATTGATGATATCACTATTATTTTTGTCATTAACTAATTTCACCTGTATTCTAACTTTCGGACATCTTATTACAATTTATTTCATCTCATCACTAAGTAAAAGGATGGTAGCTCACCACTAGTATAATACTTTGTACAATGGTCATATTTGCAGTGTAGTGTTCACTGTTTTAATTTGCCAGATTCTCCTAAAAATAGACCAAGTTTCGTTGTAAATTTATACATATTATGTATTATAGTCTCACCTTTGGGTAATTAGTTATTTACGATACCATTCTTTAAGATTTTCTTTGTTTATTTTTGTTTATAGCTGTCAGAATTGGGTTAATATTTTTTAATTATGACAGTGAATGACATAAACGTCATTTGACGACAGAACACCGACAAGTGTCATGTTGGTGGGACGTTCCAATATCGGGCTCAGAACCCGAGGTAAGGTAGTTTCACAATGAGCGATTTTAAGTCGCGAGGGATTTTTTTTGCGATCGCTGTTGTATTAATTTTTGTCGGGAACAGTTTCCCAAATGTAGTTATACTGTATATAAATATAGTTTCTAGGGTACCTTTCGTAAATGGTCTCTTAAGTTATATAGTGGGGAATTCTTGAGGACGAATTTCTGAACCCACTTGACATTTATCGGAAAGGGATTTCGGCCATTTTGGACGGCTGACGTATTGTTTCTGTCAGTGAGTGTTGAGTCACGAGAAAGACGATTTTTGTGTCGAAATAGAATTTTCTTAATATTTAGCCCCATCGGCTTACCCTAATTAAAGGGGATTTTAGATTCTACTTCATGGTTAATTGTGGGTAAATGGACATTTCGTATTTTGAGAGGAATTTTAATGTATTAGTAAATTCCTATGGTCATTGGTCCAGCCCATATCTACTATAGGATTTTAACGCAATAATTGGAAGTTCACAGCATTTGGAGTGTGGAATATTGTTGTGCTGTGGATCATCTCACGTGTTTCTCATCCTTGGAAGGCTACCAAGTTAACCCTTTACGAAAAAGGTATGTTTTGTATATATTTGGTTATGTTACGCACCATGTGGCTGTCAATTTCTTTTATGTTATGGCATGGTGTAACAGAATTTTAATTATTTGAGCTCATAATACTGTTTATGACTCACTGTTGAGCCAATGTAATTTTTCTTTATCCTAGATGCTGAATAGTTTCTAATTTATGTACATTTTTGGTAATCCTATAGTTCGGGATACTTGAGTCAATGTGTATTGACATTTTTCTTTGTAATATTTTAAGGGTTTCACCCAGGGGGTTGTTAGCCCAAGATTCGTCGACAGTTTCACCCAGGGGGTTGTTGACCCAGGATTCGACGACAGTTTCACCCAGGGGGTTGTTAACCCAGGATACGACAACAATTTTCACCCAGGGGGTTGTTAGCCCAGGATTAGACGACAGTTTCACCCAGGGGGTTGTTAACCCAGGATATGTCAACAATTTTCACCCAGGGGGTAGCGACTCAGGATTTCAACAGTTGTACACAGAGGGTTATATCGTCCGGAGTTCAAAGGTTTCATCGTGGATTCATCGAGGGAACACAGAACATTGGTATGCTAGCCGCCTAGCTTACTTGTAGCTAGATTTACAATGATGATTCTCGTTCTGGATTGGAAGATGGGAATGCTGTGAAAGAAGACACCCTACTATCAGGTTTTTTTTTTATATACGTTATATTGAAGGTTTCATGTGTGCATTGTTAAACTATACATTCACTTTCAACCGAATGTTGTCAAGGTATTCTCAACATTATTTATACTTTTGAGCACAGAATGTTCTAGGGTTCTTTCACTCATAACTTATGTATTATCAAATATTACATCGTTTAATTGATTAATATTTCAAACTTTTTCTTAATTTAAGCACTTAATGCTGATGTAGTAATCCTTCGAGTCGCAGAACACTTGGACTGCTTCCACGTTTAAGTTGTAATTCTTCAGTTATTAAGGGCTACTGTCATAATTTTACATTTTCAATTTATTCATTATTAAATGGGCAAGACTTAACGTATATGTTAAGCAATCTCAGAAGACCCGTGTGGGGGCAGAGATTAAGTAACCTCTTCCAACCTGGGAGTTTAAGTAAATAACCTCTGTGTCTAAAGTCCTTTATGTGTTCATTGTATTTTTATTTTATTTTTATATTTTTATTTAGTTATATGAATTATACTTAATTATGAAATTTCATGGTTTAATAATTTTCTTTTGGGTAGTTTGGTCTTAACCAAAAGTTAAGCAGATATCGCCTTCCAATTTGGAGAGGGTTATAAGCTTATAAGGATTATAAGTTTATTGTTTAGTTTATAATATATGATGTAGTATAGGTGCGGTTATGCACAAGATTTAAGTTAACTATTATTTTATATTTTATTTTTTTATGTAAGGTGGAAATTAATATTTTGCGCAAGCGTCATGCCTGGTACCAAGCTAACGACGAACCGTGTCATATTTTAATACATTTAATAATTTATTTTGGGTTATGCATATACATATATGGTGTAAACTTTCCCTTTAATTTCCTCCAACTTTTTTTTTGGATTATCTAAAGCCATTAGGTAATTAATTAGTTTTAGTAATTTGTCAAACTCATAATTAATAATTGTTGACATTTAAAGTTGATATATTTAGTAAATATTTTTCCTTTTTTTTTATAAAGGAACATAAGTTGAGGTTTGTCTTTTATTTCTTTCCTCATTTACTGGGTTTTTGGGGAAATAGGATCATAGTTTGGCCACTATATAGACCCAGTTGGCGCCTACTCATTTGTCTACTATTTCCGGAATTCTTGTAAGCTATCCACCCCCTAGCTGCCGTCTGAGCGACGTCGAAGGCCCGAAGGTTGACACCGGAACAACCGAAACTTGTGTAACCGTAGTAGACAACATTTTTAATTGTAGTTAATACTTTAATAATTTTTTTTTAGTTTAAAAATTTTGGTGGAATCACCAAGTTCATTTCTTAGGTTACAAATTCTAGATCACATAGTAAACATCTCTGTATATGAATAGTTATTTTATTAAAGTTGATTTATTAGAATGAATTTATTAAAAGTCATTTATTAAAATTAATTTATTACAATGTTTTAAAATTTGGTCCCCTACAATTTTATATTTCAATGTTTTTTGTCTATTTTTGGTATTTTCTCTCATCAGTGAGAGCTTAATAATGATACATTTGTATTTTAAATTTTATTTTTATCAATGTAATTAAACCTTTTTGGTTTGTATGGAAAAAAGATTAATAAATAAATAAATAAATAACATCCCGTCCTTTTCTATGGCAGAATTTTGCCGATTCGTAATTTCTAACTGTACTAAACCATCTATATCCATTTCCACTTATCGTATTTTCAATTTACTTTATATATCCTCCTAAGTTTCACATTTAAATCAGATATCCAGACAATTCCGAATGTGAAGGACATAAGTCGGTTATAGTTACGTTTACAGAACTCATTTTGCAACGTAAACTTCGAACGGTCGTGAATAAAATGTCGCGCAAAGGTCACATCGAAAAATCTCAAGAACGAAACTGCTTTCCCCAGAGGAATTTCTCTTGCGAAATTTGATAAACTTAGTTACGTTATTTTTTTGCTCCCGTGATAGCGAACTATAAGAGAATGTCTGAGAATCGGAATAAAATGAAAGGTTGAAAATACACCGTAAAAGAGACGAATATATTTCTAAAAGTTTGTAGAAATCCGAAATATTTGTAATGACGTTCGTGATGTGATTGCAAATACTAAAGTCTATTCAAATTTAATTTACGCCTGATGTAAACAGAAGCAGGTGGACGCTAAAATTGAGCAGGGCCGTATTTTACTTTTCCGTCTTCCAAAAATGTAAAATAAAAGAGTGTAATTGTGAAATTATTTTTTTATTACGATAAAAACATATTTTGTAAACCAAAACTATAAAATAAATGCCATACACGGTCTCCCAGACTTTAGTGACATTTCTGGACGAAGATAGGTGAGCGACATAAACTACGTTAACCTGCAATACAAATTAATAAATGTATTTGACTTTAAAAGAGATGTTTGCATTACATTTAGTTCATTATATATGTCTACTGTGATACAGAGCATTAAAACAATCGTATTATAAAATTATATTGTACAGGGTGTCCAAATAATTGCAAATTCTTTAATAGCTAATATATAACTACTAAAAGCATTAAAAAACTTTAAATATAAGAGGTATTTGGTATTTGAATTTGATATTTGATTTAAAATTGTGCATCTGAAAAAGAAACCTTTTGTATTTTTGATAACTTTTGTTCTTTATTGTTCTTGTTCTACTAGTATTTAGATTAGACAACTTGTACCCTGTATTATAGCAATCTTCCTTACTTGACTTAGCACTATTCTGAATCGGATAAATTAGTTAGACTTGAAGGGCTATCTTCATTAATCAAAATTACAAGTGGTTCTACCTGAACCTCTATAATATTATCCAACTCCCACATTTTTACTTCAACTTTTTGGCGAACATGGTCGATACACTCTTTCCATTTTTATGGAGAAATTAATAATATTACTTCTTCAAAAAGAATTTTAATGTCTCCAGATTTAAATGTTGAGTTTTTATCTGCTACGTATTGTTTAACGTCAACCTAGATTACTTCAATATTATGTTGTTTTGCTGCTTAACCATTTCATCTATTACATACCTATCATAATGTTTATGTTGCTTACCAAGTTTTAGAAGTTGGATCTTAAGCATTTGTTAGTCGAATTCAATTTTTTTCCCTTATAGCCATTTTTAAAAATCACCTTTTTTAGACGTCGTGTAGGTATTTTTTCCAGCTTTCTCGAATAATAATGCACCTATCTTCTAATTTTGGTAGGGTGTTTAAAAACCACTCTTTGAACGATTCTCCACACATTTCTTCATGGTAGTCACCGGATTTTTTAACTTAAATACATAAAGTGCATTAGAGACAAAGCCTTCTTCACTTCCAATATGGCATATAATGAGCTGTTTTTACGCACATACCTGATGGGTTTTTAAAACCAGTTAAAAGTTCATCCAAAAAGGCTTGTCTGGATGATAAAACCGACGTATCGAAACATACTTTTGATTTGGTGTGGCCTGCGTTAATCCAAGTCTCATCAAGATAATATATTTTTTGCTTTTCTTCTCTGTACCGTTTTATTTTTTGTGGCGTAGGACGAAACAATTTCATTTTGTCTAAAAGCAAACTATTTTTTCCTCGAGTTTTAAATTTAAAATTAAGGGTTTTGAAAAGTTTGTAAAATGTAGCTCGCTTAAAAGTAGACAAATATGGATCATCATTGACTTCTTATAAAACCTTATCGATTGTTGGAAGTTAATTTCTAAAGAAGAATTGACTTTGCGCCTTATTGCATTTTTATCAAAATCATCCACAGAGCCACTAATTTGTTTATAACGTAGCTTTCTTTTTGGTTCAGAAAATTTATGAATCTGCCTATACTCCTTCATAATATTAAAAACGGTTTTAGCGCACATCCCTGTTTTATTAGAAACTCTCCTTTCAACATCATGTACCAACATATCAGGGTTCTATAAAATTTAAAGCTTATAAATATTAAGAACCATTTCTTTAGTACGGATGACCAAATGTCCCTTTTTCGGTCGCTTTTTAGAAAGAGTAAAAACATTTTTCTGGACTTCATCTGCTGTATCTGTGGAGGACATAGTGTCACGCAGCAGTTACAAAATATAGTCAATTAAATGTCCATAAAATAGAGTAAAAAATGTTCAAACTAACAACAACCACAAAAACAAAAAAAATATATAACACAATATATGTATATCTAAACTATAATATAATGAATTATAATCAATCAAACATACAAAATGTCCAAACTAACCAACACGGTGAATGCTACCAAAACGCCGTTTATAATTATCCAAATTGAACTGAATTCGACTCTGACAAAAAAAATATTTGTCTAAATGACTAATGACCTATTAACCAATAGAAGAGCAAAAAAATGCCACGTGAGCTGTTGCTGAATGGGAGAGAATGAATGACACGGCGTAAATGAAATCTGAATAGACTTTAGGTGGCCTAAATAATATCCGTTTTTCTCGTCCTATAACTTTTTTTAGAGAAATATAGTTTATTTTTTTAGAATTCGGTGAATTAGAACATATTTTTTGGAAAATTCAAATCCGACCAACATGAAATCAAATTTACCTGCAAAGAGGCGATATTTTCTATTCATTGGTTCGCTATGATGTACTTCTCTTTGCGTTTTTTTTTTCCTGATGATTCCTAAAGTCTAGATCTTCCCTTCTTCTTATAGGTATTGTAATAATTGGCATTATTATTTGAAAATATAAAGAATTTACCAAAAATTCTAAAAAAGTATTTTAAGAGTTATTGCTCCGATGAAAATAGCAGGAAATTTGTATTAAAAATAGGCATTCTGTTTTAATCCTAGAAGACACAGTTTTAAAGATAATACCATATATTTTTTTATGTGCAAAGAGAATAAGTGGCACTAGCCCTGGGTTTTCATACTTTTTTGAAAAAATGGTCCGTTTTGTCTACAAAAAATTATAAAGTTTATTAATTTTATTTAAAAAAGGACAACTTTTAATAGAGAATTAACATTATCAAAAATGCCTCCGTAACAGATGTTCTTAAACGAAGAATGTTTTTGACTAACTAATTTTCTTAGTTTTATTGGAAAATTCACATATAACTTTCTCTTTTAGGCTCAAAATTTTACTAAATACGTTCAAATCTTCAATTCACCGGTATAACTAAATAAATCGCCTATCCATTTCCTATGATAGGGGAAATGTGGCTCGACGACCCGTTCTTGGAATTTTGAAGGTAGGGGTATATATAATAGGAGTAATATGCCAACAAATTAGTTCTCATGAACGGAGCAATAACTCTTAATATTTTAAATTAAAAATTCAAAAGGAACACACGTATGGAAATAAAATAATCAGGTTATTACTTCAGTCAGTGGCTTACATTAAACTAGGGAATTCAAGGTAGAACCCGAGAATACCGATCAAGGAGAAGCGACAGTAGCTGTCGGTGCCTTTGATATCGGATGGACCTTTTTCACAGCATGACCACAGCTTATACAATACAGCTCCACAACTCCGTGTCGGCGTCTTTGATCTGGCGGTCGAGAACCAAGCAAGACGGAATGGTGCTATCTCTGTTAGATTCAAGGGAAAAGTCGGGCCCGGATTAAACAATTTTTTTATTATTGAAAAAATTGAAAACCTTGGCGTAATAAGGTTGGTCACATGCCATATTAAGTAAGTTTTGGGAAATTACATTTTTAATTTGTTTTAAATCTTTCAAATATAATTTAAAAAATTATTTAAATATAAATATTACGAAAAACAGCACATCTTTCGGATTAGAGGTAAAATAATTTATATATGGCTAGTAAAATCCTCGTTAACAAATGTTTTGAGCTAAAACAGTCACTTCACGACAAATTGTGGCTTGGATCCATTTTACACCAAGGGCTTCAATTGATAAAGAATTGTGTCACGCTCGTGGATGCAAATCAAGTGGTACCCCCGTGTCTCTGGCAAGTGTTACTCTTCGCGCAAAGGGTTTATACCTAGATAAACGAATGCTTCGACTGAGGTCTGGGAACTCTATGGTATTTTGGAATTATAAAGAATGTGTGCTTTTGTTTTAACAATATTGGTTATATTTAGATGTATTCTTATTATTTGAAATACAGATTTGTAGAAGTTATACTTTGACAGTTTTTATTAATATAATATATTCAATTTTTATCTGACCATACCGAAGTAGGAAATTTTAAAACTTTATAGTAATGTGAAATTTGAATTACAATATTACAAGATATAACATAATTAGTACTTATTTTAGGTAGGTACTAAATTTGTACTTGGAGAAAGTAATATCGATTTTTACAAGAAAACTTGAAAAGTAAATTAATTTAATTCCTATTTCTGATGTAAAACTTAAACCAAGAAAACAAATAAATTGTAGTTTGTTCAACAAGGGTGGATATGATAGCCATATCACACAAAGACGAAGTTTGAGCACGACGTCGTAGGCGGAGAACTCAGTCGTCTGATTGTGATATGAACAATCTACTCGATATGGTCAGTATATTTTTTCTACGACCCACTAACGAAAATCTACAAATTTAAAAAATTGTTTTAGGTTATTTAGACAAAATAACTAATTTTAAAATAATTTACGAAGTTGACTAATTTATAAAATAAAATAAACATGAAAAATTAATTAGTCCTCGGCCTAGATTCGATCCCGGACTTTTCGCGTGGAAGGCAGATGCTCTGTATTCATCTTCACCGAAACTTTCAGGGCTTTAGTTTTAATACTCGTAATTAAATTAGTATCATGTAATTTAATTAAAATTTATTTTTTTTTAAATGTGGACACAATAGAAACAAAAATGCTATTATTTATCGAGTCTGCACAAAAATTTTAATGTATATTTAATATCAATAACTAAAATATATATTGACAATTAGTTTAACAGAATTGTCACTTATTTAAAAAATTTTAAATAATAGGAGTTGGGTGACCAAAATATGAACTGTGATTTGTAGATTTAATTTTGTTAAAGTGTTCTTACTACTTAAAATGGATATGAAATATATTCGTAGTTGAACACAATAACATACTTTTTCGTTTTGTAGTATGTGCGTAGATTGGCTAATATCCATGCACAGATTACAAAACGAAAAAGTATGCTATTGCCTTCAATTGAACGAATATATTTCATATCCATTCTAGGTAGTGAGAACACTGCAAAAAAAAATAAATTCGCCAATCACCGTTCATATTTTGATCAACCGACTGCTATTATTTTTAAAATTTTAAATAAATGACAATTCTGTCAAACTAATTGTCAGTATATTTTTTAGTTATTGAGATTAAACATACAATAAAATAAGTTATTCTTTTGGAAAACGTTAGCATGGATGACTAAAGGGTATTGGGTTAATTAATTCTAAAAGTGTGGTACAAATGTTATTTTTTGTAGCCAATTCTTCAAAATTATTTTGAAATATCTTTTCAATATTGAATATTAGTTCTACAAATTCATCATTTGACAGTTGCAGATTTCCAAATGTATCTGAATTGGCGTTATCATATGCCTTTAAAAAGCAATAAAAAGAAAAATCATCTATTTCAACGTGATCTTTGTTATATTTAAGACAGGTATCGCAGGAGTGGATCCGCAAGGCTTTTATTAAAAGGTAACCACACACATACCTGATAAAAATTTTCTGTAGCAATTCGTCTTTACAATAATTTAGGGTGTTAATAATTTCATCATAAAATAAAATACAAGGTGTTCCATTTAAAAAACATACATTTTAATTTGCTAGGCAAAAACGTGACACCCTGTATATCCAAAGATATTTTTAAAATATGTAGGTATTTTTCAAATCCATATAACTTTTATTTAAAACTTTCTTGCGTGTCTACAACAAAATAATGAACAA
Source organism: Psylliodes chrysocephalus (assembly GCA_927349885.1). Taxonomy (NCBI): domain Eukaryota; kingdom Metazoa; phylum Arthropoda; class Insecta; order Coleoptera; family Chrysomelidae; genus Psylliodes; species Psylliodes chrysocephalus. The sequence goes on from OV651818.1 coordinate 5,318,544, forward strand.
TAACGCACTAATGGGACACCCTGTATAAATTATATTTTTAACAATGAAAATTTCTTATAATGTGGTACTTATCGGTTTGGGTCCTTGGGAAAACTAAAGAATGTTTTCTTGCAGGTATAACCCTTATTAAAACAGCTTTTGACTGCACAAACAGAATGATGTCTTTTTTTTCATTCATTCTACTCACAGCTAAAGAGTCACCAAAATAATAACAGTACCTTTAACTCAAACAAAATCTACGAAATTATAGGCTCCACGAAATTATACAATCAACGAAATTATACGCACGACTCAACACCTTACCTAAGTACACTTCTGAACGCCAAAACCGTCTTTTCCCTTCGAAGGCGGAGCTTAAGCGATGCGCGACGAAATCGACGCAAACCGTTGCCGCCAAGAGAGTGTTTTAGCTGTATTGTATAAGCTGTGGCATGACTTTCATTGATACACAACTTAGCACGCTGAGAAAACATGCTTAATTTCTACACTGAACGAAATAGTTTGGCAAATTATCTGAAATCATTGTTATAGTCCATGCGCAAATGTTGTAATGTGATTTACGTACATTAAAGTAGTTAGGGTTAATAGCAATGATTAAGTGTAAAGGTTAAAGAAAAGGTCCTTTATTTCTCACAAGTCAATATTGACTTGTGAGAAATAAAGGACCTTTTCTTTAACCTTTACACTTAATCCCTACTACTCACATATGGCTACCCTCACTCCAAATTAATAGCAATGGTAAGATTTCGGCATCATTATGTAATAATTAATTATTTGTTATATAAATTAAAGACGTTTATTATTTTATTATTTATCTATAAAACTTGTTCAATATTTGGTTTATTTTTTGTTCAAAATGTAATAAAAGCCTCATATTTAAATTAAATTAAATTATCTTTTCTTTAAATAAAAATAAAGTAAATAAAATTACGGGTACCAAAAAAATTAAGTAACAATTAAAAATACATTAGGTTTGAGAGTTTAAATAAGTATTTTCAAAGCATTTAGGATAAAAAAGAATTATGTATTAAGGGTTGGATAGCTGACCTAGCTATCAAACGAATTTTTAGAAATTACTCATTTAAGTAATTACCAATATTTTCAAAATCAAATCCAGTATGATTAATTCATTAAATGTAAATATGAATATACAGAGTAGGTTAAAATGAGAAAAACATCCTTAGATTGGCATAATTGTAACTTACAATTGTAACAATTGATGTTAGTTTTACTTACCGTGTTTTAGCTCAATTTTAATTAGGGCCGTGAGTAGCACTTAATAACCTTGACAAAACTTAACTATAGGAAAGGTATGGAGGGCGCCACCAAACTTACATAAACATATCATTTAAGGTGAATTATAATAGTTTGGTAAATATAATTAATATGACTGATGTTAAAACAGAATGTATATGTTTATGCAGGCAAGTAACAATTACAATCTACACAAGCCATGATTCATTTAAATGACTTCTTTATTTAATTTTTCAAAGATAAAAATGAAACTTATCTCAAAGTAGGAATGGTGTAGGTCTTCAGTCTTTCTCAAATAAGGACGGTCTCCTACAGCGATGCGTCTTCTTCTAAATATAAATTAACATGTTTGTAACCATAACTTCAACTATCTTCTAACCATAAATCAACATATTTGTAACCATAACTTCAACTGTCTTCTAAGCGTTTGTTTAAAAAAAAAATATTTTAAACTATGTTCTCAGCGTTGTTGTAAAAACCATCCAAAGGTTGATTTATCTAAAAGATTGAGACCTTTTTGAAGTTTACGTAGTAAGGAAAAATAAGGAACAAGGAGGTAAGATGTTTCTAAACACAGAATGAATAAAAAATACATCTTTACAGAAATTAATAACACGTTCTAAAACATCTAACCTCACATTTTTAACAACTAAATAAATCTCGATCCATTTCGTTAATCTTTGCAGAAATCTTGTGAATATTAATCTTTTACTCACCATGAAATACTGATGGTTCTCACCACTAATAAAAATACCACATACTTTTTAAGATTACTTAAATATTAGCAGATTTAATAATCTCGACTGCCTCGTTCTGAGGTATTATTGTAAAAGACTTTTTCAAGTAATACCTGTCGAAATTCACTTTCGATCTGAACATACAACTTATAAAAAACAAAAAATAACTATATAAAATATTTGTAGCGAAAGAATGAAACTATCGGTCCTAATAGAGATGGGACAACCATTTTAAAAATATAGTTATAAAATATTAAAAAATAACGGTACTAGAAGAGTAACCGTTACACAATTCAGCCATAATTAAGGTGTTTTGCCAATTTTGACCAATCACAACTGAAAATACTGAAAGACCTTCCTCAAGAAAACACGAATAATTATATTTTTTTATTTATAATATCAAAATAAAATAAACAAAATCTGCAGTTCATAGTTTATTAAATTGATATAAAAGAAGACACTCATATATTTCACAAAATAAATCATTATACTTAATGTCGTGAACCACCTTAAGCCGACTCTGATCCCCTTTGCCGTTGGAGCTATCGCTTCGTCTGTTTTTATACCGCACGACAGAGACAAACGCACTCCTTCGAAAAGCTACCAGAGAAATCGTTGCGCGGCGACTGAGTCATATATGAAGAAATTCCAGTTTCTGAACGGTCGAGAATGTTCTAATGCAGAGCTGGCTTTAGAGTTAATTTCATTTATTTTTCTTATTACTACTGGTAATTCTTTATTACATTTGCTTCCGATGTCAATATTTTTTAAAACTAACCATTTTTGTTTAGTTGTAGAATTATTTAATTTAAAATGTAGAAAAGCCTTTTTTTCTCTTTTTATTGCAGCAGATGTAAAATTTCTTAGTTCTTTATAATAATTCCAATGTGCTATTACTTTTGTTTTTCTATATTTTTGTAATGCCTTATCCCTTTACTTTAGCAATAGTTTAATATTATAAGTGATCTATGGAGGGTTTTTATTTTTTGCTGTATTGATGGTAGTTCTTTTTGTAGGTGCATGTTTGTTAAGGGTATTTAAAATATTGCTATTGAATAAATTTAATTTCTGATCAATATTAGTTATGTTATAAATCAAATTCCAATTTAGTGACTCTAAATCCTGTTCAAATTAATTAATAGCGTTCAGATTTCTATAAGTTATTGTTTTAATTATTTCTTCTTTAGTTGATACTTCAAAACTGCAATATATCAAAAAATGTCTAACTAAATTGGTATCAGTTACTCCCGAGTCATTTGAGTCAATATTGCTGTAAATATGATCAATTAAAGACATTGAATTGTTAGTTATATGTGTAGGTTTAGAAATATGTTGCTTTAAACTAAATGATTCCGTAACTGCTAAAAGATTAACGCACGTGTTTGACTGTATATCCAAAAGATCTATATTAAAGTCACCTGTACAAATTATTTTGTCACACCCAGTATATATATCAACAAGTGTATTTTTAAATTTGTTTAAAAATAAAGAATAGTTAGATTTAGGAGGTCTGTAGATTACATCAATAGCATACCTCACCTTATTTATATTTACCTCTATCCAAAGTCGTTCAACATAATCCATACTTTCGCTTATCAGAACTTTGAATCTTAAATTGTTTTTAATATATAAAAGAATGCATCCACCCCGCTTATGAAGTCTATCGCATCTGACTAGATTATATCCATTTATTTGAAGTAAATTGTCATCAACTTCTGGTTTTAACCACGATTCAGATATGGCGAAAATGTTATATGATTTAGCTAAAATAGTTTGTTTTACTGAATTTAATTTTGATGTTAAAGAACCTACGTTCAAATGTCTTATAAAAATATACATTTTCCATTAGCTATTAATTAAAAATTCATTTATTTTACAGTGTTAATTAAATCTACTTATTATAGTACAGAAAATTAATTTGTTTAATCAAAATTTTCAAAAGTATAAATTATAATCTTCGCATTAATTGTTTTTTGTACTTCTTAGGTTTTTTGGACTATAGCGATAGCACTTGCTTCTATTTATTTTCGGCTTGGGCTGGGTTCTTTCCACCACGGTAGACTTCTGACTACTTTGCTTCATAAATTGATCTTCAGTATCTACCTCGTTATCTTCGCTATCAGAACTTAGAGTTTCGGACGTACTTTAGTTGTTCAGTTGAAAATGCAGTGTCATTAACATATAGAGTAAATCCTTTAATACTGGCATTAAAATTTTATGATCTCGCTACTTTTAAATGGGTTCTCAAAATTTTTTGTTCTTTCCTGTCTTCCTTGCTTAAGTCGTTAGCTATTGAAAAACCTTTATCTCTAAATTGTTTTAACTTTCCTTTATCATGAAAAAGTGTTAATTTCGTAAGAAATGATGCAAATTCTAATAAAATTGGTGATTTTGGCACTTTACCCAATTATTTAGGTCCCGTTCTTCAATTTTAACTCCTAGATTGTCATTAAGAAGGCTTATAACTTTTTGTAATAGATTATCTTCTGAATTTATATTTACACCAAAAACTACAACGTTATTCTTTTTTAATTTACGTTCAGTCTCTAGGCACCGCTTTCTAAGTTTATCTACTTCTTTATTCACAATTTCAATATTTGACTTGAGCGATGTTACACATTTTTGGATTTCTGTTTTAATGGAATCTGTTTGTTGTTTATTAGAGTGTTGCAATAGATTGAATAATAACTTCTGGCAACTGGGACACACTACTTTCTTCAACAATCATGCTTATGTTTTAAAATTTTAAGTAATATTTTTAACATCTATATTAGCTTTGGTGGAATTAATTCAACAAGTTTTCTGAGGTTATGTTTCGATTATATTGCAGGTAATTTTTAATTTCAAAATGCAGATTACAAGGCTTACCAGTAAACAATGTCACTATTAAACTATTTTTTGTTAATAAGTATTCGGATTTGTACAATTTTCCTCCACTTTAACAAGAGATTGGCCACTTAAATATCAGATTTAATGATGAGAATAAATATCACGTGCGCTCGATACAACATATGAACTGTGATTTTATATTGGTCGTATCTGCTTCAGCTATTTTTTTTATTTCTTTCCAAGTATTTCCGCTGTATTGGATGACAGTGTCATTTGCGAATAATTAAGTCAGTCCTTTAGATTTAAAGTTTAAAAGTCCATTTATACCGGGTGTTCAAATTAAAGTGTTACAGTTTAATATCGCCGAAAATATGCATTTTAGAAAAAAAAGTTTCAGACAAAAGTTTTATAGTTTTTTGGGGGAAACATTTTGGCCAAATTAATTTTTTTATAGCTAATCATAATATAGCCATATCGAAGTTAACTTTGTTTTTTTAAATGGGAATCCCATTTTTTTATACATTTTCTTAAAGTACATAAAATAAGAAAGTTTTGAAGAAAATATTTTTTTTATTGGACTTTAACTTTTTGAGTAACAGCTACTTGAATATTTTGCTAGGCGAAAAAAAAGTTGACCATATTATGGTTAGCTATAAGAAACGATTTTAGCCAAAAAATTTTCCCTACAAAACTATAAAACTTTCGTCTGAAACGTTTTTTTTTATAAAAGGCGGTATATAGCTGTAACACTTTAATTTGAACACCCGGTATACATAGAGAATAGTATCCGACAAAGCCCAGTGCCCTGTAGGATACCATACGTTATTATAGACGGTTCACTTATAACTCCATTTACTTTAACATATTGCTTTCTGTTGTTTAAATATGATTTAAAAACTTCTAATGCTATCCCTCGAATTCCAAAGCTTTCAAGAACATCAATTAATATTTTATGATCAACTGTGTCGAATGCTTTAGCTAAATCTAAAAATACACATAAAAACGCTTTATTTTTATCGAGTTGATTATAAATATTATTTGTTAAGATTAAAATCGTTTTTAAAACTTTTTTGTCAAAAGACTCGATTCATCAAAAAGGCCTCAAATAATGGTGAATAAGGAAGCGGCGTTTCAAAAAACTTTGTTTCAAAAAGCGTTGTTCTTCAAATAAGAACGTTCCGTATATAAGTGTAAAGCTGTCTCGCAGTTTGCATAACAATGTGTATGTTTGGTAAATTGAATTTAGTTTGGCGTAACGCCGTAAAATGAAGTAGGTACTTACTGGGTATAAGAGGAAAGTTTCGTGTTACGTATTTGTTTAATGGCTTATTCTATGCCGAATTCGCCAGATTAAGCTATAATGAAATTATACAATTATTAGATTTTATTTTGATGAATCTAATTCATTACGTTTCTTTATATTTTCGTTATTTTTTCAATTGCCGTATTAGTGTGTATTGGTTGGTCTATTTTTTATTGCAAGCAGTTATGTTGCTTCAGAGGTCATATTATTTATAATTTCACATTTCTATTGTGACTATTATATACAGGGTGTTTATTAAGTACTTGTACAAACTTTAAATGGTGAATCTTTGACTTATTTTAAGGCAAAACGTTCATATGAACACATGTCCTAAACCTTTTTAACTTTTGAGCTACAGGGTGGTAAAGTTTTCAGAAAAAAATTATTTTTTTCTAATAACTTAAGAATATTGCAGATATATTTACGAAATTTGGTACACGTCTCCTACGCATTATGATGCATTTTTTAATGTACAAATAATTTTATTATTTCTACCAGTGGCGCCCGTACGGATTTCGTATTAAATATTTTTGCCGAAAAAAATAGTACGCCACTGCTTCATCTTAAAATAACAAATATTTTTGCAATCCTCATTTAGTTTTGAGCAAATTTGGTCTGATGAGTTTTTTTCTCCGACGCATAGTTTTCGTCCGACTCATAGTATTCTGCATGGAACAAGTGAAAAATGTGTCTTTTATTGATCAATATTGTTATGTGATAAACTTAGATTATTTGCAGACTAAGACTAAACTACTTTTACAAATAAGTTAATAACATTTACAACAATTGCTGAAAATGTCCGCCGCCTACTGCAACGCATGCGTCAATTCGCCTTAACATTGATTGACGTACTCTTTCGAATATACCTGGTGTCTGATTAATAATGGCACACGATTCAAATATCCTGTTTCTTAGATCTTGTTCATTTTGAACGGATGTTTTGTAAACTAGTGTCTTTAAGTGACCCCACAGAAAAAAATCTAGAGGATTTAAATCTGGTGATCTGGGAGGCCAGGCTTGCGGTCCCGCTCTTCCTATCCAACGATTAGGATAATTCTCGTTCAGAAATTGACGTGCAGCCAAACAAAAGTGTGCCGGTGCGCCATCGTGCATGAACCACATCCTGTTTCTGGTAGCCAAATCAATTTCTTCTAAATGTTCAGGAAGCTCGTGCTCCAAAAATCTTCTGTACTCTTCGCCATTTAGTTTTTGTGGAAGAATGCAAGGTCCAATAAGGTGATCCCCGATAATTCCGACCCAAATATTTAGAGAAAAACGATCTTGGAAATTATTTTCTATGATAGCATTGGGATTATCCTCAGACCAGATATGGTTGTTGTGGAAGTTCATGATGGCGTTCGAGAAAAAGAAGCTTCGTCTGTAACAAGTACATGGCCTAAGAAATCCGGGGTTGTTAATAATTTATTTCGCGGCCAAACGCAGAAATCTATTCTGAGAGGAAAATCTCTAGGTAGTAATGCCTGTACACGTTGAATATGATAAGGATAAAGTTGTTGAGATTTTAAAATTTGCCACACAATTGTATGCGTAATATTCAATTCATGAGCAATTTTCCTTGTACTAGTTTGCGGGTCTTCTTCAATTCTATTTAACACAGCTTCTTCAATTTCAACTGTTCGAACTGTCGCAGGCCTTCCTGGGATATCAATTGTTCTTTTAAAGCTGCCAGTTTCACAAAGTCTTGCGTGAATATTAATGAAAGTTTGGACATGTGGAACCACCCGTTGAGGAAATCGGGCTTGATACATTCTTTTTGCAGCTTGTGCATTACCGTGAGCCATTCCGTAGACGAAATGAATGTCTGCCATTTCTGCATTGGTATATTCGTACATTTTGAACACAATAATAGACAATAAATTATAACATACATACATACATACTGTTATGATTTTCTTTGTCATATTCATAACTTTACAAGTAAAAAAATTTACAAACTTATTTTACCCTGGCTAGCTTTTTAATATAAATATTTTTTTTTTTTACAGAGCAGATTCTCTTTATCACAGGTGTCGGTTCAAGAAATAAAATATTTTATAAATTTAATTTATTTCTTTATTTAATTAATTATTTATTTATTTTATTTAGTTTAGTTTTAGTTTATTTAGATTCTTTAGTTTATTTAGTTTATTTAGTTTATTTAGTTTATTTAGTTTATTTAGTTTATTTAGTTTATTTAGTTTATTTAGTTTATTTAGTTTATTTAGTTTATTTAGTTTATTTAGTTTATTTAGTTTATTTAGTTTATTTAGTTTATTTAGTTTATTTAGTTTATTTAGTTTATTTAGTTTATTTAGTTTATTTAGTTTATTTAGTTTATTTAGTTTATTTAGTTTATTTAGTTTATTTAGTTTATTTAGTTTATTTAGTTTATTTAGTTTATTTAGTTTATTTAGTTTATTTAGTTTATTTAGTTTATTTAGTTTATTTAGTTTATTTAGTTTATTTAGTTTATTTAGTTTATTTAGTTTATTTAGTTTATTTAGTTTATTTAGTTTATTTAGTTTATTTAGTTTATTTAGTTTATTTAGTTTATTTAGTTTATTTTGTTTATTTTGTTTATTTAGTTTATTTAGTTTATTTAGTTTATTTAGTTTAATTAGTTTATTTAGTTTATTTAGTTTAATTAGTTTATTTAGTTTATTTAGTTTCTTTAGTAAATAGTAGCAACAACAATTTCAACAATAAACTACCTTGACTATAGTTTATATAAAAATAAGTTACTAATATTGTTTTAATATTTGTTATTATTATTAGTTGTATCACCTTGTAGAATTTTTATTTTTTTTTGTAAAATAGACAACTTGTACATATAACAAGTTCTAATTTATTGTCAATAATAACTTCTAACAAAGGTTAACTTTTTTTAACATCAAATAAATTTCCTATCTACTAACTTAATTTTATTAACCATTCATCCTTACTTATTATAATAAACTATTCAGACAATTAATTCAATTAAAACTTTAATACAAAATCTTACTTGACCTTTTTCAAAATGACATTTAGTCAAATTTTGACTTTTATATCATCAAATGTAACAAATGTAACAAATATAATATAATAATAATAATAATAATAATAATAATAATAATAATAATAATAATATCTACAGTTATATCTAATTGTCTGATATAGGTATTACTAAGAGTAACGACAACAGCCTTTGATAAATACCTAATCAGATAACAAACTGTCCTCTATTGTCACAGCAAGAAATTTATATCTACTCACATGAAAGTGTCTGTATTTCTAACTGGATCCAAAATTTCTTATTGTATTTCCATTTCTTGCAATCAAGCTTCACCAGACTACCTTGTACCGTCTTCTGGTCACCATACAATTTGTTCAGTTGATTACTCTACCGTATAATTAATACAACTTGTCTATTTGAATTTTTTGTTATTACCATGCCACAACTTATAATTCTCTATAATTTTACTAAAAAACTTTTAAATTTAGATTATTCCAAAGCCTTCAAAAATTTTAAATTTTTGGTTTCTGTCATTTATTTTTTTAACAACCTTCAAAAAAAAATCCTCGTCTCCTCCGATATTTCTGACATCTCATTTGACAATTTTTTTTTATCCAAGAATTTGATGTACAGGGTGATATTTTTAAATTTATTATTCACCAAATTTTTATTATACTGATAAACTTTTAATTTTAAATTTTGATGTCTCATTTCTATTACAATACATACATACATACATACATACATACATACATACATACATACATACATACATACATACATACATACATACATACATACATACATACATACATACATACATACATACATACATACATACATACATACATACATACATACATACATACATACATACATACATACATACATACATACATACATACATACATACATACATACATACATACATACATACATACATACATTTTTAAATGACAAAAACCATGATCTTTTTTTTAAATAAACTGTCATGACTGATTCCGCTACCATGGAAATCTCTCGGTTGTTTGCAAGGCTTGCTATGCATGTATGTACAATTGTACATTTTAGCAATTTGACTCTGAAATAAAACGGATTTTATTTTTTAAAGCGTAAACTATGAATCGAACGAAAAAACTCAAGAGATTAAATTTGTTTAAAAATAAATGAGGATTTCAAAAATAATTTTTGTTTTAAGATGAAGCAGTGGCATACTATTTTTTTCTGCAAAAATATTCAATACAAACCCCGTAGGTATGGACGCCACTGGTAGAAAACATAAATTTGTACATAAAAAATGCATCTTAATGCATAGTATACGTGTACCAAATTTCGTAAAGATATCTACAATAGTCTCACAGTTATTGGAAAAAATAGATTTTTTTCTGAAAACTTTACCACCCTGTAGCACAAAAGTTAAGAGGTTTAGGACACGTGTTCATATGAACTTTTTGCCTTAAAATTAGTCAAAGATTCACTATTTAAAGTTTGTACAAGTACTTAATAAACAGTGTAACCGTTAAAGTCTGTCTTATGAGATTTTTTTAATTATTTAGTTTACGCAAATTTAGAGGTAATGAAATGGTAAGGAAATGTGACAAAAAATTTCAATAATTTAGGTTATTTCTTAAAATTTCGGTTGGTCTACTGATTACCAGAGAGATTTTAAAATTCAGATTTATGAAACTTCTTAAATGAAATGTATTTTTTTACTCTTATGAAAATAAATAAAATAAAAAAAAAATTATTACGTTCTGCTCCTTTCGCATTTTAGAAATTCGAATCCGACAAAAATTGTTAGGTTAGTGGACCAACAGCTACAGCATCAAAAGGTATAAAATTTTTGACTTTCAGATTTGATATGGATCGACATCATTTCAAATTTTTTGTCTTACACCTCAAATCGAGAGCATTTGGCCAGTAGAATTTGTCAAAGGTACTGTCAGAATTTGTTTAAATCTTAGTATGTTTTTTCTGGTTATTTTGTATTATGTTGAGACATATTAAAAAAGTTTAGGAAATTCATTAAACAAAATATTTTTCTACATGGATCTCTTATTGTGCCTGCTTTAAAATCGGCATATCTACTTAAATTGAAATAGCCAACAATTATAACATTTTGGTCGTAAACTAAGTGTATAGACGTAAAGATCTAGTTAAAAACTGGAGGGTATCGAGTGAACCATCTCTATCTGATCACAAGATAATTGTGTTAGAGAGCGACATTCCTGAGACGATCCTCAGGAGGAATCCTAGAAAAACAGACTGGGACAAATACAACACCATTCTAAAACACAATTTAGCACGTATTCAGACAAAAAAGGAGCCGGGGCATCCACTTGCTCTGGAAAGCGATCTCGAAGAACTAAATGGGGCAATACTTGAGGCATATGAATCAAGCTGCCCCATTCAAAGAAATAGGACTAGTAGGGATGCTCCTTGGTGGAACCGTCATCTGTCAAACTTACGATCCGAAGTGCGGAAGCTCTATAATAGGGCCAAGCACAGCGGAGATTGGCAGAGCTACACCGAGGCGCTTACTACCTACAACAAAGAAATCAGGAAAGCTAAGCGTAACAGCTTTAGAAAATTCTGCGAGGATATTAACTCTACACCTGAGGCAGCGAGACTGCACAGGGTCCTGGCAAAAGGGAGAGTTGATACAGTTATGGCATTAAAGAAACCAAATGGAAGCTTCACGGAGAGTGAGGAGGAAAGAGCTCGCCTCTTACTCGAAACTCACTTTCCTGGAAGCACACCTTTTCTAATAAGGGACACAACTAAGGTAAGCAGACCCCCAAGAGAGGCCGCTGTAGTGGCCAAGCATATATGCAGCAGAAATCGGTTAAGGTGGGCCGTAAACACTTTTAAACCGTTTAAGTCTCCAGGTGTGGATGGAATATTTCCTGCCCTGCTTCAGCAGGCACAGGAGGAATTACTACCACACATAATCCGGCTATCCCGGAGCAGTCTGGAGCTGGGATATATACCAGAAGCATGGAGAAGGGCCAGAGTCACCTTTATTCCAAAAGTAGGGAAAAAGGATACCACACATCCTAAATCTTTCCGTCCAATCAGCCTCACATCCTTTGTATTAAAAACAATGGAGAAGGCTGTTGATAACTATATCAGAACAGAAGTCCTGGAGAGGGTGCCACTCCACCACAGCCAACACGCGTACCGAGCAGGAAGATCTACAGAAACTGCCCTGGTACAGTTGACTGATGTAATCCAGGATGCACTGACAAACAAAGAAACGGTCGTGTGTGCCTTTCTAGACATAGAAGGAGCTTTTGACAACACGCCACACGAATCTGTAAAAAGAGCACTTGCATACAGAGGAGTAGATAACATCACATCCAGATGGATGGCTTAGCTGTTATCTTCGAGAACTGCAGAGACACAGATAGGGTAGGACACCATCTCCATCTGCACAACCAGAGGATGTCCACAAGGAGGAGTTCTATCCCCACTAATGTGAAGCCTAATCGTAGACGAACTTCTATGCAGATTGACTGACCTCGGCATACCCTGTCAAGGTTATGCCGACGACATAGTCATATTTGCTAGTGGCAAGTTTAGTAATATCCTGTGTGATATAGTCCAAAGAGGACTAGAACATACCAAAAGATGGTGCCGTGAAGTGGGACTTAGTATAAACCCTACAAAAACAACACTAGTGGCCTTTTCAAGGAAAAGAAAACTTAATCTCAAAACCGTTAAATTAGACGGGATAGATATAGAATGGAAAAATGAAGTCAAATATCTAGGCCTAACCCTGGACAACAAACTTCTCTGGAACACACATGAGAAGGAAGTAGTAAATATGGCCACAAAAGCCCTAATGTTATGCAGAAACATGGCGGGTAAACGATGGGGATGTAACTTAAACATACTGCGATGGATGTATACTGCAATAGTGAGACCAATCATCACTTACGGGGCTATAGCCTGGAGTAACAGAACTAGTTTAGTTACTACGAGAGCTAATATCTCAAAAGTACAAAGACTAGTCTGTGTTTGCATTACTGGTGCAATGAGAACCTGTCCTACGGCCGCAATGGAGGTGATCTTAAACCTCACCCCTCTACATTTGATGATAGAGAATGTGGCAAAAAGGACACGATATAGAATGATAAGGAGCGGAGTAATCAGACGAAAGTCTACTTGCTTCAGGACTAAAGATACCTGGGACATGCCCCAGGATGAAATGCAAAAGAAGTACAGTTTTGTGAAAAACTTCAAAACCACAGAGCTGGGCTGCAAGAAAGAATGGAGCCAAGAATCCATCGCGCTTGCAACCGAAAGACGTGCTATTCAGTGGTACACGGACGGTTCCAAAACCATAGAAGGAACTGGAATAGGAGTGTATGGGCCGAGAACCAAGCACTCCGAAAGCTTGGGAAAATACCCAAGCATCTTCCAGGCGGAAATTCACGCCATCGAGAAGTGTATCCAGTTTAACATCGAGAGAAACTATCATAGACAAGAGATTATCATCATGTCCGATAGTCAAGCAGCCATCAAAGCGCTGAGTTCTTACGTAATCAGCTCAAAAATGGTATGGAGATGCCTAGAACAATTGAATGAGCTAGGCGAGAAAAATAGAGTTACTCTCACTTGGGTCCCGGGACATAACGGGGTACAGGGTAACGAGATTGCAGATAGTCTTGCAAGGAAAGGGGCTCAAACACCCTTTGTAGGACCTGAGCCGTTCTGCGGTATCAGCAGTAACATAATATTAGAAGAGATTAAAAAAGAATTGGGTAGTAGAAGAACCGATAATTGGAACAATCTCTTGGGGCTGAGACAGGCCAAGATACTTCTGGGTGAATATAACCAAAAAAATCGGAAGCCTGCATCTGCCTGAGCAAGAACAGGCTACGTATTGTAACAGGGATCCTTACCGGGCACTGCCGACTAAAAGGACACCTAAGTAAACTGAGATTAGTAGAGGATAGTGAGTGCAGATTCTGTGAGGAGGAGGACGAAACCTCCATTCACATCCTAACTGAATGTGTAGCACTCCAGAATCCAAGGGCACTATATCTAGGAGGATATCAAATAGAAGAGGGAGACTTACCTAACTTGAAGCCACTTCAAATCCTACACTTCCTTGAGAAAATAGGATTGGAAGGGTCGCTATAGGCATTGAGACATTTCCTTAGTGCAGTGGCGACAGAAGGGGGCACAATAGATCTTTTAGGTCGCAGTGTATTAACACCCCATTATCAACATAACATAACAAGTGTATAGACATGAAAATATCGACAAAAAGATCATATTCATTAGCTGATATGAGCGGAGGAAAGTAGATGCAGAAAACATAAACATTTGCTTTACCCAACTTGAGTTTTATAGATGTTACATCAATAGATATAAGAGGTTCAAAAATATGTTCGGTGTCAAAGATACTGGATGAAAATTGTTTTTTTACAGCAATTAAGCTACCCCATCTAGTGTTGCAGACATTTTATAGAATTTTCTATCAGTTCTGTAAACATTGTAAAGGTTTGGATCAAATAGTTCCGAGTCCTTGATTAAGTCGTTTAGCCGAGTCTCAGTGGTACATGTCCTGCGGACGTACCGAAACGATGGGAGGGGATGCCGCCGGAACCGCCGGCATATAAACCAAAGGTTTGTAATTTTACCAGCAGTATAAAGTTGTTCGATAACAAATAACCACCATAATGAATTCCAACACTATCGTATCCTCGTCTGCAGATCAAAGTGAGTGTGAGTTTGATTTAATTCAAGAATTGGAAGTAAGAAAACTACTTTTTACCTACCGAGATGTGCTATGCAGACCTTCGAAATACCGTTCCATAAAGTTTTATTGCCATTACCTTTTCAAGAAGAATACAACTTATCACCTATCCTCACTTACGATGGACCAGGAGAGTCTTCTTTTCCATGGTCATTCCTGCACCAGGATTTACTGGACCATTTTACTTGCGGGGATGATGACTTTAACTGTAGTTATTATTATAATTTTTATTCACCGGGGAATTAACTCCGCAGGAGAAACCCCAATTAATATTATGTGTTAATTGTTATAATATAATGCATCCTTTGAAAATAATATTGTTCTTAAACTATGTCAATCTTTCGATAATTTGCAATGTGATTTTATACATAGACATAGTAATTATCATATTCATTGTTTTGTGTGTAAAAGGGATTCAATTAATTATATACACTTCATCTAGAAGAGACTAAGACCCAAGTTTTACACTAATTTAAAGTACATTATCTCATCAAACATCGCAGTAGCGTTACACAATAACATGAAACCTGTTTCTATTCACCCTATTTTACGGTACTTTAGTGATGTTGATGTTAGATGATACAGGGTTTATATTTTGAATTATAGCAGTTTTCGTGACTGAGGTAGCTTGTTTTACATTAGGCATAATTACATAAGAAGGTTGCTTAGCAACTGCTTTCGAGTATGATACTTTATTACTAAGATCAGACGTGTTAGAGTCTGAAGAATTGAAAGAAAAGTCATCGAGTCTAAGTGAAATCTTCTCGTGAATCTCTTTTTTTAGAATATCGACAATTTTGTTTGTGAAGCTAGAGAGCTCATCTAACTTTTCCTGAATGTTTTTTTGAACTATATCGCAAATGTCAGATAAACATTCGTCAATTGATTTCAGACTATTATTGTGGTCAGACAGGGATTTTTCTTGAACAATGCTGCATTTACGTCTAGAGTTCACATAGAAAATATAAATTTTTACTTTTTGAAAGCATCGAAAACTCAACATTAGTTAGACCAGTGGTCGCCAACCTGTCGATCGCGAGCTACCGATAGCTCGCGGAGGCAATTCTGGTAGCTCTCACAACGATTTTAATTTAAAAAAAACAAACTGTAAAAATCAGAGAAGCTTCCGAAAATTCCACAAAAAAATCTAATTGTCATAATATTAAACATAAACAGCGGCAACGTTGCCGTGAGCGATCTGCCGCTGACGCCATCAAGCTAGAATCGGCTAAAACCGACCAGCCGAACCAGCGCGTTAGTGTTCGATAACGATCAGGATTGCTTTGAAAGGGATACATACGCACGGCGCGGCGACATTGCGCTTAGTTTAAAACTGAACGCGTAACCAACGTCCAGCGGTTGGGTTAGTAAAGAACAACAAAAAATAATATTATGCCAAGCAGTTGTAAGAAGGTAAAGACATACCATTTTCATTCGGAATGGGAAGAACAATACTTTTTTACAGAAGTTAAAGATAAAAATGTGTGTTTGTTATGTAATACTTCGGTCTCCGTTGCTAAAAAAGGAAATATTGAGAGACATCATAAAACTGTACATTCTAATTTTGAAAAATCATTCCCACTACATTTTGCCGCCAGAAAGGAGAAACTGAAACAGTTAAAAAAGCAGTTAATTGGACAACAATCAATATTTTTAAGAACAGTCAACAAAAATAAGGCTGAAACTGAAGCATCGTACCGTGTGTCCCAGATAATTGCACAAAAAAAAACCTTATGAAGACGGGGAAATGATAAAACAGGCGTTTTTAGAAGCTGCTGATTCGTTATTTGCCAACTTTAGAAATAAAGACGAGATAGTTTCAGCTATAAAATCTATGCAACTTTCTGCTAATACAGTGATGAGACGTGTAGAAGTAATGAGCAATGATATTTTTTTACAGTTAAGAACTGACTTAGATAACTGTGTTTATTTTTCACTTCAACTGGGTGAATCAACAATGTCGTTGACACTGCCCAGATGGGCGTGTTCGTCAGGATGGTTTTTAGTGATTTTACGATTAAAGAAGATCTTTTGAAGTTTATTCCACTGAAAGAATACACTACTGGACAGGAGTTGTTTTCTCATTTAAAAAATATTATTTCTTCCGAGAAAATTCCAATATCGAAAATGGTAGGCTTGACAACCGATGTCGCTCCAGCTATGGTGGGTTGTGATAAGGGTCTGGTGGCGTTATGTCGTAAAGATTAAACTTTTCCGCAATTTCTCTGTTACCACTGCATTATCCATCAGCAAGCATTATGTGGAAATTTCCTGTAAATAAACAATGTTATGAAACTGGTGGTAAAAATTGTGAACAAGATTAGAGCTCAAGCGTTACAAAGATTATTTAAAACCTTGGTCGATGAAGTTGACTGTCAATACGGGGATCTACTCCTTCACTCTGAAGTCCGATGGTTAGTAGAGGACGGGTGCTGAAACGTTTTAATGATGTCCTATCTGGCATAGTTCAATTTTTCAAACAATGCGATGAACCAACTCCGGAACTAGAAAATTCAATCTGGCTTAGAGATTTTGGTTTTCTCGTGGACATTACAGAGAAATTAAACGAACTTAATTTGCAGCTTCAGGGGAGAGACAAAGAACTAGCGGAAATGATTTCTGATATAAAAGTATTTATCAAAAAGCTGGAGTTTTGGGAACAAAACCTAATTAATAGCGATGCCAAGCATTTTCTTATTCTTTCAGAAAAAATATCTCAAAAGCCATTAGAACTCTATGACAGCAATTATCATGTAGAAATAGTTTCTACCCTGAAGAATAACTTCAAAAATCGTTTTAAGGATTTCAACGAAATGGCTTTAGTAGCGCAGTTTGTTGTTTCACCCTTTATGGAAATTGATATCCAACAGTTTGCAACTTGTGTTATGCAGAACTTTGGCGAAGACATCGCTGCAACAGAAATGGAAGTAATTGAGTTTCAAAATGATTTAGCCTTAAAATCGTTAGTCTCAAGTACCAAATGTATCTGGCCTATTTTAAGTAAAGACAAATATTCAGTTCTATGCCGTGTTGCCTTGAAAGTGAAAGCATTATTCAGTTCAACCTATTTGTGTGAATCTTCTTTTTCCAATATGAAGTTTATTAAGAACAAATATCGCAATCGACTTACAGATGAACATTTGGATAATTGTATTCGATTGGCTGTATCAAATTATATTGCAAACATTAAAAAAATTATCGATGAGTCTGAGTGTCAGCCTTCTCATTGAACGTGCTCTTTTATTTTTCAATGTTTATGTTCATGATAGTGCGTTACATTTGTTGTTATTATTAACTATTTTTAAATCTTACGTGACATGCCGTTGTGGCTGGATAAAAGTTTGTGTTTATTTTTCAAACACCTACGCTTGGTAAGTAGGAATGTAGCTATGAACAAGTACGTACTAGTAATATTAGTTATTTTGTTATTGTTTATTATTAGTACCTATGTATTATGTATTACCAGTTAAATAGTAAAATAAATACATATAATGATAAATTAACTGTGGATTATTTCATTTACGTTGCGTTACGTGGCTTTCGTGTGGGTAGCTCGCTGTTTATTCCAAAATTAACAAAGTAGCTCAACACATTGAGAGGTTGGCGACCACTGAGTTAGACCAACACAAGAGTAGTAGAACCATTTTGAGCAGACACCTTCGCATCCAACATAGCCATCAGATGTAGCAAGCTTACATTTACTGCACTTATAATCATCTCCCATCGTTATTTTAAGTGGTATATGCCATTGATATTAAAAATAGTCACAAAGTTATCTATTAACACAAATGTTACCTTGGTGGAATAAATAGGATATAATTCCAAAAAAGATGTAAACTTACACATTTACGACTCGAAAAAAACTAAAATATCTACGTTAGTCGAATAAATGCAGTTTTTTTGCACTTTTGTAGTCTAATCAGTTGAAGTATATTTCACATCGCAATGTTGCACTTTAAAACAAATTATTATAGTCAAAATACCAACAAAATAAACTATCACGTACAGAGAATCACGTTAACAATACTTCCAATTTACATTCCACCAACTATAGTCCATATGTTATTTTTTTCATTCATTCTTCAATAATTCCATTATTTTTCCCGGAAAATACAACAGTAAAATTGAACAGGTAATTTAAAAATAATTTTTGTTTGTGAAAAAATCATTGGCGTACCATTTTTTTTCTTTAAAAAGTGTATTGTTTAAAATGGGGGTAGAAAACCGATAACGAAACAACTATAATTTTTTTGAAAATATGTCGAATTTGACAGAAAACATCATCAACTTTATTTTTTTAATATTTTCGAAGCAAAAAGTGTTTCATTGACTCTAAATTTGCGAAAAAACTAAATAAAAAATATTCCTTTAGTTACCTTGACCGTGACTGTATATTGTATGTTTCTTTTCAAAATGAAAATACTTAAATAAATGTTATTAAAATATTTTTGTTTGTTTCAGGTAAGCTGTTTTAAAAATTGGAGATTTTCGGTGAGTTTTTAATTCAAAAACTTTCTATTTTAATAATTCTGATTGTAAAAAGTGATATACATTTTTTATTTAATAACATCAGGAATAGCCGCGAGTAACACCAGTTTGATTTTGACAAAATTGCCAATTGAATTGTCATAAAGTCATTAAAAAATGAAACTAACATGATATTATACAGGGTGTTTATTAATTGAGTGCCGATACTTAAGGGTGTGAATCCTTAGGTGATTTTAAGAAGAAAAGTTAATATCAACATATGTCGTAACTCACTTAATTTTTGAGCTACAGGGTGTTACAGTTTTAAGAAAAAAATTACTTTTTTATCATAATTTTTTTATCACTCCAGAAATTTCTATGAAATTTTGTACACACGTTTTAATAATTAAGGAGCATTTTTTGACGTATAAGATTTTTTTAAATTTTTATCAGTGACGTCCGTACGGGGTTTGAACTGAATATTTTTGAAGAAAAAAAATGGTACGCCACTGCTTTTTCTGAAAACCAAAATTATTTTTGAAATTATCATTTATTTTGGAGCAAACTTTCGTACGATGCACCGTTTTCGCGAAAAAATAAAAACCATTGTAGTGGTTGGTCAAATTTTTTCCTTAAGCGCATTATTGCCCTCTTAAAGCAAATGAAATAAACATTAGTAGGCTGGGTAAAGCGTCATCATTTTTGACGTTTCTTTTCATAAAGACAATAAAGTTGACATTGATTTTACATTATTAAATTATTATTATTATTAGAGTAAGAGTTAAAAGCTGACAAAAAATGGTAAATTTTACGAACAGTGAATTAGCTGACATGCATTTTAGCAGACGGAAATGCATACGAAGCCCGACGAATATACCAAGAGCGGTATCCAAATCACGTACTACCCGATCCGAGAACATTTTCTAGGATTCATAGACGTCTTCACGAGACCGGAACTTTAAAAGTAGACCACAGGGCTAAAGGAGTCCATCAAACAGTAAGAACACCGGAACTTGAAGAAGGAATTTTACATGAAATTGAGGTGAACCCCGAAACTAGCACGAGGAGAATCGCGTCAACATTTAATGTTTCACATGTACTTGTTTGGAAAATTCTCATCGAAAATTTGTTATACCCATATCACATTCAAAGAGTCTAGGCATTACTCCCTAGAGATTTCCCGTTGCGCATTAATTTCTGTGAGTGGTTTCTTCAAAACCTGCTGGAAAATCCATTATTTGACAGGCACATTCTTTTTACCGATGAAGCCAATTTTTCTCGAAACTCAATAATAAATTTCCATAATAACCATTTATGGGCGGATGAAAACCCTTATGCAATTGTTGAGTCAAATCATCAAGAACAGTTCTCATTAAATGTTTGGGCTGGCATTATTGATGATTATTTGATAGGCCCATTTTTTCTCCAAGAAGACTTGATGGACAATCATATTTACACTTCCTTGAAGATGATCTGCCGCCAATGCTTGAAGACCTTCCTCTTTTATTAAGAAACCAGATGTGGCTAATGCACGATGGTGCGCCTCCACATATTAGCTTACGAGTGCGTGAATTTTTAAATCACACCTATCGCAATCGGTGGATAGGTCGCGGAGGAACGCAGTCATGACCGCCTAGATCTCCCGACCTTAATAGTTTAGACTTCTTTTTCTGGGGGCATCTTATAAAGCTTAGTGTACGCAGTGCCGATTCAAACCAAAGAAGAGTTACGAAATCGTATAACAGTCTGCAGCCAAACCATAAGAAACACCCCAGGAATCTTTGAAAATGTGCGTCAGTCTATGCGAAGAAGAGTAGATGCTTGCATACGTGTGGGTGGAGGACACTTCCAACAATTACTGTAAATAATTTGGGTTCTTTATTTTGTTTGTATTCTCTTGTAATTTCGTTTTAGATTCAAGATTTTGAATTTTCATTTTACTATAAATAAATCCCGATTTTTAAAATACATAGAATTTAAAAAAATCAGAGGTGTACGTTTTTTTTTCTATCCAAACATTCAATATGATGCCTACGTGGCCGTCACTGGTGGAAGTAGAAAATTAATTTTTGCCCCAAAGTAAGTGTTTTCACGCATGGTGGGAGCCTACCAAATTTCAACAAAAAATCAAAAGCAGCTTAAGAAAAAAAAATTTGGTTTTTATTTTTTTACGCTAACATAGTGCATCGTACGAAAGCAAGTCTATGGGCCAAATTTGCTTAAAAATAAATGAATATTTCAAAAATAATTTTGGATTAGAAAAAGCAGTGGCGTACCATTTTTTTTTTTTCAAAAATATTCAGTTCAAACCCCGTACGGAAGTCCCTGGTAAAAATTTAAAAAATCTTATACGTCAAAAAATGCTCCTTAATGATTAAAAGGTGTTTACAAAATTTTATAGAAATATCTGCAGTGATAAGAAAATTATGAAAAAAAATATATTTTTTTTTTAAAACTGTAACACCCTGTAGCTCAAAAATTAAGAGATTTACGACATATGTTGGTATTAACTTTTCTTCTTAAAATCACCCAAGGATTCACACCCTTAAGTATCGGCACTCAATTAATAAACACCCTGTATATTGATTTAATGATTGGTCTATTTTTCAGTTCTTTTTAACGTTCTGTTCTTCTTTTTGAAACACTTTATTTGTGAATATGGCCCATGTTTACGACAATACCGAATTAAGTAGTGGATTATTTTTGGCATCACCTATATTCAAATAGAGACTTTTAAATTATAGACTCAACTTTTAAAAGACCGTGTATAATTAATTACCTGTATATCATCAGTTTAGCGAATATATATACAGAAATTTAGAAAATAAATTCAGTTGGAAAGTGACTGTCGAAAAACTCACATAAATCCCAGATAGATATTTGCACACGCTATCTACCTGGCTCAGAAACGCCGGCCCTCATCCATCTAGATTTAGGTCTGGCCTTTGTACTTGCGTCATCGACGAAAGTTGAAAATCTCTTTTCCTCTTTCGCTACCAGGGGAAACAACTGTAAACTTTTTCCACTTCCACTTTACTCGAGAGAGAGATTGTTAAGCCTAAAAATGTCTACTACACACTCGCGATTACTTCTTCAGAGCATTTTCAACGCCAGTAATTCTAAGGTAAAATCGTATTTGGCTTCAACCGGAATAATCAAATGAAAAATTTTTGTATAAAGCATGTCTCTTTTGTTGAATAAAAAGCTAGGGATACAATGATTTGCTGAAAAGTTGGAATTATTTCTGGAAGAAGATTTTTCCGGAGTAAAGAGATTATTTTTATGTTTACCTTAAACATTAACATTTCTTGGTAAGGTTTATTAGTATACAATTCCATAGTTTTAATTGTGTATTATTTCATAGTTGTATTTATAGTATAAACTCAAACAAATAATGATTGAGAGTGAACCGTGTTGTCATATCTCAATTTTACCTTACTAGTTTTTAGCAGAATCAAAATAGAGTAAGTAGTAGAGTTGTAAGTTGTGGCAAATTATAGATAATATACAATCATAGTACTAATAAAAGATATTAATTATAACAAAAATAAGTAATGAGTAATACTTATACATTTCTTGATCATTTAAAATTAATTATTTTATGGATTGTTCAGTATTTGTTACAACTAATGGCATCGGTGTACGGAGCGATATTTGTGTCTTTGTCTGTTACGCGTAAAATCCATCTCGTCGATGACGTTCTCAGTAGTGTATTTCTAACCACGAGCGTAACATCGGGTTTTGAATTATACGGTGTGAATTGTAAGTTTTACAGTTAAGTTAGTAAGTAATCGACGTGTTGTAAGAACAATTGGTGAAAATATTAGTGCTAATAAGTGTTTAAACATTAAATAATAATATTTCTACACCGTTCTAAAACTATGCAAAAAATGGAAGACATTGAAGGGCCTTCAACGTCGAAAAAGGTAAAAAGGTCGAAGTCTCGGTCGCTAAGTGAAAAACAAATTGTACTTCGAGTATTTCACTGTCTTGAAAGAGATCATCAGCGACCAAAAGATAACTTAGTGCATATGTGCTGTAATTCTACGGATGTACCTCCGAATAACGAACCGGGCGTTCCAACATCATTAACTTCCACAATTACAAAAGATAAATTAGTTGATATGTGCTCTGATTATACGGGTGTACCAAAATCATCAGTTTACAAAATACTAAGAGAAAACAAAATTCATGGGGAAGTACAAACGCCAAAAACTAGTAGCGGAAGAAAAAAAATCACAGTTGATGAAGAAGCCAAAAACAGTATACGCACAACTATTCACATTTTCTTTTTCAGAAATGAGCTGCCCACTTTGCAAAAAATTCTGGAGGCAGTTAGCGATCATGAATTGGTCCCACAAATGAGTAAAGAAACTTTGAGGAAAATTTTACACGAAATGAAATTTACGTACGGAAAAGTCGACAAGAAAAGCATTCTCATTGAACGTCAGGAAATAATAGAATGGAGAAGAAATTATCTCCGAAAAATTGAGGAATTTCGGAATATCAAAAAAAAAATTTACTACATGGATGAAGGTTAACCAAGGACATACGGTCAAAAAAGTATGGCAGGATGGTCATATAACAAGTGCACGACAAGCCTTTATTGAAGGCTTGTCAACTGGGTTAAAACAGCCGTCTGGAAAAGGTAGTCGTCTGATAGTTACGCATATAGGAAGCGACAGTGGATTTTTACCAAATGGTGAATTAATATTTAAATCCAAGAAAACAGGCGACTATCATGAAGAGATGAATGCGGAGGTGTTTGAAAAATGGTTTGAAGGCATCATTCAACTTGTGAAACCTGGGTCTGTCGTCGTCATGGACAATGCCCCATATCATAGTCGGTATTTAGAATCATTACCGAAACAATCATGGAAAAAACGAGCAATTCAAGAATGGTTAATTAATAAAAACATCCAATATAAAAAGATAGTTTAAAGGCAGAACTACTTCAGTTAACAAAATTACACAGAGACAAATATAAAAAATTCGCAGTGGATGAAATGGCGTAAAGTCGTGGAATTACAGTATTAAGGTTACCACCGTACCACTGCGAATTAAACCCAATAGAATTAATCTGGGCGCAAGTAAAAGGATATGTGGCACGAGAAAACAGAACATTTAAATTAGTGGACGTGCAACGTTACCTACAAGAAGCCATTCAAAATGTTTCTGCAGAAGACTGGAAGAAATGCATTCAGCATGTTTTAAAAGAAGAGCAAAAAATGTGGGACGTAGACAACCGTATTGAACACAATATTGAACCAATCATAATTAACTTTGATGATAGCGGTAGCAGCAGTGACAAATCTGAGGTTGGAGATTAGAAGAAAATTTGTACACA
This sequence comes from Psylliodes chrysocephalus, assembly GCA_927349885.1. NCBI lineage: Eukaryota > Metazoa > Arthropoda > Insecta > Coleoptera > Chrysomelidae > Psylliodes > Psylliodes chrysocephalus. The sequence continues at coordinate 5,343,240 of OV651818.1, forward strand.
AAAAGAAGTCTATATATTTAGGTATAATTTTCATTTTTACCATTCACTATTACCATTTAGAAATTATTATATAAATTTGTATTTTTAATTCCTGTACACAGACATGAACAATGTCTCATCAGGATACAAATGTTTATTTATTTAATTATTATTATTGTATCAATTTGTACATTGTTACATAAATTTGAAATAAACATTATTATTATGTTTGGCGGTCAAGAAAACATAATCCTGTAGGTTATATCCAAACTAATTATCTTAGGGATTTCCGAAATGATAGGTGCGTGTAAACTTTTATGATTTAAGTACAAATAAAATAGTAATTTAAGCTTTATAATGTCTTTTAATGTTGGCCGAACCCAATTAGGGTTTCTTGGGTAAGGCTGGCTAGTTTCGAGGAACTGCAGGTAAACCGGGAGAGAGAGAGAGAGAGAGAGAGAGAGAGAGAGAGAGAGAAAGAGAGAGATATATATATAGAGGTATGCTTTATTGTCATTGAAAAATTACAAAAATTTTATAGTCAAAGCGAAGTAAATTAAAAACTAAATATAATATAAAAATATAAAAATTTAAAAATAACTAAACAAAACAAAATAAAAATATCAATTGCATTGGATATGCAATATCCGTCATTATGATTTTAATTTAAAATTTAAGTAATACTTCTGTATGTGTAACTTAAGAGATAGTTCCTTACTGACTTCGGCCGCGACATAATATATAAATATACGTTAATTTGTGAAATAAAGTTAAATTCATTATTAAAATAGTAAAATTGATAATATTGTTTCTGTCACCAAACCAACCCCTGATTAGGTATCTTTCTTATTTTTAATTTGAAATATATATTGTGATTTTTATTAATATTCTTAATTTATTTGGTTCCTACTATAAAAACCACAATTATTACTCCGTTTTCATAAAGCCCCACTAATGACTACAACGATTAGGTAAATTACGATATTGCAAAGTTTTCATGAAATAAATAAAAGAAATTGTATGAATATTTTAAATAATTGTACCCTCTCAAAAATAATAAGCACGCCTCCGATTTGGTCGTATTTCTACCTGCTTTCACTCTCAATCATTATTTGTTTGAGTATAGTCGAAGTACGGTTTAGGGTGGAACTAATTCCCACAAAGACGAGGTTTGAATTTTTGAGCTCATTACTCATATCCTTTCAACATACTAAAAGTCTAGAAAAATGTAACTGTGCGAAATGCGTTTTTTGGCCGCCATCTTGATTTTTTTCAAAATTCATGAAAAATCGTGCGTGGTATCAAATAACGGGAAATTTTATGCTGAAAAAGAACAGATTATGGATTAAAAAGAATAAAAATGAATAACAAAATAGTATGGAAAAAACTAAGTCTATACGGTATGTAAAAATATGTACTTTTTTTGGGAATATTATCGTTTCCTCGAAGTATGAATTGCCTAATATGATAACTATGGGTGAAACAGTGGCTGATATTCTTTGGATTACGAGTAGAAGTAAAAATTAGAAGACCCTGAATCAGAGAAATATCATCTGATTGAAGCAGCAGCAAAACGATCAAAACGGAAATCAAACTATTATCAACTACAACGAAGCACTATCCCTCGTCATCAGATTGCATCTGAACAGGAAAATAAAAAGTTGTTGTCATCAGTTTTGCAATGTTTCTTGGATATTATCATTGGTCCTAAGGCAAGTGATTTAAAGAAGATTTTCATTGGACAAGCTTTGGTGCAAGCTTCAAGACCAAGATCACTTATAAGTCCAATCCTCCTTGGTGTTGGTGTCCAGCTTCATCGCAATTTTGGTTCTCGGTTACTTGTAGACGAGCTTTACAGACTTGGGTTTTCCATATCATATGATGAAGTACTAAAGTATTTACAATCTGCAATAATAGACAAGACACCAAATTTTCAAGTTCCACCAGGTCATTTCTGTCAGTGGATAGCTGATAATGTGGACCACAACATTGCCACCATGATGGTCAAAACACTTTCCATGGAATGGGAATTATCCGGCTTAATGCTGCTGATATCTCTCCAGAAGCAAAAATAGAAATTAGATTCTTTCAGTCTCTTAAATCCAACATGAACAAAATTAAATTTGAAGAACTGATTTTAAATGACATGAAACAGAATCTATTAGATCTTTGTGGAACACTAGTAAGTTGTTGAAAACGTCGCGTCCTGGATGGAATGAATACATCTAAAATGTCGTTATCAGTGATGAGCACCCAGGGGTAATATCCACAACATTTTTACCTATGATTGATATAAATCCAGCAACTCATAGCTGTGTTTATGCCACTCTGAAGTCTATATTATAATGGTACATAATCCGAGGAAAACTAAATTCGATTGTTCAGGACTAAATGGCCTGTGTAACCGAACCAAATAGCCTGTGTAACCTACCATAGAGGAGGATGGAGAACATTTATAACAATTTATCAATAAATAAACCTATAAATTTCAAGAAAAACATTTATATTAAAAATTAACATTGAAACGCCATAAGGCAACTTTACAGCCAAAAATAACATATTTGACCTAATTTCTGACACTAATGAGAATGATAAAAACAAAGTAGGGAACCCTTAGATAAAACTGGTACAATAAAAGTTACATCAAACAATTTAATTATTAAACTATAAGCAAATTAAACATCACACATAACCTAAAAAACCCCATGTAAAATGTAAGGATATAAAAGGCTTTTAAAGCGTAAAATTAGATTAAATAGATATTTCCAAATAAGATTAATTAATACATAATGAAATTATTACATAAAAAGTAAATAAAACGACAATAAAAGCATTTTATAATTCATCAAATTGGGGTGAGAATTTGATTAATTGTAAAGTAAATATAAGACGGATCAACATAAAATTTATATTGAAATGATCACAAAAAGAAACTACATAATTCTATGAACTCGAATCAGTCCAAGAAAATATAAAATAATTTAATGAATTGGCTAATAAATTTAAAATTTATCGAAAATTGCATCTAGTTGGCCATGAGATTGCGATTATATAAAACCAATTTCGCCGGTAGAACGAGGCTTTTGAGGGTAATCGCTTGCCAAAGAAACATGTAGTTCAACAATGTAAAAACAAATGAAGATAGAACCAAAAGTTAACTTAATAAAAGGTATTTACCAGAAGTCCTGAAGTAAAATTGGTAGGTGAAAAGGCAGATAGAATTTTGGAGATGATCCTGAGCCCTGTTTACATCCAACCCATGAACTCCAGAATCTAAAATCTCAACTCCACAGACTTCCTTTATGTTTTCCACACTCCATATTCCAACCAAGACTGACTGTGATTCTCCTGTGATTTTGTGCCCCAGTGATAACAGGTACCAAACACTATAAATAAATAAATAAATAAATAAATATGATCATATTTTCCGCGTTATAACAGACTTATTTTAAATGATAAGATTTTGTAAATATTAAGTTGTAAATATTATTCGTAGGTTATGTCACATGTTTTTTTTTATTATTCACATATACGTTAATTGAAATCATAAGTTTAATATTAAATAATTGATAATAAGCACTTACCAGTAAATATTCTCCTGATCCATAAAATATCCAACAATATTAAGCTTATTCATAACATTTAATCTCATGAGTTATGCACAGCGCACAACTGTTCATAATATTATTTGTATTATACGACACTTTACTTTGACAAAACGGGGGAAATTTAAATGCTTAATTCTACTTACTTTAAGTTTACAGTTATTTTTAGTTCCTATTTGTTTGATTTATTCTCATTCTCTAATTTAACAGGCATGTTTAATTAAATAAAGATATTTTTTATGATTTATTATTTATTTATATACTTATAAAATACAGGTAAACTGAAATTAGGTCAAACGTATTTGAACCCAACTGAGATAGGAATCCTCACGATCTCCGAGAGGTGGCGCCCAGGCAAGGTTCTGTCGAAGGTTACAGAACCCGGTAAATAAAGAAAAATAAAATACATAAAAATATTTCAATCGTTAGAATCATGGTATGGTATTTATAATGTTACATAAAGAATATCAGATCATAATCTATCATAAATACTAAATACCACGATAATATGTTCGAAAGCAAAAAAAGTCAACATACTCTTACCAGTTGTAACATTTGATCAGTGTCTGTGGATTAAGGCTATGGAAGTTGCTTGCAGTAAATCCGAAGAATTCCCAAACATTTTAATTCGTCTGGGTGGCTTCCATACACTGATGTCCTATTTAGATACAATTGGTGAACTTTTATGTGGATCTGGAATCGAAGAGACCTTGAAGACCATTTACGCAGAAAACACAGTCTCACATATGCTTACAGGTAAAGCTTATTCAAGAGCTGTCAGAGGACACATACTGCTTTCATCTGTACTTACATCAATGTTGCTTCAGGATATCCTCGACAGTAACTTACAACTTCCGGCAGAGCTGTCAAGTGAGGGACAGGTGGAACCAATATATGGATACAGGTGAAATACATTTAAGTTTACACAGTCTCGGGGAACTTAACAATAAGCTATATAGTAGAGATATTACAGTCTGTGAAGTAAGTTCCCTACTGAACTACTACAGTTGTCTTTTAAATTTCTAGAAAAGAAGAACTCTTTTAAAGTCCAAAGTAGAACAGCCAAACTGTGGATCATGTATTTAGATATAGTTGACATTGCCAAGGCATTTATTTGGGCTGAACGAACAGAAAACTTAGAAATGCATTTACATGAATTAATAAAAAATGGCGGCTAAAAAACGCATTTCGCACACTCACATTTTTCTAGACTTTTAGTATGTTGAAAGGATATGAGTAATGAGCTCAAAAAATCAAACTCCTTCTTTGTGGGAATTAGTTCCACCTTTGGCCAATTTTTTGTGTAAATCTACTACACTATTATTATTCATTCTAGGTAGAAAGGTAGGTAGGTACTTACAGTTATTTTTAGCTAAGGTAATTTTTGGTACTAATTGCACTTACTTTCATTGTATTTATTTAAAATGATTGTGGAAAATGTAATTATTAAGAGGCATACTATTATTCACATATTCTACTGAAGTCTGAAACACAAGTGGAAAGGCTGACAACATTGTCACTCACGTATGGGCTATCCATATTATTATAAATAATGTTTCCAAAACAATAAGTTTTAAATATATGTCGAATGTTCCAGATCTATCTCATTTAAAAAACTTGTAGAATTTCGATTATCCTATTTATTTTTAGTTTGGAACGGAACTGTAGATATACATCTAAAAAAACTATAAAAGCTACTCAACTTCTGACGAACTTTTTCAGGATGCATTTGTATTGGATATTCGTCAGACATATTTCTTTAAAACTTTGCTTTTTTATTTGAACAACAAACAAAACTTTAATTTAAATTCTAATTCCTATACTACAAGAGCTGAGAAAAATAATCTTCAAGTTCCTAAGACAAAAAAAAACATAATAAAACATAAAATATTTAGTTTTTATAACTTTTTAGAAACTCATACACGTTAAACCATTTATAGTAATAATTTAAGTTTATCTTATTATCTAATAATAGGCAATTAATTTAACACTTTTTTCAATTTTTTAATTCATATTTTTATTTATATTTTATTGTTTAGCAATTTGTTGATTTTTATATTTATTATTGTATTATCTATCAAATAATTGCAAAAATGATATTGGTTTTAATTTTTCTTCCTTATCTTCCTTATCCTCATCTACATTATATAAACTCAACCTCCTAAAAATAACTCATAACAAACTAATATTAAACATCGTAATAAACGTTTAATAAAAAATAAAATTATTTAATTAAACTTTACCTTTTCTTCTTTTAACTGGCACCTAAAACTATTTAGCTTTAATTCCACATTTATTTAATTATTTACGGGCAAGCCCATTTGAGAAATAAATTACAATTTTAAAATTATAATTAAAATGTAGTGAAATATATATGGTGCTGAAATACAATCGTGGTATAATTCATAAAATAGGTTAAGAATTTAAAAGACTTAAAAGACAAAAGACAATAAGGTTGAATAAAATATTTACATTAAAGATTAAAATTAAAGATCAAAAATTAAAGCTCAGTACTAAGTAATTGCTTTATAAATTTATGAAAGGGGGTGTTAAATATCTCAAGATCGTTATGAGTGTTGGCTAATCTTAACATTCTTGGAATACAGCTGCTAAAAGTATGGTTTAAACGATAAAAAGGTACATAAAATGTTTGTTGCTGTCGAGTTGAGCGCGTTGGAACATAAAAATTTATTTTTGTTAGAAGTTCAGTACAGCTGCATCTGCCATTGATAATTTTGAAAAGTAATGTGTCTCTCTGTTTCCTCCTAGTTTCCAAAGAGGGGAAGTTTAGAAAATTCTCTATCAAATCATACTCGCAAAGGACACCCAATTGCTATGTATCTAAGAAATTTATGTTGCACATTTTCTATATTTCTGCTGTGCGTTATGTAATGTGGAGACCAGACAGAAGAGCAATAATCTAGGTGAGGTCGGACTAGTGAACAATAAAGGACTTTAATTGCAGTTGTGTCAGTAAAATCATGTGTTAGCCTTTTGATAAAACCTAACATTTTCATGGATTTATTGATAGCCTTAGGTATGTGTTGATTGAAGCTTAAAGTGGGATCTAGAATAACTCCAAGGTCTTTAATTTGATTAACAGACTCCAAGATATGACCATTTAAGTTATAATCAAAAGTAGTAGTTGGTACATGGGATGATCGGTAAAAGCGCATTACATGTCATTTTATAGAATTCAAATCCATGCCATTTAAGGCACACCAATTTGATAGATTATCAAGGTCAGACTGAAGCCAGAGGGCATCATAAATGGTTTTAATAGTTATGAAAACGTTTAAATCATCTGCAAACAATAGTGCTTTGCCATACTGAAAACAATGAATGATGTCATTTATAAATAAGTTGAATAATAAGGAACCAAGGTGTGATCCTTAAGGAACACCTGAGGTAACTTGAAATGGGTTTGAATAGTGATGGTTTACTCTAACCATTTGAGTTCTGTTGGTGAGATAGCTACTAATCCATTGCAGTAAGACCCCATTTATGCCATATTTATCGAGCTTTTGAACTAATAGAGAATGGTTAACCCTGTCAAAAGCCTTAGAAAAGTAAGTGTACACAGAATCAATCTGGCAACCCTTCTCCAAAGCTTCCGACAGGAAGTCGACGTAGGTAACTAGATTTAATTCAGTTGATTTCCCAGCACAAAAATCATATTGATGATCCGTTATGATACCAGATCAGTCATAGGTAAGGTAGTCTGTTATAATGTTCTCAAAAACCTTAGGTATAGTACTGAGAATAGATATAGGTCGGTAATTTTTGACGTCTGACTTGCTACCCGATTTGTATATTGGGGTGACATAAGATTAATTGGAAACTCACCTGTGGCGATAGATTTATTGAAAATATAAAAGAGAAAAGTACTAATTTCCAATTTCGACCACCTGCTATGGTTCAGACTTTATGATCTTATTCTCCTATTCAATTTTATGAAAAACTGTTGAAACGACCCAGAGTTATAATCATTAATGCGGCTAGAACTCATATTGTCGTTGCAAGAGCCAAGACTTATCTGTATCTGTAACGTGTGGACAGTGGGTAAATTAACTAATTTAGGTTCTTATTATTGTCTTCAGCTACGACAATTTAGGCCATTAGTTTCGTGTTTTGTGTAGGTTATGGAGTGCTAGTACCTACTCTAACAATCCCTAATGTAGAAGTGACATTACTCTCATACTCCTACATGCCCACAGGCCTTGTTACTGTTTCCCACCGCTACTTTAGGGAACATCACTTCCAAAATTAATTTAAAATTTATTTTTAACTGTAAATTAATATTCTTACTACTAATAAATTACAATTCTTAATGGCAAGTTAAGATTTCGTGTATGTTAAAAACAAACGTACACATTTTGAAAACGAATCAGATCTCCAATAATCGGAAATAGTCTTCCTAACAACATAAAAATAGAAAAAGGGACGAATAAAAAGCACATCATCTTAATCAAACGATTCCCAAGGGAATGGAGTATGAGGTCTCTTTCTCGGTAATACCCTTCCGAATCAATTTCTGCCATCTGGGGAACCGATGTCTTTAATTTATAGGTGGGTTTTACGAGGAAGTCAATAGAGCGTAATAAAGTATAGAATTCTAATAAGAAAAATTCTTGATTTGGGTTTTCCAGGTAGCAGTAGTTCGAATTTAATTGATGAGTCGGAAAAGCCTTAATACTTTGCGGAATATGGAGTATTCATATGAAATTGTAATTTACTGTTATACAGATTGTCCATTAAATTTTTTTTATTTGTGGTGAACTAACCATTAATTTTGTTCTAAAACAATCTTAAATTAAGTAATTAGCAACTAAAGCAGTGGTCGCCAACCTGTCGATTGCGAGCTACCGGTAGCTCGCGGAGGCAATTCTGGTAGCTCTCCCAACGATTTTAATTTAAAAAATACATACTGCAAAAATCAGAGAAGCTTCCGAAAATTCCACAAAAAAATCTAATTGTCATAATATTAAACATAAACAGCGGCAACGTTGCGGTGAGCGATCTGCTGCTGACGCCATCAAGCTAGAATCGGCTAGAACCGACCATCCGGACCAGCGCGTTAGTGTTCGAGAACGATCAAGATTGCTTTGAACGGGATAAATAAACGGGATAAATAACCAAAGTCCAGCGGTTGGGTTAGTAGAGAACAACAAAAAATAATATTGTGGCAAGCAATTGTAAGAAGATAAAGACATACCACTTTCATTCGGAATGGGAAGAATAATACTTTTTTACAGAACTTAAAGATAAAAATGTGTGTTTGTTATGTAATACTTCGGTCTCCGTTGCTAAAAAAGGAAATATTGAGAGACATCATAAAACTGTACATTCTAATTTTGAAAAATCATTCCCACTACATTCTGCCGCCAGAAAGGAGAAACTGAAACAGTTAAAAAAGCAGTTAGTTGGACAACAATCAATATTTTTAAGAACAGTCGACAAAAATAAGGCTGCAACTGAAGCATCGTACCGTGTGTCCCAGATAATTGCACAAAAAAAGAAACCTTATGACAACGGGGAATTGATGAAACAGGCGTTTTTAAAAGCTGCTGATTCGTTATTTGCCAACTTTAGAAATAAAGACGAGATAGTTTCAACTATAAAATCTATGCAACTTTCTGCTAATACAGTGATAAGACGTGTAGAAGTAACGAGCAATGATATTTTTTTACAGTTAAGAACTGACTTAGATAACTGTGTTTATTTTTCACTTCAACTGGATGAATCAACAGATGTCGTTGACACTGCCCAGATGGCCGTGTTCGTCAGAATGGTTTTTAGTGATTTTACGATTAAAGAAGATCTTTTGAAGTTTATTCAACTGAAAGGACACACTACTGGACAGGAGTTGTTTTCTCATTTAAAAAATATCATTTCTTCCGAAAAAATTCCAATATCGAAAATGGTAGGCTTGACAACCGATGGCGCTCCAGCTATGGTGGGTTGTGATAAGGTGGCGTTATGTCGTAAAGATGAAACTTTTCCGCAATTTCTCTGTTACCACTGCATTATCCATCAGCAAGCATTATGTGGAAATTTCCTGAAACTAAACAACGTTATGAAACTGGTGGTAAAAATTGTGAACAAGATTAGAGCTCAAGCGTTACAAAGAAGATTATTCAGAACCTTGGCCGATGAAGTTGACTGTCAATACGGGGACCTACTCATTCACTCTGAAGTCCGATGGTTAAGTAGAGGACGGGTGCTGAAACGTTTTAATGATGTCCTATCTGACATAGTTCAATTTTTCAAACAACGCGATGAACCGACTCCGGAACTAGAAAATTCAATCTGGCTTAGAGATTTTGGTTTTCTCGTGGACATTACAGAGAAATTAAACTTAATTTGCAGCTTTAGGGGAGAGACAAAGAACTAGCGGAAATGATTTCTGATATAAAAGCATTTATCAAAAAGCTGGAGTTTTGGGAACAAAACCTAATTAACAGCGATGCCAAGCATTTTCCTATTCTTTCAGAAAAAGTATCTCAAAATCCATTAGAACCCTATGACAGCAAATATCATGTAGAAATAGTTTCTACCCTGAAGAATAACTTCAAAAATCGTTTTAAGGATTTCAACAAAATGGCTTTAGTAGCGCAGTTTGTTGTTTCACCCTTTATGGAAATTGATATCCAACAGTTTGCAACTTGTGTTATGCAGAACTTTGGCGAATACATCGCTGCAACAGAAATGGAAGTAATTGAGTTTCAAAATGATTTAGCCTTAAAATCGTTAGTGTCAAGTACCAAATGTATCTGGCCTATTGTAAGTAAAGACAAATATTCAGTTCTATGCCGTGTTGCCTTGAAAGTGAAAGCATTATTCAGTTCAACCTATTTGTGTGAATCTTCTTTTTCCAATATGAAGTTTATTAAGAACAAATATCGCAATCGACTTACAGATGAACATTTGGATAATTGTATTCGAATGGCTGTATCAAATTATACTGCAAACATTAAAAAATTATCGATGAGTCTGAGTGTCAGCCTTCTCATTGAACGTGCTTTTTATTTTTCAATGTTTATGTTCATGATAGTGCGTTACTTTTTTGTTGTTATTATTAACTATTTTTAAATCTTACGTGACATGCCGTTGTGGCTGGATAAAAGTTTGTGTTTATTTGGTAGGAATGTAGCTATGAACAAGTACGTACTAGTAATATTATTTATTTTTTTATTAGTTTATTATTAGTACTTATGTATTATGTATTACCAATTAAATAGTAAAATAAATACATATAATGATAAATTAACTGTGGATTATTTCATTTACGTTGCGTTACGTGGCTTCCGTGTGGGTAGCTCGCTGTTTATTCCAAAATTAACAAAGTAGCTCAACACATTGAGAGGTTGGCGACCACTGAACTAAAGTCAATTCATCGATCTTCATTAGATTATTCTGATTACTACATATAACTCATTCGCGCACTGTGCTCTGCTTTCACACATATACAATGCACTACATGAGATCAAATGTCTTGGTCATGGTAAATCATCGGACATAGTTGTGATTGTCACCTGGAGAGCTCTACGTAGGTGATGTCTGGCTTCATTATTGCTAGCAAACCTTTTGATTTTTCTTTCACTATTGGAATTCCAAGGTCTCGATAAAGATCTGCATTGCGCACATACCAAGGAGCGTTCACTATGTTGCGCAATACTTTGTTCTGAGAAGTTTGGATAGATCTAATGTTGCTATCTCTGGCATATTCCCATTATTATTGGCGCAAAGCCATGTCGGTCCTATAATCTCGTTGAAGAATAATATTTTTTTTCTACTAGCGTGCGTGGGGAGTATACTGACAAACTTCAATGAAGCTGTCGCTGGCTTTTCCACTGGTCAGCAGCTGTTTCCAGTAAAGCCTTCCAAAATGACCTCTTTCAGCCAAATTCCCATCGCCACTGTTGCAACAATTAGTGCTGACATTGCAGTGGAAAACCGAAATCTTACTTCATTGGAAAACATTTTAGCCTCTGCAATTAATTTGCAGTATGCTACAAATTGCACGTTCAATATTAATATTAAGAATAATTAATTTGTTGATAACATAGCAAGAAAAGGGTCAATAAGTACAAATGTAGCAGAATATAAATGCACAAAATAAGATATTGCTGCTTTTTCAAAAACCTTAGTTAGAAATAAATGGAAATCAGATTATAATAATTCAAATAAAGGTAAATTTTATAAAAATCTACAAACAATTATACCTTGTAAACCTTGGTTTCATGACATGTCCATAAACAAACATATGTTATCCACAATTTTCAGATTAAGGTTTAATCATTCACTAGCAAAATAAATTTAAAAGATGATCCATTATGCAATTGCGGAGAAATAGGAACAACAGGACATATCATTTTAGGTTGTGAATCCAATAAAACATAATGTTAATTTATTAAATAATTTAATTAATCAATCTTCCGACATCACAAAACCTTACAATTTAGCCCAACTGTTAGAAATAAAAAACGCAAAATATTTTTATATGTTATATAAACACATTGTAAAATTAAAAGTAAAAATATAAAAAAGTTGTATATATGTGTTCGCAAAATGTTTAGTTAAGTTATATTAAGGATCTACCCTTTGTATATATCCTAACTGTTTCCAAGTCTATCCGTAGTCCTCTTGTTTGTCAAAATCGCTTATAAATACCCATACGCGTGTAGTGTCCCTGTGAATCCTGAAATAATTAATAAAAAAAAATAAAAAAATAAAAAAAAAGCTGTTATTTGGTAAAAAAAAGAACTTGTAAATACTGTATTATATTATTATTATTATTATTATTATTATAATGTAAATAAAATTAATTTGTAAAACTAGACGTGAGCGTATTATCCTTACTATATGATATTGAACTAAGATAAAATTTAATCGATGTGGTTTGGCGAATGGACTCAGTTCCCGCAGTCAAAAATTCAAATTAAAAAAAATATGTATTTAATAATAAATGTTTCTTTATGTTAACTTTTGGGTTTTTTCCGCACGCTAGTAGAAAAAATAGTGTACCTAACACGTGCGTAAAGGAACTTTTCCGCACTTGTTATTATATATGTACTTACAATTTTTGAGTTTCTGCCCAAGAACCAATAGTGCTATTTGTATTTTAAACCTAGTTCAGTAAATTCCTTTTTAACTTGGTATCAAGGGTCATACTAAGGTATTCTGCATTCAGCTCATAATCTACAGCCTTTCAGTTGATATTTAGAGAGAGGTTCTGATATTTTTTATTAGTGAAATTCACATGAATAGATTTAAGTTCATTGAGTCTAATTATTATCCATTGATTGGTCCATAACTAGAAAATTGTTAGCTTTGGAGTTTTCTTACTGATTCATATTTACATACATCAAATATATTTCGACAATAAATGCAGCTAGCCCCAATTATTGTCACAATATGTATTGTTTACTAATAATCTAACTATTATAACATTTTAAGCTATTGCCTAGCTTTTATCGCGGGCTGGGCTTTGAGCGTGGCGACCGAATCAAGAAATTTCGTAATTCCGTAACGAAAATAAACCTAACACCCCCCCACTCCGACCGGCACAGCGGTGCGGCGTTTTGAAAGCCGTGGAAGGTTTTATCCGACCCTATTCGTATTAGTATGAAGCGGAGTTAAATATACGTCTGCGAACTGGAACGTTTATGCAATACAAGAAGAGCTTTCTCTGGCTTCTAATAAATTGGTATCACAAATGTTCCCGGCTGGCGTAAATATTAGATATTAATTTTTTGCAAGATTTATAATAGTATATTATGCAACGATCATGTAATAACCATTACATGAGAGTTGCATACGCTATTTTTTCTACACCCGATAAATAATCAAGACCTATAAATATTATATTTATATTGGTATTGAACACAATAACAGTAATTGCTCATATTTCTATAAAAAATTCTACAAAATTGTAATTAATGGTACCTATTACTTCGGGTATTGGTATTTCCTTAGATTTTTGCGGCAAAATATTTTGTACTGTATTTTCTGCTTTTCCGATATCGCTGATATCAGACATTTTAATATTATAATTATCGAAGTTTAGCTATCTACGAAAATTTAATACGTTTTGACAACTAAAACAATTACATAGGAACCTAAGACAAACGTCGAACAGCATGCTTGATTGAAAAATTGTAGGTTTCTATTGATTAAAAATCTGTATCGTAATGAAAAATCTGTATGGGTATCATTATGGAACGGATTATGGGCATATAAGTGCATTATTATAATACGGGTGTAGAAAAAATATTAATTTTTATTTCATCAGTGCTATTTCATTATTAAGCTATTGCACAGATTTTATCGCGGGCTTTAAGTGCGGCGACCGAATCAAGAAATTTCGTAACGAAAATCGATTTTTCGATTATTCGATTTTTTCGATTTTTTCGATTTTTTCGATTTGTTCGATTTTTTCGATTTTTTCGGTTTTTTCGATTTTTTCGATTTTTCGATTTTTCGATTTTTCGATTTTTCGATTTTTTGATTTTTCGATTTTTCGATTTTTCGATTTTTCGATTTTTCGATTTTTCGATTTTTCGATTTTTCGATTTTTCGATTTTTCGATTTTTCGATTTTTCGATTTTTCGATTTTTCGATTTTTCGATTTTTCGATTTTTCGATTTTTCGATTTTTCGATTTTTCGATTTTTCGATTTTTCGATTTTTCGATTTTTTGATTTTTCGATTTTTCAATTTTTCGATTTTTCGATTATTCGATTTTTCGATTTTTCGATTATTCGATTTTTCGATTTTTCGATTTTCCGATTTTTCGATTTTTCGATTTTTCGATTTTTCGATTTCGATTTCTAAGTTCTGATAACAATTTTTCTATGACATAGTATCATATACCTCTAACATGCCTCTATAAATAGTACGACATAGTTCAGATAACCTCCCAGGTATTGATACCGGTAAATAATTCTTCATTATATAGGTACATACCTAACATAGACACAATTATTTAGTTTCTTGATATAATTTAGCCAAGTGCAATATTTATTTATACAGGGTGAGTCGGGAGGAGCGTACCAAACTCTAGGAGTATATTATACACGTGAAGATAATTTAAAAAACTCATATGTTTTTATCCGATTTTCATTTGTTTTCAAGTTATAGCATATTAACAAATAAACAAATGTACACATAAAAATTCTCTAAATCATAGCGTTCCTTCAATAAATGTTCAAAAATACCGCCATTGACTTCTAAACATTTTCTGCTTCGTCTACGAAGAGCGTTTGTTGCTCTCCTAATTGATTCATTTCTTTCTTCTTTAATATGGGCTGCAGTATACTTAATTCGTCTAATTATTGCATCCCGTGTGTCCACTTTTATTTTGTAGACTTCATTTTTCATCCAGCCCCATAAACAAAAATCTAATGGTGTGAGGTCTGGAGATCTTGCAGGCCAATTAATAGGACCTCCACGACCAATCCAACGCCCTGGAAAACGTTCGTTCAAATGTTGCTTGACCTGACGAGCGACATGTGCAGGAGCTCCATCGTGCTGATAGTACATCTGCATTATAATATTTACAGGAACATTCTCCAACAGGCCTTGTAATTCATTTTGTAAAAAATTGAGGTAGTTGTCTCCTGTGAGACGATTCTCCAAAATGAAAGGGCCAATTAAATAACACCACACGTTTACAGAAAACCGATGTTGAAAATTACTTTCGACTGTTGTATGCGGATTTTCGTCTGACCATACATGATAGTTACGAGTATTATTAATGCCATCACGAGTAAATGTAGCTTCATCCGTAAAGATGTTACGTTTTAAATTATATATAAAGTTAAATGTTTTATAAAAAATGTTACTTTTACAAAGTTACATTATTAAAACCTATTTTGCACCACGTTAAATTTCTAACCCTTTACCTGGGTCTCATTGTAAAAATCCTTATAATAAGAATTCTTACAAGCCTCAGGCCTAGCTCAGATCAAAATAGGTCAGTGGGATTCGTTTAGAATTCACCTTCAAGTCAATGACAAAGTCTTTAATTAAAAAGACTTAAAAGAATTCAATTAAATTAATTTGGGCGCCATACCTTTAGATGTACAATAAAAGCAAATTTGTCATTAACTTGTCAGTTGAAAGTAAGAAAAAAAACTAAAATTTCAAAACAATTAATCGGCTTTAATTTAAATTTCGAATTTGACTGAGACTGATTACATAATATAAAAGAAAATTAAATTAATTGATTTTAACACATTTTACGTTTTACTAATGATGAGTTTAAAATTAAAATTGACTAGTGACTCAAAATTGTGTGTGTGGTCCTGGCCGACACTTATCTTGTGTTTCCGTATTTCAACGGTCGAACTGGTCTGGTCCGTGTCTTAATGGTAGGTGAACGGTGAGCCTACGATGACTTCAAAACACTGCAGTTCCTTACGCAACTCAGCCCAAGATATTCTGCAGCTCTAGTGGCAACTAGCTGACAATGATTCTGCAGTTCCAGATTACAAAGGACAATTCCTTAGTTTGTTACAGATCCAGATCCTTAGTTTGTTACAGATCCAGAGCCAGTTCCTTAATTTTTAAGAAAGAAAAAACGTGTCAGTTACAACAAAAAAAACCGTATCTTTCCATTGCTTCAAAAAAAAAAACAACACATGTGGTCAGCCAAAAAAACTTACAATTTAAATTAAACATTTTTAAATTAAACATTTCAAATTTACAACAATATTAGAGATTTGCAATACTATTTAATTTAAAACACGTGAAGAATGGAAAGATTTTTTTAAATAACTGAGAAGAAAAAATATAAAATTAATGGCAGCCATTTTGTACATTTTGGAATTTATATTACGCGAAAAGCTCACTATAAATAAAAGATATAATTCAAAGATAATTTCAGCAGAATATGCACACAATAAAATTAATTTCTACTTTTCATTATAAAAAAAAAATTCGAGATTACCTTAGTTATTCGGACACACAAAGCACTAAAATCAACCTGTCTATTTCGCAGCCAAATTGAAAAGAAATTTCAAAAGCCAACAGCTGGCCGAAGGTGTGTAAAACGTGAATATTCCCCATCCATAAGTAAGCCAGGCGTGCGCACGACATCTGACCGTAATTATTGATTTTTAGAGAAAGCGCATCATTGGTAGAATGTCCCAGAGAGAGACAAATTCCCGTTTCAACATAATATCTATATTTCCAAATACGAGGGGCGCTCAAAAAGTATTAGAATATATTGGAATATTTGAACTAATTAAATATTGTAATTATTAAAAGGGAGTGACGATTACAACGTAACAAAGAGTGTACTCGATACAACACGATGATTATTATTTATCCTCCGACAAAACTCCATACGGTTAGCGTAATCCTGTGGTTGTAGGTGCTGTACTCTCTGTGATAAGGATATAAGCCTTGCTCGTGGAGTGTGTTTATCACTCTTTTTTGTGGAATTCCCATTTGAGTGGCAATTCTCCGTGAGCTAGTAGTTGCATCCTCTTCTACTAGATGCAGAATATTTTCTACTTCTACAAAACCTTGTCGAGTAGCGCGTTCAGATGTTATGAAAGCACTGGAAAGCTTACCAGTCTCGCACACAATTTGTTGAAAACTCTAATAAATACATTTTTATCAGGATGTCTTCGATGTGGAAAACATTGACGATATTCTTCAGCAGCAGCTGTAGCATTTCCATTACAGAAACCATAAACACCATATTTGCATATTCTAAATTTGAATAAGTATCTGGCATTTTGCAACACTAACAATCACATAAATTCGAAATTAAACGTTCAGTTACTGTTCACTGTATACTGACAGTTCATCAAAACGTCAGAATTATCAAATGCCTTTGAGCCTTGAACATATGGCATACTTTGATAATGTTAAAATTCAGAAGTGGAAAGCTAGATGAACATTTTTAATTACGCCATAACTTGAAACCAAATGAAAATCGGATAAGAACATATGAGTTTTTTTACATTATTTTCACGTGTACAATATACTCCTTTAAAAAAATTTTAATGTAAGTTTAGCTTCCATTTTTTTGTAAAATCCTTACCGTTACATCAGTCTGACACTGTTTATCAGTATCTCTAGCATTTATAGATAGGACATATGTCTGTAACTTCAAATTCATTAGGGACAACCTACAAAATAAAACAATTATTCATACAAAATTGTATTAGGGTCAAGAAATGATCCTTGTTCAAATAAAATATATAGTAAAATTGTCATACTTGTGAAACACCTTCTGGTACAATGTACAATGATTTTCTTGGCTGGCAACTGCAATCTGAGATCTGTTTAATGTTACGTATTTTATATCATTGCCATAAGAGCCCATTTCTTGATGGAACTCAGTCATCGCTTAATTTTGATGGTTTTCCTATAAAAAAGTACCGATTACATTATATTCATTTACGAAGTTTTCTGTTTTAAAGTTGGGTATAAAACACATGACTTGAATTAACATAACCTCAAAAATAATAATAAATTTTTACCTGTTTACGGGTTTCGTTAACAATCATTGAATTGACACACATACTTCAGATTTATTAAATTCGAAGTTTTATTTAAACACGATTTTTTAATAACCACAAAATTGATTTTGAAAAAATACCTTTCATGGCAAAAAATATGGAACTGAAAAATATTCTTTTATTGATCTATGAAAATATTTAAAATAAATAAAAATTTTATGGCAGTTTTTTATAATCTATTAATTTTTTAGAAAACATATATTGTTGCTTTAAAGCCTCTTTCCTTTAACTCGAAATAAATAAAATACAAACTGGGATCATATTTTTCTTATCGTGAAAAATGATACCAAAACAACGGCTTTCTGATCTTATAACCATTTGTTTTTTGTTCTTTTATAAATACTATTGTTTCCGAAGTGAGTGTCAGGAAAAAGGTTGCATCAAAGAAAGAACTATAGAGATTAAAGTTGTTATCGAAACGGCAAAGGGAACAATGGCAGCTTTTATCTTGTCATTTGTGCTGTCAGATACAATAAATTTCTGTCGGAAAAGGTTTTTGTAGGCCTTTTAAGAAAACGTTTGTTTTTGAACTTTTTGTTTTTAATGTAAAGGTTTTGTTTCGACATGCAACTGTCGGAAAATAAGGATGATATTGGGGACAAAATTATAAAGACTTCAATGGAAATCGATCTTTTTGTAAAAACCGGAAAAAATGCACCAAAAAGTATTAAAAAAATGCGCATTTAAATGCAGTTAATTTGCGAAAAATGTGCAAAAGTATTTACGAAAAATGCATTGTAAAAATGCAACAATAATAATAATAAAATTAATAATCCTCACTTGGATGTAATCACATTTAAATAAAACAATAGTTAGTTTTTAAATACATACATTAATTACCATTATCTGAGCACCTAGGTTAAACCCAAAAGAACAAAGTATAACTTACCTAAGGCCATCAAGGTAAGAAAAGTAAATAAATGCAAAGTAAGAATCAAGTCAACATCACTTAGTATAGATGATGCCAAGACCAAGTTAAGATTATACCATCGAGGACCTTTTTTATTGTAATGTGAGCCATTTCATTATTTAGTCATGCTCTAATCCTCTAAGTCCCTCTCTGTCTTATTTGGCCTTTGAGGCTTAACATAATTAAACCCCTTAAGACCAAACATATGTGATGAGGATGGCGGAGGAGCTTTTGATGACTATACGATAAAAAGGACGGGATAATGTTTCTAGTGTATTGATGAGAATAGGTGAACTTCCTAGCACCTTAGCCAAACTTTTAAATTTATATATAAATATTGGTGGAGGACCAAGCGGGAATTAATTAGTAGATGGACAGTGGTGAATATAAATAGTGAACGATTCAAAGACATTCGAAATATATATAAATTAGAATAGTAGTGTTATAAAATAAATAAGGGTTTAAATAAATTATTAATAAATAAACTGTTGTTTTAAAATAAACAAACATCACATTTAGTGCAGGGCATAGTGGCGCATTCGTTTGCAAATTTGTTTTAATTCGTAATTTTTTTTTAAAATGTCCGGAAGGCTTTCCTGATTATAAAAGTGTACGATGACACTCGATATTTGTTGATGTTATTGTTTATACAACGAAAAATTAATTAAGCCAAAAAAATGCATTTTTTGCAATGAATTAATTTTTTTTACATTCTTTAGAAAATTTCGAATAAAAAATGTCCCTACGTCTATCATCGTATCTTTAACCCTTTAATTGTTATAAATTTTTTAAAATCCGAAATTGATGAAAATTCTAATTTTCTTGAATTAAATAATATACCTTAAAATTTAAAATGCTATAATTTTAAATTTTTTACCGAATATTCAAACTATAATAAATAAAATAACCTAAATAAATTTTCAAAATTTTGTTTGTTGTTATGTTTTTTCACGTTAAAACAATATGCTTCCTACGCGCGTGTACTTTTAGAGAGAGATACTTCTATCTCACTTCCAAATCAATGTATAAGATGTGTAAGAGAAAGCCCGATGACGCGCTGAATCAATTTTTTGCTGTTTTTTAGAGGTAATAAGTTTAAAAAAATTATTATTAACATTTTTCATAACACTTTGTTATATTTGCCGATTAATAGTTTTGTATCATGTGATTTTTTTTTACTTTTTTAGATACTTTTGATAACTTTTTTATTTATTAAAGTTAACAGAAACATTTATTTTTAACATTTATTTTTATTCATGAAAAAATTATTGTAAGATACTGCCTGAGAAGTAAAATCTTCTTCAACCTTTTTTTTTTTTAATACGATAAAAAGGCCAAATGCACTTGTCGTGATCCATGAAAAATTTCTACCTATTACAATGAACATAGTAGGCTTACTGGGGTTATAAAATTTTATGACTTCAAAAATATCCAAACCTTTCTCCATTTAACAAAAATAAGGAAAACATTTTTTTTTTAATATTGAGAGTAAGTACTATAAATATGAAATTTTTTTATGACTTTCAATTTTTTGCACTATGAATACAAATAGGTAAAGGGACTTATTTCGTATTTTGAACAAATTGTACGTTTAACTCTTCTTCTATTTTATTCCTGACATAAACAATTTTTACAACCATCCAAATAGAAAATTCAACCCTACCTTAGAATTTTTGGCTCGTTTTGAAAATTATATTTCAGTTGTTAATCAGTCTTGCTCGATTCTACATCTACTGGTTTACTTTACAGTCGTGTAATTTTCTGACTAATAATGTCGTTCTCTTTAATTTCAAAAAAAATTATATTATCCGACAACAAAAAGTGTTTATTTTGTGATCATGGCGAGGCGTTAGTGAAGTGTCCGAAACCTGATACATATTTAAAATTAAAAAATGCAACTCTACGTCGAAACGATAACGTGACTGTGCGATTTAATTTGTTGTTTGATGAAAATACTAGTGAACATTTTTTTCGTGGCATCGTGGCGCGTAGGAAGCATATTGTTATAACAACAAACAAAATTTTAAAAATTTATTTAGGTAATTTTGTTTATTATAGTTTGAATATTCGGTAAAAAATTTAAAATTGTAGCATTTTAAATTTTAAGGTATATTATTTAATTCAAGAAAATTAGAATTTTCGTCAATTTTGGTTTTTAAAAAATTCATAACCATTAAAGGGTTGAAGATACGATGATGGGCGTAAGGACTTTTTTTATTCGAAATATCCTAATAATCGAATTAAATTACGGGTTTTGAGCTTACATTAAATTGTAATTAGATGAAACAAAATGGATTCTATGTATTTTGAGGTGATCTTTTCGAAAAAAGGCAAAACAAAATGTAGCAGTTTTTCGAAAGTGCCGAAATTTTGGATTTTGTCAATTTTTCAATTTTGCGCATGTGCATGTCGGAAATAAAGCTTAGGAAAAATGCTAATTTTTATGTCTCTTGAGAAATTTTGATCCGATGCACCGTTCTCGCGGTATGGACGATTGAAATTTGTTTAGTATTTTGAGGCGACGAAGGTCGAAAAATTGAATTTGTTAAATGTTCAAACACTAAATTCTTTATAACATTGGCAAAAATTAAGATATTTGAAAAAACAAAAATGCGTTTTGAACTTAAGGGATGTGACTAGTGATTCCCAGAAGGGGGCAAGAGAAATCCCAAAATTGGGCATATGGCGGAAGGGCAAAATGCACCGCGGTCCTAATTTCATTGTTTGCCTATAACGGTCAAACTATTTGAATTTTTTTAATGCCACTTACAAAGCTTAGTCTTAAATGTGAAATCTTATGTGTGTGTGAATTTCACCGACATCGGACCATAATTGGCTAAGATATCAAACAATTAAATAATTTTTAAAAAAAAAAAATTTTTTTTTTTTCGAAAGTTTGAAGTGGCACAAAAATGCCAAAAATGCACCCAATGGCTCAAAACTTTTTTTTTGAGTACTGTATTGTGTATAGAATACGATTACATTACGGAAAATTCTGCAAATATATTTTATTTATTTTTTTGACCACTGTTCATTGAGTGACGACCAAAAAACACGGTTTTTGAGAAAAGTTGCCTAAAATTGACAATTTTTAGTTTTTTTGTTTGAAAATTAAACAAATCTAAATTTCATATCTTCTAAATGTGTATACAAAGTTTAAAGTGTGTATGTTTCTTCTAAGTTGTAGAATTCTCCCGACAAAAGTCCCATTACACGTGCTCCGCGGGATCCAAAACTCGTGTATACACTATATTACTGTAATTTGATTTTTTTGCGATTTTCAGTTTTAAATTTCTTGCATATCTAAATTTATTAGGCTTAAAATTTATTAAATTGTATTTTACTGACTTATAAGACGTTTCTTGAGTTTTGTGCAAAATATAGAATTACCAGATATTAGCGAACAAAAAGCAAGCTTATCACCAAGTTGGAACTTACACTCAGGCTTAGGATTAATTTCCTAACATTTTTAAAGTATACCTTTTTGTGTATTTTTTTGTGCTCTTTTCGATGGCGAAGTTAGTTTTTTCAAATATATTTATTTTGTTAGATGTTTTCGGAAAACCCGGAAAAAATCACATGGGAAAAAAATTTAAAAAAAACTACGCCTCTGGTTTCCTGCGAATTCCCGAAAAATTGTGTCAGATTTCGCCGCGGGACTTATTTTATTTGAGAGCCAACAAAAAAATACGCAACTTCTCTCATGGGCACGTATGTCTAACATTTATAATTTCGCCACAAATTCATCGCAAATTTCATGTCCATGGTTCTGATCAAAAAAACGAAAAAACGACTTTTTGGTAAAAGCACTTCTGGCGGCGAGAAATTCGCCATTAAAACTACCTGTGCAATGAATTTCCGAACTATTTTTGCCTCCTCTTTCGAATGGTGCATTTATTTTCACTATCGGAATGATACTTGCCCAGATAATTAGCATTTTTACAATGGAAAATTCCGGAAAACCCGGTTTTTCCTAATTTAAAAAAAATTGAAAAACTGCTATATCTTTTTTTCTTTTTTTCGGAAAGATCACATCAAAATACACAAGGTCCTTTTTGTTTCATTCAATTAAAAATTAATGTAAGCTCGAAGGGGCTTTTTTTCGTTATTTAATTGGACTATAAAGAATATAAAAAAAATTAATTCATTGCACAAAATGCATTTTTTCTGGCTTAATTAATTTTTCGTTGTTTAAACAATAACATCAACAAATATCGAGTGTCATCTTACACTTTTATAATCAGGAAAGCCTTCCGGACATTTAAAAAAAATTACGAATTAAAACAATTTTGCAAACGAATGCGCCAGTATGCTCTGGTCTAATTGGTATCGAGTAGTGGAATAATATAAATAAATAGTGGACAATAATGGCTAAAAGACTGTGTGATTTAAAAGTGACCGAGCTACGTCGGGAGTTAGAAGATCGTGAGTTAGAGACGACAGGGAAGAAAGCAGAACTGGTAGAGCGCCTTAAAGAAGAATTAATAAGTGAGGGTTTGGATCCGGAAACGTATCTATTTTTGGATGACGCTTCTTCTATAATTTCTTCAATTTATTCCGATATATCATCTGTGAAAAACGAAATTCCCTCTTTAGAAACCAAAGTTTCGTCTGATATGACCTCAATGAAAACCGGTATTTCCTCTAACATGTCTTCTTTAAAAACCGAAATTTCATCCGATTTTGAAACTAAAATGTCTTTCATAGAAAATCCGCGGTTAATAGCTAGTTTGATTACATTTTTGGCAAAATTTTTAATAAATATCATTTCTTTATACAGGGTGTATCAACGATGCGTGGGTGAACGATAGCTGCTTCCCTATATGAGATAGGAAAAAATGCTTCAAATAAAAGTTGTAGAGGGCATTGAAAGCTACGTTCCAAAAATAACTACCAATATACAGGGTATCCGATAAATGTATGAGTTATCGAAGTAATGTTTTTTTAAAGGAAACACCCTATATATTTTTACTCGATTAAATTTCTTTGGAAGAGTGTTTCTCAAAAATATAGGGTTGTATGGGTTTATACTGGGTGGTTAGGAATTTATGGTGGGATTTAGGTAACAAAATGGGTTTATTCAACATCAAATATCTCTAAATCAATAATTTGGAATAATTTTTTTTTTCTGCCGAATATTCTCGAAAATAGTGTATTTTCATTTCCTATTCATAATTTTACCGAATGGCGCTTTTCCCATACAGGGGCAACCAAAACTCGTCACCACTTTTTTCTCAGTTTTTTTCAAATGGAACACCCTGTAAATGAGGCCATACCAGGATAGCCCATACCATGAGCTTTCAGAAAATGTAGGGTTTGCCTACTTGATTTTTATCGGAAATGTATCTAATTCTTAAGGAAATTATAAAAAAGTTATAAAAGCAATAACTATTTATTTATTTCATTCGAAAAAGCATAAATTCACATCAAATGTTCGAATAATCTCCCATTTTGAGCTATGCACAAATTTGCTCTTCTAACTTCAGTTAAAGTTGATTTTGTAATAGAGTGAAAAACTTCTCTAATTCTATTCTTCATGTCTTCTTGTGTCGTTTTATTTTTCGCGGTAGACCTCTCCTTTAACATATCCCCAGAGATAGAAATCTAGAGGCATGAGGTCTGGAGACCTTGCTGGCCACTGAATGGGTCCGTTTCTTCCTATCCATTTATTACTGCGCCATCTGTTTAAAAACCATCTTACCAGATTTTGATTGTGAGGAGGCGCGCCATCATGTTGGTAATATAACCTGAGTCTGGTATCAATAGGTACATCCTCCAACAAAATTGGTAAATGATCTCGAAGAAAATCTCTGTAAATTTCCCCATTCAGTGGACCATCAAAGAAATTTGGTCCTATGACCTGATCCCCAATTATGCCCCCCCAAACATTTATCGACCATCTATTTTGGTAATCAATTTCTCTGACCCAATGTGGATTCTCTGTTGAGTAGTAGTGGCAATTGTGTCTATTTACTATTCCATTACTTTTAAATGTTGACTCGTCACTAAACAAAATGTATTTTAGAAAATTTGGTTCCTCGTGAATGAAACTCAATATATTTTCGCAATAGCGAACTCTGGTGTCATAATCCCTTTCATAAAGTTCTTGATGTAATTCAATTCGGTATGGATAAAGTTTATTTTTTATCAATATTCTGTTCACAGAAGTGTGACTATATCCAGCTCTCTTGCAATTTCCTTCGTACTAACATGAGGATTCTCTACTGTTGAAAGGATCACCGCTAATTCATTTTCTTCATTTGTTGCAATTTTGTTTACTACTTGCCTTTTCTCGTGCTTGACACTGCCTGTTTCGTCAAATCTTTCTTTAACCCTCCGAAAAGTCTCTGGTCGTATAGACCTTGAATCAGGGTATCGAACTGCATACATTCTACTGGCTAATAAACAATTTCTATCACACTCACCCAAAATGTAGATCATATTTATCATTTCTTCGGTGAATAATTTCATTTTGAAGCGAAAAATTATTAAATTTCAACTATAAATTATTCTCCTCGATAATTAAATGTCAAATTCCTATAACATTCAAATTTTTCTAGGGTGATTTGATTTTTCGCTGTATTACAAGATCAACTTTAATGAAAGTTCGAAGAGCAATTGTAGATATGATTAATTCGGGCATAGCTTAAAATGTGAGATTGTTTAAACATTTGCTGTGAATATACGCTTTTTTAAATAATTGTTCGTTTATAATAAATAAATAGTTATTGCTTTTATAACTTTTTTATACTTTCCTTAAGAATTAGATACATTTCCGATAAAAATCAAGTAGGTAAACCCTACATTTTTGAAAGCTCATGGTATAGGCTATCCTGGTATGGCCTCATTTACAGGGTGTTCCATTTGAAAAAACTGAGAAAAAAGTGGTCCCGAGTTTTGGTTGCCCCTGTATGGGAAAAGCGCCATTCGGTAAAATTATGAATAGGAAATGAAAATACACTATTTTCGAGAATATTCGGCAAAAAAAAATTATTCCAAATTATTAATTTAGAGATATTTGATGTTGAATAAACCCATTTTGTTGCCTAAATCCCACCATAAATTCCTAACCACCCAGTATAAACCCATACAACCCTATATTTTTGAGAAACACTCTTCCAAAGAAATTTAATCGAGTAAAAACATATAGGGTGTTTTCTTTAAAAAACATTACTTCGATAACTCATACATTTATCGGACACCCTGTATATTGGTAGTTATTTTTGGAACGTAGCTTTCAATGCCCTCTACAACTTTTATTTGAAGCATTTTTTCCTATCTCATATAGGGAAGCAGCTATCGTTCACCCACGCATCGTTGATACACCTTGTATATGGCCTTTGGTTTAAAATCTCATTTAGTCAAATTTTGTTATACGACCGACCCCTTATAATTGAACGATGAATCTCCACCTGATTTTTTTCTAAAAACTTTAGATTGGATTTAATTAAAAACCCCCGTAACGTTCTATAACACGTTTCACCATAAAAACCGAACAGTCATTTCCTTTGATCCGCACTAACTAAAAAGAGAATGTTATCCAAAAAGTCAAAATTTTAATAAACTCCCGATGGATTTTTTCCCCTTTCGGGATTAAATTTTGAATAATTTTCACGTAGCATCGAAGAGGATGAGGCACGAGAAGAACACAAATTGCGGAGACCTCCATTCCTTAAGCATAATCCAGCTTATTCCGCATCTCTGGATAAAACTTTTACGGCGGTTCCCATTGGTGTTCCTTCTTTGTTGTATCCCAGATAAATCCGTTCAAGACTTTCAGATTTACAAAAAAAATCTTACTTAAATATTATATCTAATTTGAGTTGCAATTACGATAAGATTAAAGAAGATTTCTCTTTTATTTTGGCTTTTTTTATTTAGTGAAACTCCAAATAAATGTTGACTGGATAACCAAGTGTATTCTATTCGTCTTCCTGGCTTTATTTCTGGAAACTCTGGATTTGCATTTTAATCATTTTAAGTTGGTTTTGTTAAAAGGGATTTATTTTTATTATTTTAAGAAAAATACACACATTTAAGCGTAATTTAAAATTTAAACTACTAAGAGCCATTCGCACCACTATTCGTTAAGAGCGATAAGCGGAGGTTACATTGACATTTAGTGACATTTTCATTACATATTTACCAAGAATAGAAATACAGAAAAGTCCACTATTTCTGAGTTGATACACCCTGTATTTTTTATATGTAGTAGAGGAATGTTTATAAAACTTAATGTTATTCTCTGTTTTCTCAGCGCTCCATCGGGGGCGGTGGAAATAATTCGTAGCTTTAACGTAAAATTATTACATATTTACCAAGAACAAAAATACAGAAAAGTCTACCGTTTCTGAGTTGATACACCCTGTATTTTTTATATGTAGTAGAGGAATTTTTATAAAACATGATGCCACTCTGTTTTCTCAAAACTCCATAGGGGGCGGTGGAAATAATTCGTAAATTTAACGTAAAATTATTACATATTTACCAAGAATAGAAATACAGAAAACTCTACGGTTTCTGAGTTGATACACCCTGTATTTTTTATATGTAGTAGATGAATGTTTATAAAACATGATGCCACTCTCAGTTTTCTCAAAACTCCATCGGGGGCGGTGGAAATAATTCGTAAATTTAACGTAAAATTATTACATATTTACCAAGAATAGAAATACAGAAAAGTCTACCGTTTCTGAGTTGATACAACCTGTATTTTTTACTATGTAGTAGAGGAATGTTTATAAAACTTAATGTTATTCTCTGTTTTCTCAGAGCTCCATTGGGAACGGTGGAAATAATTCGTAACTTTAACATACAATTATTACATATTTACTAAGAATAGAAATACAGAAAAGTCTACCGTTTCTAAGTTGATACACACTGTATTTTTTATATGTAGTAGAGAAATGTTTATAAAACTCAATGCCGTTCTCTGTTTTCCCAGAGTTCCATCGGGGGCGGTGGAAATAATTCCTAAATTTAACATAAAATTATTACATATTTACCAAGAATAAAAATACAGAAAAGTCTACCGTTTCTGAGTTGATACACCCTGTATTTTTTATATGTAGTAGAGGAATGTTTATAAAACTCAATGCCGTTCTCTGTTTTCTCAGAGTTCCATCGGGGGCGGCGGAAATAATTCCTAAATTTAACATAAAATTATTACATATTTACCAAGAATAAAAATACAGAAAAGTCTACCGTTTCTGAGTTGATACAACCTGTATTTTTTATTATGTAGTAGAGGAATGTTTATAAAACTTAATGTTATTCTCTGTTTTCTCAGAGCTCCATTGGGAACGGTGGAAATAATTCGTAACTTTAACATACAATTATTACATATTTACTAAGAATAGAAATACAGAAAAGTCTACCGTTTCTAAGTTGATACACACTGTATTTTTTATATGTAGTAGAGAAATGTTTATAAAACTGAATGCCGTTCTCTGTTTTCCCAGAGTTCCATCGGGGGCGGTGGAAATAATTCCTAAATTTAACATAAAATTATTACATATTTACCAAGAATAAAAATACAGAAAAGTCTACCGTTTCTGAGTTGATACACCCTGTATTTTTTATATGTAGTAGAGGAATGTTTATAAAACTCAATGCCGTTCTCTGTTTTCTCAGAGTTCCATCGGGGGCGGCGGAAATAATTCCTAAATTTAACATAAAATTATTACATATTTACCAAGAATAAAAATACAGAAAAGTCTACCGTTTCTGAGTTGATACAACCTGTATTTTTTATTATGTAGTAGAGGAATGTTTATAAAACTTAATGTTATTCTCTGTTTTCTCAGAGCTCCATTGGGAACGGTGGAAATAATTCGTAACTTTAACATACAATTATTACATATTTACTAAGAATAGAAATACAGAAAAGTCTACCGTTTCTAAGTTGATACACACTGTATTTTTTATATGTAGTAGAGAAATGTTTATAAAACTCAATGCCGTTCTCTGTTTTCTCAGAACTGCATCGGTGGCGGTGGAAATAATTCATAAATTTAACGTAAAATTATTACATATTTACCAAGAATAGAAATACATAAACGTCTACCGTTTCTGAGTTGATACACCCTGTATTTTTTATATGTAGTAGAGGAATGTCTATAAAACTTAATGCCATTCTCTGTTTTGTCAGAGCTCCATCGGGGGCGGTGGAAATAATTCGTAAATTTAACGTAAAATTATTACATATTTACCAAGAATAGAACTAAAGAAAAGTCTACCGTTTCTGAGTTGATACACCCTGTTTTTCTCATATGTAGTAGATGAATGTTTATAAAACATGATGCCACTCGCAGTTTTCTCAAAACTCCATCGGGGGCGGTGGAAATAATTCGTAAATTTAACGTAAAATTATTACATATTTACGAAGAATAGAAATACAGAAAAGTCTACCGTTTCTGAGTTGATACACCCTGTATTTTTTATATGTAGTAGAGGAATGTTTATAAAACTCAATGCCGTTCTCTGTTTTCTCAGAGTTCCATCGGGGGCGGCGGAAATAATTCCTAAATTTAACATAAAATTATTACATATTTACCAAGAATAAAAATACAGAAAAGTCTACCGTTTCTGAGTTGATACAACCTGTATTCTTTATAGTTAGTAGAGGAATGTTTATAAAACTTAATGCCATTCTCTGTTTTCTCAGAGCTCCATCGGGGGCGGTGGAAATAATTCGTAAATTTAATGTAAAATTATTACATATTTACTAAGAATAGAAATACAGAAAAGTCTACCGTTTCTGAGTTGATACACCCTGTATTTTTTATATGTACTAGAGGAATATTTATAAAACATGATACCACTCTCAGTTTTCTCAAAACTCCATCGGGGGCGGTGGAAATAATTCGAGAAACGAATTTTAATCAAATAGTACAGGAACTTACACCGATCATCTGTGATTGAGGGTTAAATTTGGTTTATCTTTATCTAAATGAAAACATTAAAATATACTCAATTTTTGACACACCCTGAATATTATTCCAGATATGTTTTTTATATTCTCCATCTGCATTATTTTGCTGAGCTCAAAAAAAGAATCAAAATAAAACGACTCAGTTTTATCTTCCTTTCATGGCACAAATAAACAATAAAATCTATAGAGTCCGATTTTATTTTCGACCTATACAAATATTTTCTTCTGCGAACAAGTTACTTTTATTGAAACCCCGCCAAATTGTTTTAGATGGACAGGCTTAAGGATCAAAGGTTCGAAATATTTTTATATCCGCAGGCTTAAGGAATTGTAAGGTTTGTTTATTTTAATTTATTTACTGTAAGTACTAATTGATTTCTACTTAAGCACTATTTATTTTTCACAGGTCTAATTCATTTAACAATTTATCTTTATTCCACAACATTAAGTTTAAAACTTAACTTAGTACAGCAAAAGAAACCACATACAAAAAAGTAACCAATTCTGACTAGAAGAATCTCGATGCTTTCGTAAATTCTTTCCTCCATGCGTTGGGCTACAAAAAAATATTCTAGTCGATTCTCGATCGCCAGCGTTAGACGTAAAGGCAGCGGTAAAGGTCAACAAAGCACAGGGTCGGACTTCTTGCACGATAGTATATATGGGCCAAATATTATACAGGGTGATTTTTTGAAAAGGATCCACCCTCGATAACTTCGTTCTCGTCTTGATTCAGGTAAAATCCAAAAACAGGTCAATTTTTATCCTTAGGGGGACACATTTTTAGATCACAACTGATTATGTCGGATCAACCCCATGGCCTCATCAGCCCCCACCTCAAAAACTTTCAATAGCAAGGAGGGCCGAGTGACCCCTCGTTGAAAAGGTTTTTGCATTTACCATACGACCATGTAAGAATTATTTCGTTTTGTACAGGGTGGTTCAAGAATAAAGACAAATTGCAATAAATAGACTTAAATTACATACATCATAATAGATTCTTAAAATGACCACTGTTAAGAATAATAGGAATCCTTCCTCATTCAACAATTTATCTCCTGTCGTAAATTCACTTAAATTTTTTGCTTCAGTTTTTGAAGACGGTTGATGAGTGATATCGCGCTATCGCCCAGTGTGGATAGGAGAGTCGCAACCATCAGGAACCATAGTGTGCGAATAATTCCCGAACCACTGTCGACTTTTAAAGATGGCGGGCGCATCCCCGCGTTGAACACGTTTTTCATGAAGATCAGTTAATCCTTCTTTAACGAAGTTGTTCCCCAATTCACTAATACAAAATCAAAACTTTTACTCACTCGAAAGAATTGAATTGGGAAACCAAAGTGAATATTAAAACCTGAATCCGAAATTTTTGACGATACCCAAACGGCACTTAACGGTTTTAATTTCTCAGATCCTCCCAGCTCAACAGGTGCAACGGAAGAGAGCGAACCACGACACCTTTCAAATCGAACTCTTCTTTTGGCCTTTTAACGTAGACCTATTCAGCCCAGCGTCAGGTGCACGGGTGTTAACACCTCCCATTGGCTCAAACAATTTCTAATAATCCCTTCATATAATATTTACATTTTGATATTTCTATTTACACGAATAACCCTTAATAAAAAAAAAACAAACAGACCCCAACAAAATTTGGCTGCATGTGCTACTCGGACTATTACAGCTCGAGCATAATAATGCCTAGCGACTAACTATTGGGAGCAGCTAACCGAGCGATTCCGAACAACCGAGGGCGAGCGGATCGCACAAGACAGTGCCTAGAGCCAATTAATCTGACAAGTGGCAATAATTCAAACATATTATCACAAAAATAAACAATTTAATTGATTATGTGATACATACTAAATTATATTTATAATATTAATGTAATTTTGAGTGTGTATTACCAAAACAAGAATGATATCATATACGAGGTATGTTTCAAAACTATTACCTACATTTAATGGTAAATAATACTTAAAAATAAAAACGGAGTGTAGATTAGATTAGATTAGATTTAATTAGGACTATGGGCCATGTGGCCTCCCCCACCTCGACCTTTTCAGATCTATTGTGGATATCCTTTAATCATTGTTTAGAGTACCCTGTCTAATGCGGTCTTTTGTAGTAGACTCCATAGACTGGGAAGTAGTTCTCCGGTATAGCTAGTTGCCCTTGGTTTTTCTTCTCCAAGTGTAAGGAATCTCAGTCTTGCTAGACCTTCGCAGTAGCACAATACATGTTCTGCCGTTTCCTCTTCTTCTTGACGGAATCGGCACAAGGCCTCTTCTGTCAGACCGATATTGAACATATGTTTGTTAAGCCTACAATGCCCTGTTAATAGACCTACTAGTATTCTAGTATTTTTCCTATTAAGGCTTAGTAGATGCTCGGTGAGTTTAGACGATGGTCCTTTTAAGAACTTTTTGGCCTGTCTCTGACCTGGAGAGTTTTTCCACCACTCCTGAGATTTTTTAAACATCCACTGCTTTGTGCATGTTCTGATAGTTGTTTTTGTTACCCCACAGAAGGGTTCTGGGCCAATAAGAGCATTTGAAGCTCCTTCTCGGGCTAGTAAATCATCCTCTTTATTGCCCTTGTGTCCCCTGTGGCCTGGTACCCAGGCTAAGGTTAGTCTGTTTTGACTACCCATCTCTGTTAGAGCTTCCAAACAGTCCCACACAAGCTTTGAGTGTACCTGCATGGAACTGAGTGCTTTTAACGTCGCTTGACTGTCTGAGTATATGACAATGGTTTTTCCATTTACCTTCTGTCTTAATACTTCTTTAGCGCAGTGATGTATTGCTGCTATTTCTGCCTGGAATACTGTCGCATATTTACCTAAGCTCAGTGAGATTCCTGTCTTTGGCTTGGTACTATATATGCCTACTCCTGAACCTTCATGGGTTTTGGAGCCGTCTGTATACCAGGTGAGATCTGCATGAATAGGAGGTCCTCCCGTCAACGCTTCCCTGGTATACTGGTCTGGTATACTTACTTTATATTGCTTTTGAAAGCTATACTTTGGAAGCATTTCGTCTGAAGGCATTCCCATTATTTGGTCGTTCTCCAACTCTTTATATAGCTCGCTGTAGTCGCGTCCATGCAAACTGCTTATGGGCGATGAACCTTTGTGCAGTCTGTATGTGACAGACCTGGCTTTGCCTTGAATGAATATATGTAGTGGTGTTAGGTTTAGCATGACTTCTATAGCTGCTGTTGGAGTCATTCTCATAGCTCCCGTGGTACTCAGGCATGCTTGCCTTTGAATACAATTGAGCTGTCGAATGGCTCCAGCTTGCCGAGTCTTTGGCCACCAAACCACCGACCCGTAGGTTATCATCGGCCTTATGACTCTGGTATATAACCACAGGGACATTTTTGGTTGTAATCCCCAATTTTTTCCACACAGCCTTCGACATAATTTGAAGGACGTTGTGTAACAAAACAATGATTTTTAAAGTAGTTAATTTGAACCGAAAATCAAAACCGCAAGTCGATTGCATTTTTCGTTCTAGAGTTATCGTGCCGGCATTTTTAATTACATTGATATGTAAATTAAATTATTTCTAATGCAAATTTATTCAGTAACCGCTCGTATTTAGTTTGCTTGATTTTTATTTTGAATGTTCAAAGAATTCTTCGCACAAATTGTTCGAAAAAGCGACATTGTATTAGAGTTTGACTTTAATATTTACTCAACTCCTATGCAAACCACATTATTGGGGTCGATTTTAATTGTTGAATTACACGAGGTTTTACATTTTCAATTCTAAGCCGGGTATTTAATCAAGAGTATATAAATATTGATATTTAATTAAAATTTGATAGCTTAATTCGTTTAATTATCATTAATAATTAATCTATAATGACTTTACAATTATTAATCTATAATGACTTTACAAAACACCCAACAGGAAAGGATTTTGAAAACACCTTATATAAGTGTTTATTTGGCAGTTCGAAATACTTGATTTTAAATTCGATTTACTTATCTAAATAAACTAAAAAGATGCAATATTCTATTGCCGCGTTGGGTGCCAATTTGCAATTTTTTTTTTATGAACTTTAAAAATCTAATTGGAGATCGTTTGGTTAGTGGTACTCCCACTTTAAGAAATTTCCCTTTCTTCAGAATATGGTGTTTGGCGATAATTGAATTATACCGGATGGCACACATTTAAAATAACATTTTATAATTGGACTTTTAAAATGTTACACCCCCGATAACCGATTTAGGAAAATTTGTTGCTGAAGGCAGAATATTTTCCGACTATGTATAATGTCATTACTAAAATCTTTACATTTGTAGAAGAAAAAAATTACCAATATAAAAAATAACAATTGTTCATTTACCAATATAAACATATAATGTGAATGAAATTGAGAAATAATTATGTTAAAATAAAAAAAATATTGAAATTTATCTAGGGAAGAGGAAAAGGTATATATTGATATGAATATGAGAATTTAGATGTATAATTTATTTGTAATACCCAGTATAGCTAGCTCAGCAATTATATATTTTATAATGAAAACTTATATTTGAATTAGAATTTTGGGTTGGGTTCACTTACTTATATTTCTTACTATCAATAATTTAGATAATCAAAAGAAAGGAAAAATAAAAAAACAAAAATAAACTCACCTATAAAATTTTCAATTCCAAATATTAATTTACCTCTATCCTCTCTATGTTTGGTTTGATCACAAATCTTCTAATTTTGATTCTAAAAAAAATAATAACAAAAATATTAATTTAGAATATTAATTTTCTTATCTACTTCTTCTTCTCAGCCTTGTCTGCCCGTTTAGTCTGCCCGTTCTTCTCACTACTATTTATGCTCCCACCATTCTGCCTCCTGCCTTATTACTGCTATCTCGCCTTACTAGTTTTCGTTTACTCTTCTTAATTTAAATAAAAATTTTCTTATACCTTATTTTTTATGTTCTTTATTTAATTCTCCTTTTCATTAACAACATATTTCCATTTCTCTTATCTATTACATAAATCAACAATCTACTATACAAAATCCTTCCTGACAATCTTACAAAATTCCCGTTGACAATTCACCCTGACAATCCATAATTAATTTCTCAAAACTTCCCAATTGACTTTTCCCCGAAACATTGTTTTTAATTTTATTTTCAAAACCAAACATAGAGTGTTTCTTTTTTGTTAACCAAATTCCGTCATAAATCCCCCAAAATTTTGTATTTAAACTAATTTATTTCCAAATAAATTATTGAATACCAAATTTTCAAATGACCAAAATTTTTCTTTTCCCCCATTTTATCCAAATTATTGATACCTAACATTCCATATTCACTCATAATCCCATTCTTACAACAACAAAATAACAATAGCAAATTAAAACAAAATTCAATTCAATTAATTTCAAATTAAAATTATTCAACTCCTTGCAACAAATAATGAAATGAAATAAAATTTAGCATTTTTAACAGAATCATAATTAACACAATATAACATCACAATCTTTTTAATTCCATTTCTAAACAAATTCAATATAACTCAATATAAAATTCAAATTAATTAACTCCACTTTAACACCAATTAGAACTATAATATACAAGTACATGAGATGGCTAACTTTACTTATTTAAAATTTTATATTTCATATCAAATGCCTCACCAAAATATATTTTACGCTACATACCAAAATGTATCCCATCGCTCTAAATTTGTAGTCAAAATTTTATCATACATTATTTCATATTTTATTCCTATTCATAAAATTTAAATACACTTTCTATATTAAAAATTCCCCTTAATTTTCCAGTTCCTGGACATTTCCCATATCTACTTCATTTGACCTTGCCATATTTACTTGTCTTATATTTTCATCCTCTCTACCTTGCCTTACATTATTTCGATTACCTATAGTCCGATTATTATACTCCCTATTTTGTCTCCAATTTTCCCTATCTCTATCCTGTCCTCGATCCCATCTATTTTGTTGCCACTGGTTATTTCTATTCTCATAATAATCATTATTTCTCCGATCAAATCTACGACCATTTTGTCTATTGTCCCAATTATGACTATTGCTATGACTTCCACTATATCTATCATCACCTCCTCCAGTATTACCATTTCCGAAATTTCTACTCTGATATCTAAAATTATTCCCCTGAAACTGACTACTATAACTCCCATTGTTAGCAACACTCCTCTCCAATCGCTGTAAATAACTAGATAAACTTTCCAATTTTTTAATATTATGTAACGCTATCGTCTCTGTCATTTCCTGATTGAACTGCCTTGCTATGTATAACACTCTCTCCTCCTCCCGCATATTAGGTTCAAGATACTGAGCTGTATTATATAGTTGCATCGCATACATATTGAAATTCTTACTTCTGTTATAATTAAACTTTCCAAAATACAATCTTTCCCGAAAACTAGCTTGCTGAATCTCCCCCCAAAAATAACTCAAAAATCTAACCTCAAATTCCTGCATATTGTTTATTTTATGTTCTTCATTGCAATACCACAACAGAGGAAGACCAGTTAGCATATTTCTAATAACTAATTTTTTTTTTACTAAATCCCTGACATTTTTTACCTTGTTTTGAACTATTGTAACAAAAACTTTAGGATGGATGTTATTTATATTTCCATCAAACTTAATTCCCCCATCAATGTAGTTGGGTACTACAGTTAAACCTTCTCTTGAATTTTGTCTTAAATTTTCCTCTATTCTTAAAATTTCCTCTGTTGTGTTTTGCATTTTCCTATTCATCTCCTATATTTCCCTCCTAAAATTTGTTTCTCCTATCTCAGATCTTTTAGTACAACTTATTGATTGTTCCTCTACTATCCCGTTAAATTTTTCTATCTCCTTATCAACATTTTCTTTCAAATTATATATGACCTCATCATGTACCTGTCCCTGTAACTTCATGTTTCCAATTTCCCTATTCAACATATCAGTCTGTTTAGTCACCTCTATTTGAATCTCCCCTAGCAAATTTTCCTCAATATTTCTTTTTAACTCACTAACCTTTTCTTTTACATCTTTTCCTATCTCCAACCTAATATTAACCCCTTTTTGCTCTATTTCTGCCCGTAACTTTTTATTTTGCTCCTTAACCTCTTCTCTCGCCTGTGTAATCTGAATTCTAAACTCCTCATTCTCTTGCCTAATTTTTTTCATTTCTGTTAAACTTTCTATTTTTACTTCATCTATTTTTCTTTCCAAATTTTCCCTCATATCATTCATATTCCCCTTAATATTTTCATTCATAAAAATCAGCTGCTGCATAATCTCGAAACATTCCCACCTGTGGTCTCACTTGCAGTCCCTGACTACTAATACCTTCTCCTTCTCTCTCGCCCTGCCCTTCACTTTCCAATTCTTCCCCATTACTCCTTACTGTACGATCCAGCTCCTTTCTCAAATCTCCAAAACTCTCATCCCTTGATTCTAAAAAAAAATAATAACAAAAATATTAATTTAGAATATTAACTTTCTTATCTACTTCTTCTTCTCAGCCTTGTCTGCCCGTTTAGTCTGCCCGTTCTTCTCACTACTATTTATGCTCCCACCATTCTGCCTCCTGCCTTATTACTGCTATCTCGCCTTACTAGTTTTCGTTTACTCTTCTTAATTTAAATAAAAATTTTCTTATACCTTATTTTTTATGTTCTTTATTTAATTCTCCTTTTCATTAACAACATATTTCCATTTCTCTTATCTATTACATAAATCAACAATCTACTATACAAAATCCTTCCTGACAATCTTACAAAATTCCCGTTGACAATGCCCCCTGACAATCCATAATTAATTTCTCAAAACTTCCCAATTGACTTTTCCCCGAAACATTGATTTTCATTTCTATTTTCAAAACCAAACATAGAGTGTTTCTTTTTTGTTAACCAAATTCCGTCATAATATATATAGTACGTATTGTTATTCGTCAAAGTCAATTTGTTTGACTAAAATACACTCCCCCCATCCTACAGAAAAAGGTTAAAATTTTCCAATAGAAATTAAAGTTATAAGTCAAAAAATATTAATAATATTAAGTTTTATTGTTAAATAAAAAGATAAAGATATAAAAATAGATATATGTATAACATAGATAGATAAAAAAATTACGATATAACATAGATAAAAAATTTCCGATAACATAGAAATAAAATAGATAAATACAAATTAGTTATATTTTTGTAAAAGAAAAATATAAAGAGAAGGTAAAAAAGAAATTAGAGAAAGAAAAAAATTAAAGAAAGAAAAAAATTAGAGAAAGAAAAAATTACGAAATTAAAGAAATAACACAGATAAGAACTTTAGACAAAATTTAGATATTTTTGAAACTTTCAAACTGAAAGAGGTTATTTAATCTCCGCCCTCACATGGGTCTTATGAGATGCTTAACTATTCGTTAAGTTATATTAGAATGAATTTAATTAAGAATTGAATTTAAAAAAATTTACATTTTGACAATAACCTTTTAGATTCCTAAGTGTTAAACCTATAATAACAACTCAGGGCCTAAAGGTTTTTAAAAAGAAAAAAATTACAAAATTATTATAAAAATTATCAAAATCAACACTATTATCAAAAGAGAAATCCCAAGGTACTGTAAATTTTTGTAAGAAATTAATATATTAAGTAAGGTAAGTCTTGTCGTATTGTTGTAATGTCGTAATGTCGTAACGTTAAGATAATAAAGATGACTTGTTGTAGCAAGAGCAAAAAATTATTGAAAATGACCTAAAGTGAAAAGTTAAAAATAATAGATAGATAATAGATAAAGTTAATAATAAATGCTTCTGTGAAATATTTTTTAACTAAATTTCTACATAGACTAAACAACAACTAAGATTACATATGTTTTATTTTAAAAAGTCTCAAGATAAATCAATTGCATGACAAAATCAATCATACATTAAATACACTGGCCAAGTGCATTAATAGATAAGGTAAGATACGATAATAATACAACTCTTGCTGTATTACCAAAAAAAGATACTACAATTTTAACAGGAATTTGTATCACATTGTGCCCAAAGAAAAATTCAAAAGATATACAGGGTGAGTCATGAGGAACCTTACAGACTTCTACCATATGTAGAGTCCCTTAAGGGGTATATCATATGAGCATTAAAAAGTGGCAACTCCCCTTCGTTATTAATAGACGAGGTGTTTTGTAAATTTTGACAAAACTTTATATGGCCGTAAAATCTACAAGGATTACTAGATTTCTTTAATTTTTTGGTGGAGCATTACACTGGTGTCTAGCATTTAATTCATATCATCAAAAGTAAAAAATTCCAGGATTGGCTTAGGAAAAATTAATCTCGACGATTCATATCAAAAAGTTCGCCCTGTATAAGATTTTTTAAATTATAATAAGATATTTTTAAAGTACATAGATAGACAATCAAAACTGTGTATGTGACATTTTTGTCACCTTTTTTTTATTAAGGTTCGATTTTGGGTAAAACTGAAAAATCACCTTAAGGGGTCACATAAATTATGTTATAACATAAAGAAAATATTTTTAATTGTATGTATTTGAACTAAACGAGCCAAACAAGCCTTTAGTGAGCTTACTAGATCGTTAAATTCATTTTCGACAATTTCCAGATCCGGATTAGTTCATTTTTAAATTTTAAATAGAAATCGGCCTATTTTTGTAGACTATAGAAACTACTCAACTAAATTAAACATGTCAATAATCAATAAATAAATTGTAGCGAATAACAATAACGAACAATAAATTCACACTTATTAATTAATAATTATAAATGCTATTTATTAACCTCTAATAAAAACTGCACATTTTATTCTTGCAACTAAGATATTATGTGGTTTTATTTTTATTATAAATACATAACAGGTACCTATGTATCAAGGTAGGTTGTGATAGTTTGACGTTTTGTTTGTTCTCATTTATTTGTCATTTGCAACCATTATTTATACGTGTAAAATAATATTTCGCTTTGTTTTATCTACTTTACAATAGTGTTAGAATTTTTGTTGTTGGTGTTGTTATTCAAAATGCCCCATAAGTTTTCAAATGCAGAATATGCGGATATCATTTTTATGTACGGATTCTGTAATGGGAATGGCAAAGCTGCAGCAAGAGAATATCATAGAAGATTTCCTGGTCGTCGAGTTCTCTGTCATTCAACATTTGCATCAGTTTTTAATTATTTACGAGAACATGGCACATTCCCTAAAGCAAATACAGAACGAAATGTAGATCATGAGCAGGAAGATAATATTCTTGATGCTGTTATTGCGAACCCCACAATAAGCACCAGGAAAGCAAGTCGACAACTTTATGTTACCCAATCAAAAGTGACTAGAGTCTTACGAAAAAATAATTTACACCCATATCATATTCAATTAGTTCAGCGGCTACACCCTGGATATGAAATCCATAGGTTGGAATTTTGTAGGTGGATTGCAAATCATAGACCAGTACTGTATAGAACATTGTTTACAGATGAAGCACAGTTTACAAGGGATGGGATAAATAATTCCCGTAATTTACATGTGTGGGCAGTAGACAATCCCCATGCTGTTCGAGAGTTTCGGTCTCAGTTAAGGTTTTCCGTGAACGTGTGGATTGGTGTGATAAATAACCAATTTATAGGACCTCACTTTTTTGATGGTCCTTTAAGAGGACAAGTTTACTTAGAATTTTTGCAAAATACTTTGCCTAATTTACTTGCCAACGTAGGTATCCGAGGGATGTATTTCCAACATGATGGAGCATCGCCTCATTTTTTAGTTGCGGTAAGAAACCATCTAAATAATGTTTTTGGCAACAGATGGATAGGACGTGCAGGTCCTATTTCATGGCCTCCAAGATCCCCAGATTTTAACCCCGTAGATTACTATATTTGGGGACGATTGAAAGAATTAGTTTATTCACAAAATATTAATGACCGACAACAATTAATTGATAGAATTATCCTTTGCTCTAATGTTATTAGAAACGATCCCTTGACTATCCGTAAATCAATAAGGCACTTAACGATTCGGCAACAAAAATGCGTAGAAGCTGGAGGGTTTCATTTCGAACAACTACTGTAATTGTTAATTTATTACCATGATTTTATTTTCTAGTATACATGTTATCATTATTCTATGTATGTAGTATTAGTTTTTTTTTTAAATTTCTTAGTTGTTCGTTATTCTAATTCGTTAAAATTTATTTATTGTTTGTTGATGAAATTTAAACGAAATAAAATATTTCTAATAAATACATATGAACTTGTTTAATTTATTTGAGTCTCCAAAAATGTTTGTTTAAAAATTAATTAAAAATTTATAACTAGGCCTTGAAATTGAATAAAATGATATTAACGGTGTAGGCACTAAAGGCTTATGTTAGACTCGTTTTAGTTCAAATGTATACCATTAACAATTTTTTCTTTACGTTATAACATTATAATGTGACCCCTTAAGTTGATTTTTCAGTTTTGCTCAAAATCAAAACTTAATAAAAAAATTAAAGAAAATGTGACAAAAATGTCACATACACAGTTTTGATTGTCTATCTATGTACTTTAAAAATATCTTATTATAATTTAAAAAAATCTTATACAGGGCGAACTTTTTGATATCATCGAGATTAATTTTTCCTAAGCCAATCCTGGAATTTTTTACTTTTGATGATATGAATTAAATGCTAGACACCAGTGTAATGCTCCACCAAAAAATTAAAGAAATCTAGTAATCCTTGTAGATTTTACGGCCATATAAAGTTTTGTCAAAATTTACAAAACACCCCGTCTATTAATAACGAAGGGGAGTTGCCACTTTTTAATGCTCATATGATATACCGCTTAAGGGACTCTACATATGGTAGAAGACTGTAAGGTTCCTCATGACTCACCCTGTATAACTTCAGCGGTACTCAAATCAAAAACTTTTGAATTAAAAAAATAACAGTATTATTATAAGATATGAAACAAATTTATTCATAGGAATTTAACTGATAGTTAATATTCATATCAAAATAATTTAATACTTCAGAGAAACTCAACACAAATGTGA
The DNA here is from genome assembly GCA_927349885.1 of Psylliodes chrysocephalus. Lineage (NCBI taxonomy): Eukaryota > Metazoa > Arthropoda > Insecta > Coleoptera > Chrysomelidae > Psylliodes > Psylliodes chrysocephalus. Next base: position 5,385,247 of record OV651818.1, read on the forward strand.
TTCCTGTAAATTTTACAACTCGTGTTTCGCCATAAGTTAGATAAAGATAAGGTACAAACTAAATAATTAAAAACATATATATGTAATCTAAGATATCTAAATATGTCAAAAAGAAAAAATATTTATATTTAGAGAAAACTAGAAAAAGTTAAAGATATAATTCACAGAGATATTTAAAGGTAAAGATAATTATGATCATTTTCAATAAGGTAGTGACAAAAAATTTCCACATTCAGACAATAAAATGCAACGTAATGTCAGTATGAAAAATGAAGAAAATTCCCAGATAACTCTGCGTGAACCTATTTATCGGACATTGCCTAGTTAGCATCCACAGTAGTATCGCTGATAACAGGTCTCGCATTATCATCTACAAAAATTAAACATTTCCCATAGATGCCATCCAGAAAACATTAAAAAATTGTTTTATTTTATTCATTGTCACTATTGGTTCAATATTACTAAATTAGGCAGTATTGAGATATTATATAGATAAAAGAACAAATGTGTTAGATAAAAAGTTCAACGTTATTTTAAGTTAAATTTATATTTTGAAATCTTTGTATCTGATTGCAAAATTTTATAAAAAATCAAGAGAAGATATATAATTCACTATCAGAAATATTAAGAAGATATTGGGAAAACTATAAGAGATAATCGCTAAGTAAGAAAAAAAATGTACCTATCTACAAAGAACTAAGATAAAAAAGAAAAGATAGACCTCACTAGATATTTCCAATGATTACGTTTTAAAAACAAGAGAGAAATAAATTCAAACAAGAATTTAGTAGTAATAAATTTACCTTTCAAACCTAAATAAAACTAAAAGAAAATAATAAGATGAAGATAAGAAATGACGAATGTGTAAAGCAAATAGCGACAAATTCGGAGCTTACTCCTTACTAAAAACTAAATATTACACATCCGAAATAAGAAAAAAAAAATATTCATAACAGACCTAATAAAATTTCTTTCATTAGAAAGAACGATAAAAGTGGTGAGTACAGTACAGCGACTTGTCACTCAAAACCAAATAATTTGAAACGATAATCATCGTCTCACGGTAAATAATTTGACCAACAGGGATGATAGGGCAACAGACAACAAATCATCTTAGTTCCCACTGGCAAATAAAATGTAGGATCGATAAGGCAAAAGACAACATATCGATTGATTACTACAATGGTAAGCTCAGGCCTGTTAAATAAACGGAAATCAAAATAAAATAAAAATATTGAAGGTAAGAGAATAAAAATAATAAAGATATTAAAAGTAAGAAAATCAAAATAATAAAGATATTAAAGGTAAGAAAATCAAAATAATAAAGATATTAAAGTTAAAAAATAAAAATAGTAAAGATATTTAAAGATAAGAAAATAAAACGTAAGAAGCAAATTAATAACGAAGAAATATTAGTGAGAAAACGGGTACACAAAAATGTTTAAGATAGTTAAAATACCTAACGAAAATATAGTAAATAGCAAAACAAATAAATATAACAATAACTATCTATCCACGACAAGGCAATAAACCACAAAATAATTTGCATTAATACCCTGACACTTTGCCCGCCATTTTGTAATATTATTCGTTAACTTTTTGATAAATGTAATTTCAAAACACTTATAGAGATTTTTACTAGCTCAGTGAAATTTAATACCAAATGTTACTTACCTTAAAAATTAAAAAAATAAATGAGCACATTGACCTTACTTTTCTCTGTCGTGAATTCGGCTTTTCAAATAGACAATTTTAGGGTAATAGTTTTTGTAGGTAATGTTGGGCACCAATAATTCTCTTTGTTTATTTTTAAATGCTAGTGAGAATTATAAACTCTAGCTTTAAGAAGTTAATAAAAACTTATTCAGAATTTAGTGTGAATAAAAGAGAATTTTTGTAACCTTTAAAAAATAAGATTCATCATATATACTTATGAAAATTAACGATTTTATTGAAAAAACAAGAAACCGTTCAGAAAACAAATTATTTACAGTTATCAGGTATCAAATTTTGATTCGTACATAAATAATTTTAGTCACTAGTAATTACCACATTTTTGCTTTTTTGCTAGCCACTTCATAGGTAGCCATAGGTAGTTGAGATTTCTGCCCCTCAGGAATCAACGCCTTTGTCGGTTACTCTTTCTTCTTAATAACTTCGACTTGTAGCTGTCGCTTTTCCAATTAACTCAGCTCGATCAAGAGATTTGTCTCTCTGGAACCAACGTTCAGATTACTGCATGTGGTTTACAGCGGTTGATTTATGGCAGTTGAGTTATGCCGGTTGAGTTATGACGGTTGAGTTATGGCTGATTTCATTCGTTTTCACTATAACAGCCAATGCACCACCAGATACAAGCAGAAGGTAATAGTAAATAGCAAAACAAATAAATATAACAATAACTACCTATCCACGACAAGGCAATAAACACAAAATAATTTAAAATAATTTCCTCAAAAAAGTTAAGGCAGTTAACGTGTTAAAATTGAGATAAATCCTTAATTATTAAAAAAAACATCTACTACTATATATCGAGCATCATTTCACGATAAAAATATTTAAAGTATTTCTAATATCCAAAAAACTATAAATGTAGATAAAATATTCGCAGACATTCAAGTCCAAACAATTAAAATTTTAATTGATCAAAAAACGATAAACGAAAAAATTATTTCCTGCTAATCAATAATGACCTTCGATTACTATTAATTAATTATCTACAATTTACTGTAAGGTATATACGACAAATATTTAATTTCCCAATTAGAACAAAAACTATACAAGGTGAAGCTACTATAAATAATGCCGATAAAATTCAGTAATAAGTTCCAGAAATGTGAGATATTTTAATTATTATTTCAAAATGAAATCTATATATTACTTTCGTCTATAAAAATCAGTCAATAAACCGTATTAATTTCTCACAAAAAAATTGTCTGAAAAGTCAAGTGGGCGAAGTAAGGAATAAAATGTCAATATCGATAAGAAAGTTCGAGAAAAAAATTCACGTATTGAATACCAGAATCAAATAAATTTAAAAGTCACTATATAGGTATATATATAGATAATATTTCACTTTAAATGACAAAAAAATTGCAGAAAAATATACCCAAAAAAATGTCTATAAGAAATCAAGTTGTGGCGCCAATTTGCAATATTATATTGACACGTTGGGTGCCAAGTTGCAATATATTTTTTTTTTTAATGAACTTTAAAAATCTAATTCGAGATCGTTTGGTTAGTGGTGTTTGGCGATAATTGAATTATACCGGATGGCACACATTTAAAATAACATTTTATAATTAGACTTTTAAAATGTTAAAAAGAATAAAACGTTATTTAATGCTGATACAAGCTTCTGAAGCTAATATTTATTGAAAACTAGTGGTATGTATTGACAACATTTTCTGTCTTGCGCATTGTCATTTCTATTACTTAATTTTTAATATCAATGTAATTTATTCGTAGTACTTAAGTTGTACGATGATTGACTAGTTATCCTCCCCGAATTGCGGTATTTTTGACCCAAACTAGCTTGTTTTTCAATTCTATATGTTCATCTAAAAAACAATGTATCGTTACGGGTTCGATTGTATGTTGTAATGTGATTGTAATGCGGTCCTGGTAATTCAGAAGACAGGATTCAAAATAAAATTATTTATTCTCTCCTTAAATAACAAAATAAAATATATTTAAAATAAATTAAATTTCTTCACGGCCCTCGGGCTAATAGCCACGACCTTTCTTGAGTGTTGAACAACTGGGCTCGCGACGAGATGATTCACTGTTAAATGCCTCTGCTAGGAAGTGACAGTGTATCGCACGGGCTCTCTGAAAATAAAATGTTAATCGGGTACGGACTTTATCGAAGACTCAACGCGTCTTCTACGTGGAAACAGACTCAAGGCGTCTGTGACTGGGAAATAGGACTCAACACGTCTATCAGGAATATAGACTCAACGCGTCTATCAGGAAATCGGTAAACTCAACACGTTTGCCAGGAGGGGTCAGGTAACGAGAGGTACTCAGCACGTACTACTCGGGGGAGGTAGTGAGTGCTTTCCAGCTCAGCTCGTCGGATGGAACTGCCAGTTTCAGGGATCCCAGATGTACTGAGCCTAAATTCGTGAGTTTGATCTTGAAAACATCGTGAGAAATCGTGAGATTGTACCACGCATGCGCATTTTAGCAAAATAGAGAGTATTTTCGATTTTGATGTATTCTGTCCGAGCGAAGAGCACGGAATGACCGACTTTTAAATCTCGGTATATCTTTATCTATAGTGTACTACTACCGAATACTAAATTTACATATCTTTAATAGTTTTTAAGTTCATTTTCACAAAATTCGATCAAAAAAACTAAGATAAAAAATAAATTTATAAGAATGCACTCAGAAAATTTGTTTAAAAGATTGCCCTAACTAATTTTTTAACGTATGCACGCCACGAATGTGATTCCTGTCCCCATCTGTTTTCTTATGTATCTACTTATCTACTGGTTCTTGTTTTTATCTACATTTTTTTATTTCAAATATTATTTTTTTTACTATAAGTAAAATGTATTATTTTACTGTAGTACGTATTACTTTACTATACTACGTATCAACTAGGGTTGCTTTAAGTTTTCTGGAAGAGGATAATAAAAATTCTGGACATACGGTATAAATTTTTGAAATTTTTATTTTATGCAAAAAAACATAACCTTAAATAAACAACTCTACAAAGAAAAACGAAGTGATAGAAACAAGAATTCTTTGGGTAAATAGGAACTAATGATTAAACATTTTATTTAAAAAGAACATAAAATAGTATATTGTTTCACGAGTGACGAAAATGATTTTCGACGAGTAAAACACTATACTTTTTCTACGAACACTATTATGTCATGTAGGTACCTACTAAAATGAAAAAAAAACAAACGTTAGCAAATGCTTTATTTTGTGTTAGGAATAACAAAAAATTAACCAACAATTAAATATTTCAGAAATAATATTTATTATTTAAATATTCATTTATTGTTATATTTTAATTGTTCAAAATTATGGGGGTATCACACTCAAGCTTTTTATTTATTGAGGTAGATGCCGACATATTTGTTCTACTGTTAAATGTCATTTCAGATGATGATGCGCCATAATCGGATGAACTAGTAGTTTCCTTATTTTGTACAGATTGTAAAATTTTGGTTTGTATTTGGTTTTTACTGTTCGTGGATTCATCAACATATCCTTCCGCAACACTACTAGATTTCCAACCACCGTGCTTTTTTAACAGAAGCAAGTCACCTCCTGCATCCACTAATAGCGTTGCGGATGTTCTGCGGAAACAGTGCCCAGTGTAATCTTGAGGATTCGGAAGCGTTAAAAACTGAGCAATTTCGTTAGGAAATTTACTGATTTTATTAATTCCAACAACCTGTCTGCTACACTTTCCATTCTGATAGTTAATAAAGAATCTTGAATTAATTTGATTCATGTTTGCGGGACGTAGGCTCATATATTTTTTAGAAATATCATAAAAGGGTCCAGAAATATGAAAAGAACGCGGAACTTTTGTTTTTGTATTACGGATTTTAACTAACAGAATACTTCCAGTATCCTATTGTTAAATCTTTTAGTTCGTGGCAACGACAATCGCCAGATAATCCAAAAACTAATGCTACCTACAAATATTAGTTGTTATGTATTAAGTATTTGTTAAAATAAAAATAATAATTCCGTTACCTTTGTTATTAAATATTTATAGTCAGGTGCATTCTTTAGGAAAGTCTTTATGTCTTCAGGCGAAAAAATTTTGGATTTTTGGCTTTTAAAACCATCAGATTTTCTTTTCAAAAGCGAACGTAACTTTGGATATTTACTATATCGACATCATTTTTAACAGAGAGTGTAGTTCTTAGCATCGAATAAACGGACCATAACGTCGACGGTTTAAAATTTGAACATATTTCTCCAAAGTATGCTAGTAGTACAGTTTCCGAAAATGATTTCACTTTATTTTTTTATCTCCAGTCCAAAAATTTGATATAAATTTCTTCATATCTCTTTTTTTATTTGGCCGGTAATAAATCTGAAGAGGTTTCTTCAGCTTTAAAAATAATTTCTGGGGGAGTACAATCGCTTTCTGACTCAGACATCATGAAAATGTGTTAAATTTAGGACGAACTGAAACTGACAGTTCTCAAAAGTGATAAAACTTCAAATAAACAAATGAAAACCAGGAAACTAGATGTAGATTGGTTTAATTTGCACTATTTTTATACATTTTTATTTTATCTTTAATTCATTAAAGTTTAGGTAAAAACGCATATAGAATTTAATGAGCATCTTTTTATTTCATTATTAATAATTATAAGCTGCCAAAATATTATACGAGGTGACTGATATATGAAAATATGTAACAACTTACTTTCGTCACTAGAGACGAAAGTAAACGTTATGGGATTTTTTCTCACTAGTGACGAAAATCAAGTTTTCGCTGAATGTATCCTGTGGCGAAAGATGTCTTTTTGTAAGAGTTCGTAGAAAAAGAATATAACAGTTCCAGCTACTTAACAGTGTCGCTGCATTTAAAATCATATTTTTTTCACTCCTAACAGCTACTAACAATTTGTCAATGTGACTATAAAATATATGAAATGGGAGATATTATTTAGAACACTGAAATTAAGTACAATAAGCGTCCTGCAATAGGTTGTTGCAGGACACTGGACAATGAACCCCAAATGGTAGACGTCCACCCAAATGCAGAACGGTTGGCAACTCTAGTATCAACCGTTGAATCAACGTTGGTATAGTTTTGATAGTAATATTGATAGTAACTCTTGAGAATATTAAAAAATATCGATAGAGACGAATATTGAATGCATCTGACCACTTGTTGGGGACTGTCAAGTGTTAGTCGTCCCTCATTTTCGGCCAACGCATTAGCACGTTCCAGGGTCGGATTTTACAGCATAATTCAAATGTTTGATTAATTAAAAGAATCATTTTTACATAAAAACTTAAGATTCGTTTCTACAAGCAGCTTGCTAAAAAATATCGTAAGAATCAGGCGTATTATCATGAGATTGTATGACTCAGTACTGAATCGTGAGATCTCACGATAAATCATGAGATCTGGGATCCCTGGCCAGTTTGGACTATTGCTTCTCCTTTTATATCTCGACGGTGGCAAGGGATACCCTCTCTCTCGCTTATTGAAGTGAAAGGGAACGCTCGACTCGCTGGGTCGCCGCTTCGAGGTATATTTGGGTAACCAGTGGCGTAGCTTTAGTAACGGTAATTTATTATCGTTACATGATTACTAGTTATTCTATCCATTTTTATAATGTGTTTGAACTCAATTGATAGAGCGTGGATTAGGTTTTTAAATAACTCGAATAACTTTGAAAAAGTAGTTGGGCACACTATATTTAAGGCTTAATACACTTGACTCTAGATTAGTAATAAAAATATAGAAAATCACAAACCACTAACGACTCATACTTAAACCATGCTTTAGATAAGGTAGTTAGCAGCAATTTTTAATTCACATAAGTTTTACTTAATTCAAATTTAAGATGATTTATTGAATATGTACTTATCTCAAGGTATATCATCAGGCAACTTCCTTCACGGGATTCGGGGTCCTTAATCGTAATTCTAATTCTGCAACGTGAATGATCTTCAGTATTCGAAACTGTCGATGAGACCAAAACGTCTAGAAATAAATCCAAAAAACGTCTAAAGATAAATCCAAATAACGTCTAAAGATGAATCAAAAACTGTCTTCAGATTGAACCAAAACCGTCTAGATATAGCCATGCTTATAAAATCAGACGGATTTCAAGATAGATAAAAATCATCTCATACTTCGGATAATCTAGATAAATTAAAATAAAATCAATTGATCGTCGCTGTCTAACAAATCAAAAATAAATCTCAAGACGACAAATGACATTTGAGTAAGAGGTGGTTGTGTCGAAATAACGAAATAACGGTTCCAACCGTTACAATGTTTTGTTCTTTACATCCAGAAAATTATTAATGATAAAATAACAACGAATATCCAAAAATATGCAAAAATATGCAAAAATATGCAAAAATATGCAAAAAACATGCAACAAATATATGTATGTTTCTGAAAAAAAATAATTGATGACGTCATTACTTCAGTTTCTAAATTTGGAAAAATATGCAACTTTGGCTTAAAACGTACCTTACTCAATTCCATTGGAGAACCTCTTCAAAGTTTACTATTGTTTTTCTTTATAATAGAGCTGTGGCATCGAGTTTCGCTCGCCCTTTACTTTAGCGTTGCTCCTCGTACCTACATGTGTAATAAACCTACTTGCTTATACATGGGAGTCGTTTGGGGGGGGCAAGGGGGGGCAGTTGCCCCCCCCCCTGGCTTTTAGCGACTTAATCAACAACGCGTAAGATAAGCCTTACGAACAACAATCTCATATATAAATAATAATATTCAAGCTAATATAGTTGAAGAATATTATAGGTTGAATATATTTATTGCATATCTGGATTCCCTTATTACGTCGCTTACATCACGCTTTTCCGAAGACTCTGTTAGTTTGTCCTTAAGCCTGTTACATCCCAAAAGCATAAAAACAATACTTTTTTCACTACCAATTAGAAAATGAAAGTAGTGGAAAAATTTGGAATCAACAATTTTGAAGCTGAATACCAAACTGGAGTACGAAAGAGCTTTCTACACACAATGAGCTCTCCATTAATGATATAGCATCCAAATATTGTGAATTTTATCCAGACATACAAAGTGGTTTAAAAAATATTTATGGCTCTTTCACCAACGACAGAGTTAATCGAAAGAACGTTTAGCTATGGCATGTTAAAACATGGCTGCAATCTATTCGAACAGTGCGAAGTCATGGCAGGGAAAGCAAAAGCGATACTAGCGCAAGCTGTGGATAATTCAAGTACTTTAGGGCGATATTTTGTAATTTTGGCGTATCAAATACACGTATACATTTTAATTTTTACTAAAAAATAGGTTAAAAACAATAAAATGAGCAACCGAAATTGCTATGTTACAAATTATACTAGCAAAAAAACTGAGTATTATATAAATTTTCAGTAGCAAAATAGAAAATAAATCAAAAAAATAAATAGAAGAAAAAACCTTTATTTTTGTAATAATAACAGTAATACTGGAAATAATCCCTTAAGTCTTAAATGTTTAGCAAATAATTAGATTTCTGCCTTTAATTATTGTATATGGCTGAAATGCAATCTTGTGACTTATTGATAGGAAACCAGTTTTAATCATTAATTTCTATGGGTTCTTTCGAACTAAAAATGAAAAAAATATAAATTACAATCGCAAATATACCAATTATGTTTGTTAATACGTTTTAATTCTACGTTATTATATAATAGTAGTGTTTTTATTTTGACATTATTTAACCTATTCTTCAATAACAACTTATTAGGCTTAGGCAAGATTTTATACATTTTCTCGTAAATACCTACCTATGTTTTATTATTGATTTGTATTGATTATACTACTTTTTTTAGCTGAAGTAATAAAAATATATAATAATAATATTAATAATTTTTTCACTTGTTTTATAAATCTATATACTTTTATTTTGTCTTTTTTTGTTGGGTTATTTTATTTATTAGAGACTTGTTATGACAACTTAAGTATCAGTTCTGTCAAATAGGTCAGTGACATTGTTAGGGTTACTAACACAGTTCCACTCCCCCTTAGCTTCGCTATTCAGTGAGATATCGGATAATTTTGTTTTGTTTGAAAGACTTTCTTATGATGGATTCAATTGTTCTGTGACGTCATGGCTTACTTCCGATTTTTCCGAAAATAACAGATTTTTTTATTTTTAAAAGGAAACCCTCTTTTGATTGTAAATTTAAATTTCTGCGACATTTTTGTATAATAATCGTGTATTGACAATATTTTTTCTAAATATGTTTACTATTAATTCGTTTATGGAAGAACATACAGGAATGTACAAACTTCATAAAATCTTTTTAGGGTTCAAAATTCTCATTGAGACCCATTTACCGTATACCAGTGGCGTATCTAAGCATTTTTATTATTAGCAAACCGTTTAATAATTCTATCCGCTTTTATCTTCGTTGTTAATTGAGATATTGGAATGAAAACTTATTTGTTTAAAAGCTTGGGACAAATACTCTCATATACTGGATTCAATTGGTGTGTGACTTCATGGCTTACTTCTGTTTTATCGGAAATAACAAAATCTTAATTTATTTTTAATTTTTAAATAGAAACCCCCGTTTTTATTGAACATTTGAATTTTAAGGACATTTATGGATAAGAATCATGTATTGAAAATTTTTTGTCAGCTGTCAAAATGATCATCATATTGGAACATATTTTTTTTTAATATGTTACTGAGAAAATTTTCAATACACGCTTCTTATACAAAAATGTCCCAGAAATTCAAATTTTTAATAAGAAAAAGGGTTTTCATTTAATAATAAAAAATAAATTGTGATTTTCTGTTATTTCTGGAAAAACCGGAAGTAAGCCATGACGTCACAGAATAATTAAATCCATCATAAGAAAATTCTCTTTTATGTTTCATTTTCTTTGTTTTCCAATAGATAAACATATTAATTTTTTTCAAAATTTTGCCCCCCCCCCCCCCTATAGAATTGTGTAACGACGCCCATGTGCTTATACGTTTTTTAGTTTTGTTTGTGACTGTCGGCTGTACGAACATTAATAGCTTATTGTTATTTACGGGTATGATAGAGGATATACAAGTATTGAGAAAGATTGTTCGCTAGTTTAGTAATTGGGGCAAAACTGTAATTATCTGATGATGTATATTTGAATATAGTTATGTGCTTGTACGTGTAATGCAGCCTTTCGGTGAGCACGTATCAAGTCTCAATAATGGCTTCATTAAATATACATGAATTTCGAATAAACTTCCATAAATTGAAAATCAATCCAGGGGCGGGCGTAATAATAGGGAAATCAATGAGGTACCTAATTATGTCAGATCCTGATGATGATAAAAACTTGCAAATATAGTATTTCAAAAGCAAATACTAGATACGAAGTGGTTTATTCAAAATGTATGCAATGGTGTAAAGATAGAAAAGTTAAAAGTTATTCCGAATATTGCTTGTTGACTTATTTTCAAAAATTTCCAAGCAAAAAATCTTCGTGTTTATTTTAAACAACAGTTTATTTATTAATAATTTATTTAAACACTTAAATTGCTTAAAAACAATTGACTACAGGCTGTATTACTTGAACGTGTAGGTAATAGCAGAATAAATTGCTAGTTATAATATTCCAGCCTGACAATACAGGGTGGCCACTTTTTCATTGAAATGTATTGCTATCTCGTAAACCGTTGGTAACACAAAGTTGGTTAAATGGAGAAAAAGTTGCATATTTCGAAGTCCAATCTGAGGGCGTTTTGAAAACTAAAATATCAGGTCCGGTTTCCGAGATATTCGATAAAAAACAAATAAGTACCATTTCTTTATTCCGCTACAGAACGTTTATTTGCAAAAATAGACAAAAACTCATTTGGAGTTTTTTATTTTATATCAAATTGTGCGTATGATAGCGTATTTAGTTTTTTTTTATCCGACGTTTCGTAAATGCAGGACCACTATCAACTTCTTTATTTGAATATGGACCAATATTTTCCTGGCTCATAATTTTAATGCATGTTCAATATTGAATACAATGATGTAATAACATATTGTGATTAGTCAACATTTCGGAAGATTTGAACATCATCAGGTAAGTTTACAAGTACGGACCTGTGTTTTGTTTGTTAAAAATATTTGAATTAGTAAATGATGTATTATCGTTGTAAGAGATTATAAATAATAAATACCAAAGTCAAACTTTTAACTTTACATCAAGACAACATGTTCGTTTACACATTTGCTAAAAAAATATTTTCCATTTTTATGGTTTTTGCACTTGACCAATCCCAATATTAATCTATAAATAAAGTACATCCCGATTTTTAAATACATAAAGTTAGCCTGATTTGTCATATTTTGTTGGATTTTTTAAACTGATATGGTTCCTCATAGTATAAAAAAGAAAAAGTTAACAAACTGCAGATAGATACCTACTTACAATAATAATTGTATATATAGCAACACGTCTTGATTATTATACAGATAAATTTAAATCAAGTTAACCTGGCATGTCACATTTTATTATTGTATATTTGACAGTCTGGTATCGGATAAAAGCATTGGTATATTTTTAATTAGGGTATTGAAAATATGGTTCGTTACAGTAGAAGTGAGAAAAAAGATATGTACGATGTGTACATAAAATGTAACAGAAATAGTGGAGAAGCTGCAGAAAGATACCTTCAGTTGTATCCAGGAAGGAGGCAACCATCTTTATTAATTTATTATAGGATAGCGTTAAATATGGCTCACGAAGGAAATATTGAAAAAAAACGTGGTAAATATTTAAAACGTAATACAATAAATGAAATAAATGTTTTGTCTCAAGTTTATATCAACCCTGAAACGTCGTCTAGAGCAATAAGCCGAGAATGTGGAGTTTCTGCAAGTACTGTGAAAAACATTCTTAAAAAACATAAGTACCATGATTACAAATTCCAAACTGTACAAAAGCTACATCCTGGAGATTATAATCGTAGAATAGAATTTTGCCGTTGGTATAAACGAAAATTAAATAATGATGTATCCTTTCATGGACGAATTTTATGGACAGATGAATCGACATTTACTAATAGTGGAATATTTAATAGAAAAAATAAACATTTTTATGCCACCGACAACCCACATTTATTTCAAGAAGTAAGACCCCAAATTAGATTTTCAATAAACTTATGGTGTAGAATACTCAATAATAAAATAATTGGTCCTATTTTTATTGACGGAAACCTCAACCAACACAACTATTTACAATTGCTAGAAGATATGTTAGATAATCTTCCTTTAGGTGATCGAAGAAATATTTATTTTATGCAAGATGGCTGTGGGCCACATAATGCTGCATTAATCAGAAATTATTTAAACGAAAGATTTCCCAGGAGGTGGTTTGGTACACATGGACCTATTCGATGGCCCCCTAGGTCACCCTGCTTAAATCCTATGGATTATTTTGTATGGGGATATATCAAAAATAATGTATATTATAATGGTATTCCAAATGACTTAAATCAATTACGAGATAGGATAATTAATGCGTTTAATAATATCACTCCACAAATGGTTTCTGCCAGCATAGCTCAAATGACAGACCGTATTGACTTATGTATTCAAGAAGAAGGAGGACATTTTGAGCAACTACTGTAGTTTTTCTCTTATCGTTAATCATTGTTTTCATTTATTTGTTTCTGACGTGATTAAGTAGTTAAATACATATTTTTTTTTATTAAATTATTTTAAGCATTTAAAATGTAGTTGTGTATTTCAAATAATTTATAATACAGGTCTGTACAAGTAAACGTACCTGATTTCTAACACTGATAATACATCATTTACTAATTCAAATATTTTTAACTAACAAAACACAGGTCCGTACTTGTAAACTTACCTGATGATGTTCAAATCTTCCGAAATGTTGACTAATCACAATATGTTATTACATCATTGTATTCAACATTGAACATGCATTAAAATTATGAGCCAGGAAAATATTGGTCCATATTCAAATAAAGAAGTTGATGGTGGTCCTGCATTTACGAAACGTCGGATAAAAAAACTAAATACGCTATCATACGCACAATTTGATATAAAACAAAAAACTCCAAATGAGTTTTTGTCTATTTTTGCAAATAAACGTTCTGTAGCGGAATAAAAAAATGGTACTTATTTGTTTTTTATCGAATATCTCGGAAACCGGACCTGATATTTTAGTTTTCAAAACGCCCTCAGATTGGACTTCGAAATATGCAACTTTTTCCCCATTTAACCAACTTTGTGTTACCAACGGTTTACGAGATAGCAATACATTTCAATGAAAAAGTGGCCACCCTGTATATATGAAAAATTTAGTAATATTTTAACTTAATAAAATAAACGGTATGGAAATCAAGACAATTGCAGAATATATTATTCACTGTTAGAGGTATTGTTATTAACGTTAGGTATGACTTCATTATCAGCATCTTTAGATAGATGTAAAAAGCAATATATTTAATTAATTAAAGGCACAAAGTTTTATCACTAACCAAAAAATTTTTTTACTTGATAGGCACAAAAATTGACTTTAGGTAAAAATCCAAAAACTATACACTTTTATCAGTGTATAATGAATATATAGATATATCACTAGCAAAATAATAAATATGTGTAAATATGTAAAAATATGTATAAATAAACACTGAACCTAGTACAAAATGCAGATACTATATAAAACTTGACGATACGATACACAGATTTATAGAAAAGGTTAAAATAATAAGTAAGAAGGTATTAGTTGAAATATAGAAGACATGCAGTTAGTATCATTAATCTCTGTGAAATACCTATGTGAATTAGAACGATAAGTTATAAGGAATCTATTTCAAAGTACAGTTCATCAAATTTCTAGAGGTGTTCGACGCCCAGACAGAGAACGCGCTACGTGTAACTAAGATAGCTATTGTACAGTCTGCTAAACAAGTTATTTTAAATAGTTTTTAATATTTTTAGGTAATTAAATTTTAAAAGTGTGGAATAGTTTAGGGATTAAATTGGTCTGATTGGACTTTCTTAGAACGTTTTTAAAAGCAGCTAAAGATAGTATGTAGAATTGAAAATAATTATTATGCCATAAAAGGTGTTTTGGAATTCCTTCAACCTTTTGAAATTGAGTCAGAAAATATAAATTTTATAGGATAGCGGAAAATACCTATAATTTTTTTGTAGGCCTTTGTAAATCGTGGAAATAGTTTATATTTTATTTCTACCTTATTAAGGAAAATGGTACCTATTATTAATAACGGTTGTTTCTGAAACATTACTAAAATTTTCGAAATTTTGTTTTTCTACAAAATAATAAACTATACTATTTAGAAAAAAATTTATTTCTCTTATAATTTTATAAAAAATAACAGGGGAATATTTACATTTCTTGATCTATTAAACAAAACGATAAATTATCTCGACGAATGACACCATGTTCTAGTACGGAAGCTAGCTTTACATTTTTGTTGGTGGTTTCATGGGTTTCATGTCAATTTTTTGTAATTGTAGTTTACACGTACATATACCTCTTAACACTTGTTTGCTTTATTAAAAAAGTGTGTTGTTGTGATTTACGTCGAAATAAGTCAAAAACAACTTGAAACCCCATATAAAATCAAAAAGGAGAAACGGAAAAAAATTGAGCCTGTAAATGAACACAACTCAGAAACAAAAATAGCTATCTAATAATAAAAAAATAAAATTTGATTCTTGTGCAGCTTCATCTATATCATTAACTGTTTTTGGTTTTTTAATGGTTTTTCTTGGTGATGAAAATTCCGATATCTCACGGTTATCGATTCTTTTTTTCTCTCCAGAAATGCGGACGACAGTGTTTTTAGATACTCCTGTGGCTGCAGCAACACGATCATTTACATTTTTAAATGGTATTGAAGGTGAATTAAAGTTTCCTTCTCTTCTCATAAACTCTATAACATTGGCTATTATTTCGCGAGATTGACTGTTAATCACGCGGCCTCTTAATTTGCTATTAAACTCCATACTTAGGTTCTATTAAACTGTAATGAGCAAAAAACACAAACGAAAATAAAAGAAATGTTTTAGCGAAATTTACATCTGACATTTACGTCTGAATGAAATAGTGAAATACTTGATGCGCAGAGTGTACTTTCATTGCGTAAATCCGTCGGGATGCCTGTCAGTAGTGCTTTCTCTGTCTAGCCGTCGAAAGCCTCTAGAAATACTACATAAATTTTGATTCTCACGGTTGATCGTGTTATTTTAAATAATTAAATATTTGATTTTATCATAAGAGTTGCTTCACTTTTGTCCAATAGTGTATATGTAATATCTTAAATAAATAATTTGACATAATTCATCGGAATATGTCAAAATAAAATAAATTATATCGAAATCTGACTGTAACAACTTACGAACGAACTTTTCACATTATCCTTGTAAACCCCTACTTTCTATCTCATTAAAAATATGTTGGGACATTTTAAGAAAAGACAATAAAAAGTATGGTAGCATCAGGTGCCACAACAGGCCAACCGCTATCTTAAGGGTCTGGTTAATTCGTTTTAAGTACCCATCAAGGAGTCTATGCCACGCATATATCCCGAAGAGACGTGAAGAATCGGAGCACCGTACACACACACTACGTATAAATGTGTCCTCGTTACCGGCTCAGCTGTTGTCGTTTTATCGGAGACATAACACCACACCGAGACAGAGCAGCAGACCTGGCTGGCGACAATGTCGGATCCATTAGCTCAAACATCCCACTCTATTAAATCCAGCTGTGTTTCTATTCCATCACACCTATTTTTCTTGTAATTTATAAGCACAAGGGCGTGTACAGCGTATTTTCGTTATGGGGGATTCCACATAAGCCTGTGACATAATTAATTTGTAATTTATTTATTGTTTAATTGCAGACATACATTCGGCTTAATTACATGAAATTATAAAATTAAATAAAAACTTTATATATTATCAACTATAAAAAAATAGACGCTTTACGATAAATTAAGCGGCCTAAGGGAAAATCTAAGTCAGTTAAGGCCGCAGTTTCCCTGTATTTCTATAAGAAGCAAGGGTTCACCATTACGATTAAATTCTACTAAATGTATTAAAATAAATCTTGGGACAGTTTGAAGGATAAGGTTTAAACTTAGATTAAAGAGACCGAAGATGTAACTTTGCACACTGCGCATGTTGTCTATTTTAAGCCAAAGTAACCCACCAATTGAAAATCATTGTTGCACGACGCCACCCGAATTGCTCCGATTTCCATTCAGCGATCACACCTCCACCTGAGTTTAATCACCATTGACAGCTGTTTTTTGATTTATTTGTTGGTATTTTAGCAATTTAAAGTGTTCTAGTTATTCAATTTCAAGTTCAAAATGTCACGATGTATCTTGAAAAATTGTATGTACTTATAATACAAGTACTACTATTATGAATATATTCGTTTTCAGCGGTAAATATTTATTAACGTTTTGACATAAAGCGTCATGATTCTCTGGGCTGAATACTTCAGATCCGCATTAAGGGGTTTCAATAAATATTAAGCATCAGAAATCAGATTTCATAGTACTTACATAAATTTACAAAAGGATAAAATTTTGAACATTTAATTTAAATAAATAGTAAATAGTCATTATTGCTAACGAAATTTTGTATTTAAAAAGCAGTTTTATAAGAATATTTTCTAAAGGTAGTTTTTAGCCCTTTTTGGTAGATAAATAAGAGGTAAAGAATCATAGTTGCTAGCTAAATTTTATTTTTATAAGGTATTTTTTAAGGTATTTTTATAAGGTATTTTTGTAAGGTATTTTTATAAGGTATTTTTATAAGGTTTTTTTATAAGGTATTTTTATAAGAATATTAGATGAAATACAGGATAACCTACTTAAAATTTCAAGGTTCATCTTATTTGCGGTCAAATCGAAAGTGACATTGAATTTTCAGTCTTAAAACAAAGTAATCTAGTATAAGCAAAAAAAAAAATACTAAAGTTACAGGAGTTAGGTCCGATTCCACCGTTGTGTTAAACGGAGATTAAAATGACAGTGTTAATGTAAAAATGTCATTTTAAACTTCGTTTAACACAACGGTGGAATCAACCCTTAGTCACGTTAATAAAATGTTACATTACAAACCCCTAAACAACTCGAACATAATTTTCGTTTAGTAAAAAAAAATCCAAAATTTAGCAATATTTATTTATTATACAAGCGAATGCGATTTCAAAGATAACTGGATCAAAAAATCCGAATCTCTAAATTTTGGAGCTAAATGCTCAGATAAAAGCAAGCGACCGATAGGGTTACAAAAATAATCGATTTATCGATAATTCTGATATTTTTTAATGAAAATCGATTTATCCGCTGTTTTTAATAAATTATTTTCGTTTTTTTTTAAGATAATGTATTAATCGGTTTTAAAGGAAATATAGAAAAAGTAGATTTATTCAAAATTATCGATTTATCGTTTAATCGGTTTTTTAATTATTTGATTATTTTCGATTTTTCAAAGATATATGAAAATAATCGATTGAATATAATCGGTTATTTTACATAATCGATATTTTGGTTATTTTTTTAAAATTATCGATTTATTGGATAATCAGCTTTTTAATAATCAATTATTTTCGATAATCGAATAATCAATTTCAAAGGAAATATGAAAAAAGGATTATTAGAAAATAAAAGATAATTCGTTTTATTTTTGAAAAATCGATTTATCATAGAATCGGCTTCTTAATTAATTGGTTATTTTCGATTAGGCGATTATTTGGAATTATTGATTATTTTTGGTATTTCAAAGATAACCGAATTATCGATTTTAAAGGAAATACAATAAAATAGATTATTGATAATAATCGATTGATCGAAAATAATCGATTATTTAAAATAATCGATCATTCTGTTTTTTTTTGAAAATCGATTTGTCAGTTAATCGACTTTTTAATTAATCGAATATTTTTGAAATACAATAAAATAGATTATTGGTAATAATCGATTTATCATAGAATCGGCTTCTTAATTAATTGATTATTTTCGATTAGGCGATTATTTTGGAATTATCGATTATTTTCGGTATTTCAAAGATAATCGAATTAACGATTTTAAAGGAAATACAATAAAAATAGATTATTGATAATAATCGATTGATCGAAAATAATCAATTATTTAAAATAATCGATCATTCTGTTTTTTTTTTAATCGATTTATCAGTTAATCGACTTTTTAATTAATTGATTATTTTTTGATTAATCGATTATTTTCGATTTTTCAAAGATTATCGAATAATCTGTTTCCATGGACGAAAAAAAATGGTTTATTTGAAAATAATCGATTATTTAAAATAAACGATAATTCTATTTATATTATACTTTGTAAACACTGATTTATCGGTTAATTGGCTTTTTAATTAATCGATTATTTTTGATTTTTCAAAGATAATCAAGTAGTCGATTTTAAGGAAATGACAAAAAATATATTGTTTGAAATAATCTATTGATCGAAAATAATCGATTATTTTCAATTATCGATAATTTATTTCGATAATCACTCATCCTAGCGACCAAATGACTTTTAATAGATTTAAATTTTAAAATGTTATCTGGTTTCAGACATATGCATTTCTAGAGTTTTATGTGACTCATCCTTTATAATAAATAATATTCTTAAAGAAAGAAGCCTTAATATACTTTTTCTGAGGTTACAATACAAAACAGCATTTTCTCATTTTGACTAATTTTTAATAATATGTAATAGCCGTAGAAAAAATATAATGTTCAACTCATAAGGGTAGATTTGCAGTATTAGCCTGCACACATGCTCTTTTTATAATACTCGTAGACAATGAGTAACATTTTTTGCTCTATTAACAATATATTCTATTTCAACATTTTACTGTAATCTCTTGCAGAAAAGTCCGTAGTAAATAAACGCTAACGAAATATTCTATAAAAGGTCTTCTCTTTACATAAAATGTCGTGGCATTGATATTAAAAAATCACGATAATTTGATTTCATAATACAAAATTCGATTAAACACCTTTTAAATAAACCTAATAGTTCATTAAGTTGCTAATAAACAAAGTCCGGTCCCTGTCACAGAGTTCGGGTCGGCCGCGTGTCGCCGCCCAGTTCCCCCACTCCGTTAACCCTTCTTTAGAATTTGGCAAAATTTGCGCAGGTTTAAAACTGGTGTATGTTATATCTCTGGTCTCTTTTATCTAAGAGTTTAAAGGATGAAATTATTTTTTACGTGTCCTGTTTCTTTATTAAATAAAAAAATAATAAAAAGTTACTTTAAAAACCAGAGTTAAAAAGTACATATTTTCCATTTTTTTTTTTTTAATCTAAACAGAATTACAAAGTAGATATTTTTCTCTAGAACATCAAAAACACTAGTGCCGGATGTGACAACTTTCCAATAATATTTCTTTAAGAATATTGGCAACAGTTGGTATGAAATTACCTGGTCAGCTTCGCCCTTCGCCTTGAATCTTCTTTGCAACGGAATTGACCTTGTCTTTTTCAGCGATTGCTGATTTCGTGGCCAGGACAGTTTTTCCTCCTCTTTTAGCTGGAAAAGCTGGTCTGCCTGCGACTTTCGTTTCGCTGGGGCCGGCTTGCTCAATTCTGTTGTTTTCAGCTTGGCACCTTTTTTAATTTTTAATCATTTTTTAAAAAATATGTTTCTTACCTTCATTTACTGTATAATTTATAATAAAATTCTATTTAATTCATTGTAATCATTTGCTGTTTAAAATTTAAAAGTCCCGCCATAACTTGATCTTGCTTGCTCAGGGGTACCAACCTACTATTATCATTTTCAATATCAACCTTTTTGACAATTTTTCACGAAATCCATTTCAATTTCTCAAGTTGGCATTTTTCTTGACAACTTCATTGTCAAATGTTAATTATCACTCATTTTGTTTTGGGAACATTGTTAAGATGGTCACTGGTTTAAAAAACTCTGCGAATTTTTTGGACCACAACTTGCCTTCGCCTCACGAAAATAATTGGCAAAATCTTGCTGTCTTCATGTGGAGTGTTTAGTTCTACATGGTCGGATGAACCTTCACTTAATTTGTTAAAATCTAACCACATTTTACACTGGGTCATTTACCGAATTTCAGTGTGGTTTTTCAATTTTCAATTAACTAAGCTGCAAGCTATTGTGGAGACTTGGGACCGGTCTGTTGCTGTCCCTTATTAATTTAGTTTGCTTTTTCATGTGTCTTCTAAAGTTTTTTTGGCAAGTGTACAAATTTTTTTTTTATTTTTTAGTAATGAGAGTTTATTGTATTGTAAAAGCTCCGTTTTTCTCTTATAGAGTCTTTGATGATGGCTTAAGAGGCTGAAAGCGCTCAGACGAATTATTTTATAGAGTGTTATTGAATAAAGATGGGCTATAACTGCATCAAGAAAGTTTCTAATAATGTATTTTTTTATTTTCTTGTATATTTGATTAAGAGTTGTTAGCGGCCGTATCTCAGAATATCTTGAAGAATAATTACAAAAAAAAAAACACAAAAAATGGGCGATTTTTATTTCAAGTGGGACACCTTTTCATCATATCCTGAACTGTCCTATGTTATTCTTCTCCCCTCCAGCACTCTGACTAATATGATTTAGATAGGGAAAGTACCAAGTATGATGCATCATCGGAAAGATCATTTAAAGAGGAATTGGGAATTCAGCAATACCTATTACTGTGCATTGGATTACTTTTAATTTTAGCGCCAGTTATGTATTTTAGAGTGTGACATTTAATTTAAAAGAATATTTTATTAGTAATTCAATGCACTACATAATATTCTGTTAGCTAAATCAGAGATGAACTATATATTTAATTTAATATTATGTGGTGCATTGTTATTACTAAAAAAATAGCTTTCAAATGAAGTGTCACACTTTACAAGACGTAAAAATTTTGTATCATGCAATTGGGAGCTAAAATTAGAAGCATCGCAAAATAACCTTATCTTTAATGATTTGTACCTATACACCAACACCTGTTTAATGAGATTAAAAGGTAAAACCCTCATAAAATCTTTTAAATAAAATCCAGGAAACAACTATTCTAATACCTGTTAAATGAGATTGAGGGTAAAAACCCTTAAATATTTTATATAGATATAATAGTTATAGGTATAATGTATTTAGACGCATTTTCATTATCATTATTTAATATTTTAAGTTTGCTTACCTGCTGGATCTTGTTCTTTTAATTATTCTACCTTCTTGGATACAAGCAGGGAGCAAGTGCCACTCTCTTGACCGTTCTTAAAAAGCAGGTGTGCTCCAAAAGGATACCCGAGCGCAAGTACCACGCTTTTTCGTGGAAAGCGCATCTACCACGAACCCAAATAAAACATGTAACGCATTTACACGTTCTGCCAATACTTTTCACGTACCATATTTTAATGGAACTATCTACATCAGTGGTCGCCAACCTGTCGATCGCGAGCTACTGGTAGCTCGCGGAGGCAATTCTGGTAACTCTCACAACGATTTTAATTTAAAAAATACAAACTGCAAAAATCAGAGAAGCTTCCGAAAATTCCACTAAAAAATCTAATTGTCATAATATTAAACATAAACAGCGGCAACGTTGCGGTGAGCGATCTGCCGCTGACGCTATCAAGCTAGAATCGGCTAGAACCGACCAGCCGGACAAGCGCGTTAGTGTTCGAGAACGATCAGAAGCGAGACTCCGTACCAAACAGAATTCTACACATCGAATTCTATTGTAGATTTCTATTATAGAAAGCGATTGTAGCATTTGTTGGTACTCTGTGGTGCTATCGACTACGGTTCGGCCTAAGTTCGGTAGAAAACTATTGAGACTAAAAACATCGGTCTTGAAAGGTTGGCGTTTTGCACTTTAATCGCTCGTTGTCTTTGTTTATTTCCTCACGTAGACAAAGACGAAAATACTCTGTGTCATGGTCATCACATCATAACCTTAAATTTTTTAAGTTAGTTTGTTTATACAATTATTTATATTTTGAGAGTTTAGACCATTATTTAATTGACTTTAAGTATTATATTAAAATGAGGGTAAGGTCAGAACATTGGGAGTTACTCTTAAGTTCTTGTACGACAAATCCTGAATTAATTACTAATCGTTTCAATGGCTCGGAAGGGAGGGCCAAGGGCAACGCATTGTGGCAAACAGTTTCCACAAAATTAAATAGCTTGGGCTATGGAGAGAAAACGGTCGATGGCTGGAGAAAAGTAAGTATTTTTTTTATTAATGATCTAGAAATAACAGATTGTGTTAAAAAAGTACCAAAATAACCTACTGATACTTATTTTTAGACACTCACTGATTGGAAAAGTAAAACCAAATCTAAGGCTGCTGCCTTGAAAAGGGAACAGCAAAAAACAGGTGGTGGCCCTCCTCAGGCTCCTCCTTTATCAACACTAGAAGAGAAGCTGCTGGAAATTATGGGTACGAAAGCCTTGTATGGAGATGAGTTGGTACCTGAACTAAGTTTTGGAAAAGTAGGCATTATTTTATTTCTACATTATAAATTAATTGGGACACTTAAAGATACTTAAAAAAATATTAACATGTTAAAGTTAGGCTTGGTAAAATTTTTTATTAACTTGTAATCTCTTTATTAAAGTGTCCTTGTACTCTTTCACATTGTTTAAAAAGCCATTGTCAGGGAGTCTTTAGGTATAAAATAATAAATATCTCATTTCACAATTGTTTACAGGTTCCCAAACATGTTATGGATTCAAACGAAAATGAAAATCCACAAATAACTGAAACCAACATTACACAAATCACCACATCTACTGAACATGACTATTGTGAAGAGGTGATAGCAGGCAGTAGCAATAAAAATGTAAAAAGGAAGTTAGAGCACCAATGTAAATCTGCAAAAAAGATTTTAAAATCAAGACCAATGCAATCGAATGAGCTTGTAAAGTTAAGTAGTGAAACTGTTTTAACATTAAAACAAATTCTTAATCATACTAATAGCATGTCTCAGTCACTTGAAAAACTCAATAAGAATACAGAAAGTATTGCACAATCCATGTCAATAATTGCTGATATAGCAACAATTTATCATAAATAGAATTTTAAGTATTATTTTATGTTTTGTAACTATACTCCTTAATTTAAGCTTTAAGTGGTAATGGGTAGGTATTTGTGTGTCTTTTGACAGACTTTAGTTGTCTATAAAAAAATACTCATTAATACCAATTACTTAAACCTTAAGTTTTAAGTATTTTTTTCTTTTTTAGAATTATTTCTTTGTGATTTCTTACCAAATGAATCTAATTTTAAGTTCTGACTTGTTGTTCGGTTTAAGTTAGTCTTATAAGTTGCTTATTTTTGATATTAGTTTATTATTTTAGTTATTAAAAACTTGGATTTAATTATCACAAGATTATTTTTTGTAGCAAAAATATGCTGTGATCAAAAATATTTTGTTAAAGGAAATAAATAAATACAGATACATGTTTTGTTTTTGTTACTGGTAAAACTTATATTTCAGATATAAACAAAAACATATATTTTGTTATTTCTAATATAATTAACTAACACTAAAGTGTAAAATATCTTTGGATAATATTTTGTCTATTATCTCCTCCCACCAAGCCGGCATTGTTAATAGGATATTCCTCAGGAGGTGGTATCAGCAAGTCAAAATCTATTTCAGCATCACCATTTAGACAGATATTATGCAAAATAGCACAGGCATTGACAATGTTCCCAACTTTTCCTGGAGAATACCTCAATACTTTTGAAAGGCATAAAAATCTGCCCTTTAATACTCCAATGCATCTTTCAATGCAATTTCTCCCATGTATATGTGCTTGAGTATACCTATATTCAGGTGTACCTGGCAATGCATTTACTATTGGGGTCATTAGCCATGGTTCCTGTGGATACCCAGAGTCCCCTAACAACCAACTGTTCCGTTCACCTATCAAACAAAAATAGTATTAAATTGAAAATATAAGGTAACTTCATCAACAAACTTACCCCTTTGGTAATTTATTTCCAACTCTGCTCTTACTGTAGAGTTTCTCCAGATGAATGCATCATGTGTAGCTCCCGCATATCTGCCATTAACATTTAAAATTTTTAAATTATGATCACAAATCTGAAACAAAAACTAATTAAAATAACTCATCACGCTACTCCTAAATTAAAAAGAAAACTTACCAACTGAATGTTCTTAGAGTGTGTTAGAGTGTGTTTAGATAGTTGTGTTCCTCCACCAGTGGTCTCAATATTTCTACGTGCGTGCAATCGACAGCCCCTATCACACCAGGAAAGTTAAACCTTTCCATAAATCCTTCTTTTATTTCATTTTTGGTTTCTTGTGTCATGGGAAAACGTATCCATTGTTGTGAAAATGTCTCAACAATAGCACTTGTAACCTCTTCAACAGCTCGCGACATGCACTGCTGGGACATGGAAACCTCAAACCCGCGACCTATGACTCTCTGGTAGGCACCAGTACCATAAAATCTTAGGACACCAAAAAACTTCAATATGATAGGAATTGAAACTGGATTAGCACTTTGAATCATGTTG
The DNA here is from genome assembly GCA_927349885.1 of Psylliodes chrysocephalus. Taxonomy (NCBI): domain Eukaryota; kingdom Metazoa; phylum Arthropoda; class Insecta; order Coleoptera; family Chrysomelidae; genus Psylliodes; species Psylliodes chrysocephalus. The sequence goes on from OV651818.1 coordinate 5,410,498, forward strand.
GCTGCAATTCCATTAAAGACATATTGAGCAATGTCTTTATTTAATCTAAAAAGTTCTTTAAATCTCGTATCCTCAATGGAAAAAGGATTGCTTTCGTCTCGCATTAAACGCCTTTCTACATTTTCGAGCCGTATTTCTTCCAGTCTGTCTCCTCGTTCGATTTCCAAAACGTTTAACGCATTTATTGGTAACATCTTAACGCATTCACAAAAAAGATAAACTTAAATAAAAGTTAACTTTAAAATTAAAAACGAACTCGTAACGAAAAATGAAATAAACAAATAATACCAAATACCATACATAAACAACAAACAACCAAAAATAAATTGTCAATGTCAATTGTCAGATAATTAGCATTCACGCAAGCGTCAAATAGAATTCCATACGTCTAGCGATGTAGAAACGAATCTACCCAAATCATCGCATCTTGTCTATTAAAAGGTATCACGGAGTGCCGGATATATAGAATTTTGTCGATTCATCTATATGGTACGGAGTCCCACTTCAGGATTGCTTTGAACGGGATAAATACGCACGGCGCGGCGACATTGCGCTTAGTTTAAAACTGAACGCGTAACCAACGTCCAGCGGTTGGGTTAGTAGAGAACAACAAAAAATAATATTATGACAAGCAGTTGTAAGAAGGTAAAGACATACAACTTTCATTCGGAATGGGAAGAAGAATACTTTTTTACAGAAGTTAAAGATAAAAATGTGTGTTTGTTATGTAATACTTCAGTTAAAAAAGCAGTTAATTGGACAACAATCAATATTTTTAAGAACAGTCGATAAAAATAAGGCTGCAACTGAAGCATCGTACCGTATGTCCCAGGTAATTGCACAAAAAAAGAGACCTTATGAAGACTGGGAAATGATAAAACAGGCGTTTTTAGAAGCTGCTGATTCATTATTTGCCAACTTTAGAAATAAAGACGAGATAGTTTCAGCTATAAAATCTATGCAACTTCCTGCTAATACAGTGATGAGACGTGTAGAAGTAATGAGCAATGATATTTTTTTACAGTTAAGAACTGACTTCTACCCAGAAGAATAACTTCAAAAATCGTTTTAAGGATTTCAACGAAATGGCTTTAGAAGCGCAGTTTGTTGTTTCACCCTTTATGGAAATTGATATCCAACAGTTTGCAACTTGTGTTATGCAGAACTTTGGCGAAGACATCGCTGCAACAGAAATTGAAGTAATTGAGTTTTAAAATGATTTAGCCTTAAAATCGTTAGTCTCAAGTACCAAATGTATCTGGCCTATTGTAAGTAAAGACAAATATTCAGTTCTATGTCGTGTTGCCTTGAAAGTGAGAGCATTATTTAGTTCAACCTATTTGTGTGAATCTTCTTTTCCAAATATCGCAATCGACTTACCGATGAACATTTGGATAATTCTATTCGAATGGCTGTATCAAATTATACTGCAAACATTAAAAAAATTATCGATGAGTCTGAGTGTCAGCCTTCTCATTGAACGTGCTTTTTTATTTTTCAATGTTTATGTTCATGATAGTGCGTTACTTTTTTATTGTTATTATTAACTATTTTTAAATCTTACGTGACATGTCGTTGTGGCTGGATAAAAGTTTGTGTTTATTTTTCAAACACCTTCGTTTGGTAGGTAGGAATGTAGCTATGAACAAGTACGTACTAGTAATATTAGTTATTTTGTTATTAGTTTATTATTAGTACCTATGTATTATGTATTACCAGTTAAATAGTAAAATAAATACATGTAATGATAAATTAACTGTGGATTATTTCATTTACGTTGCGTTACGTGGCTTCCGTGTGGGTAGCTCGCTGTTTATTCCAAAATTAACAAAGTAGCTCAACACATTGAGAGGTTGGCGACCACTGATCTACATCTATTCTTTCCAAATGTTCTAACCAGCTTTAATGAAAAGACTATTTTTGTTTTAAATCTCTTCTAAAACAAAGTAACTAAATTCAATTACGCTAAAGGTATTTTTATCAAAATAACAAGTTTAATTTTCGTTGACACCATTTCTTAATATAAAAACATAAATTAATATTTTGTTCCATCGATCTACCGCAGACACGACAATTTTTAATGAATTAATTTCCATTTAAAATTATACTTTTAATTTGCATTTTATTGGTAATTTAATAATGGTTAACAACGAATTTAATCTTGAAACATTTTATGAACGTTTCCAATGGAATTTTATTTATTTTTTTTTTGAATTTAAGTTAAATTCGTGAATTAGCATCAAATGTAATTTTATTACTACAAACATTAAAATAAATTCTGGGTATAAAAACGTGATATTTTTGAAAACGTTTCGCACATAAATAAAAGAAACTGACTGGCTGTCATCGACGCATTCGGAGAGAACGACAACCATTCGTTCTTTTTTTACCGTAATAAATTAAATTTTATTTAAGATTTCCTGTTGTAGAAAAAATGCAAATCCAATAAGAATATTAAATTAAAAATATTATTTTTAGTATAAATTTTATTAGTTTATAAAAAAATGTGCGTTTAGTTTTAAAAATAAGAAAAATATTAAAAAGAATATTGAGTTAATACATTTTATACATGTTTTATTTTGTACGGGGAAAATAAAATATGGAAAATTGACTAAAAAGTAAAGTATGTATTGTCGCGCAAAAGCGCAAAAGCCTATGAAGCCCTATGAAGTCTACCGCTGGCAATATAGAGACAAACGCACCGCTTCTCGAAACTACCAGATAAAGCGAAAAATATAACACGATTTGAAAAATCGTTTTTTAAAAAAAATATATTTTATTTAAACGGAGTTATAATTATGTCTTTATTAAATGAAAGCTAACATCAGACTGAAAAATGTAAAAAATATTCATTGTTAACACATGTATGCTGATAAAAGAAACTTGAGCTGCCGGCTGGTGGGATTCTTAGAATTTCTGGGCATCTCGGCAGTTTCTGTGATATAATTCCTCCCTTCCCAGAGAGATCCATACAGGGTGTGGGTCGTTATTCGTCTTCTTCGGTATTGATATTGAAAGTGGCTTGTTGGGTGGCAGGTATTATCAATTTTTGATTTCTGGACGTCGATTGCCTAATCTTGAAAAACATGATGATGAGGGCAACAACACCCAATGTCCACAGTGGCGTATACCACAGATGGGTATTGTTTGAAGGGGTTTGAAGACTTATTTGACGAATTCGAATTTGTTCCTTCTGCAATAGGTGGATCTTGTCGAGGGGTATTTCATTAATATCGATTTTTCTGAAATGATTTGACTGACTTTATTTATCTTAATTTCGGGTAGAAGTAAAGGCTGTCCATGAATAACGTCGATGTTATTTGAGTATCTGTTCTTCGGGGTTTGGAAACTGCAACCCTTTGGTACTTCCATAAAATAGGTACCTTTTAAAACTGCGAGATCTGACTTTGCACAGCTGATTTGGATCTTGGTTTCTCGAGGAAATACTGCAATATAGTGGGCAGAATTGATTGGTTCGATTACCTCAGAACTGATTTGGATTGGAGTAAGTTCACATGCAGGAGAGTCTTGATTATTCAATTGTAATATTTGGTGGATACAATCATCTGCATTAGTGTTGTAGTAGTAGTAGAGACAAGACGTGTTTTATATCGCTGTGATATCCCTTAATAAACTAATGTTAAATGTGCATATTTTTAGTTTAAATTTCTATTGAAATAAGCAGAAAATTGAAGCGAAATAGGTGAGCGGATTATTTTTTTATAAAATATCTAATCAGAAGTAGAAATTAGGTAAAACCATTCGCAAATCACAAAATCCACGAAAATAAATAAATAAACTTGATTGCTTACTTATGGTTAAACTGATATCTCTAAATAGTACAGTCAATACACATACAAAATAAATCATGAGCGAAATTTCTAATAAAGATTTGCTCTCAAAATTAGAAGCACTTATGAACGAAAATACTATTCAAATAAGAGAAGACATAAAAAATTTAGATGATTCACCTAACAGAAAAATTCAAAATCTTGAAGAACATTGTGAAGAAATTGAAAAAAGAATAACGTATATAGAGAGATCCAATAGACGTAACAATATTGTCATATTTGGGATTAATGGAACAAAAAATAACATACTTACAATAACGATCAACAAATTAAATCAAATTTTTAATAGTGGGCTGGAAGAACGCGACATAAATAATATATCATTAATTGGACAAAAAGGGACTGTTATACTAGAATTCGTATCATTCCTCCAAAAACAAAAAATAATAAAGGATTTAAAAAAGTTGAAGGGATCTGGTATATCAATAGCAAACGACTTGAGACCCAAAGATCAGGAAATTTATAAATTACTGATTGGACACCTAAAAAAAGCTAGGGTTAATCAGCAGAAAGCAGTAATAAAAAACTTTAAACTGTACATAAACGATACCCCACATACAGTTGAAGAATTGGAAAATAACTCTGAAACCGAATTTGAAATTGATCTACCGCAGAAATTTGCAAGTGCTCCACCAACACCGACTCCAAATAAAGAAGTAGAGGTGGAATTAGAAGAAATAGTTTTTTCTCCTACACCACTTGTCCCAGTAGTTACAAAAGATCAGGCTCCAAAGACAGAAACCCAACTAAACCAAGGAAAAATTGTAAAAAAAATTCCAGTCAATACCACACCTACCCCAGCAATTCTACTTCGAAAGGAAGCACGTCCACAGCGCAAGGCCTCGGCAAAATAGGAAAAATAAACAGTTCTCATATAATTATAAACTTCATAATATTTATAAACATTAATTAGCTGAAAAAAGACTTAAGTGTCTATAATTTAATATCGTCAATCATTAATAAATTTTATACTTTATTGCATCGGCTATTAAAATTTTTATCAGAATATCTACTGTATTATCTACTATAGATTGTGTGCTCGTTTCGTTTCATTTATTAACATTGTTTTACTTTAAATATAAATATATTTTAATTATATACCTATTGTTTTCTACCATGGACCAATATATAAGAGATTTTGAACTTACTGATAACATAACTACTGAAATAAATGGGGATGATGATATTAGTGACGTACTTGGAACAATTTCTATGCCATGTTTTTCTATTTTTCAGACCAATATAAGGAGTATTAGAAAAAATTTTAATGAAATGTCGATATTATTAACAAAACTTCAATACAAATTTGATATTATAATATTTACTGAGACATGGGACATACCTGTCTTAAATTTTTTTCAATTGCCAGGATATAACGTTGAATACAATTATGGGGATTACAATCAAAACGATGGAGTGGTAATGTACATAAAGAGCAATTTAGTATACAACAGGATGATAATGTCCTTAGGAGAAATCAAAGTCTTAAGAGCAATTATCGAAAGCAAACAAAAAAATATTATAATAGATGCAATCTATCGATCTCCCGCATCATGCCCTCAACAATTCAATTTAAATTTACGGGAATATTTAAGTAATCATACAGAACATAATAAAAATAAAAATACTTACTTTTTCGTAGGCGATATTAACATTGATATAAAATCAAATTTAGATTATGCCAGTGATTATTTAAATTTGTTAGCTGAATTTGGATTCGCGTCGTTCATAAATTCTTATACAAGAATACACAATAACTCAAAATCCTTGCTGGATCATGTTTTTATTAAAAATACAGATTATATAAATTTAAAATCATTTGTTCTTAAATATAATATTACGGATCACTTTCCTACTGTTGTAGCTTACCTAGATCAGAACCTAAAAGATTGTTAAAAGCCTATAACAAAAAAAAATAAAATTTTAAATGAAAAAAAACTCTTAGAATTAATTAAAAGTTTCAAGTGGGATGCAATTTTTACCATAAGCGACGTCAATGCCGCAACAGAGTATTTTGTTAATAATTTAAAACATATGATAGAAGAAGTAGTTTACTGTAAAAAAATCAAATATTCTGAACAGAAGCGAAACCCTTGGATTACTCAAGGATTAATGAAGTCTGTAAATAAAAAGCAAAATTTATATAAGAACATATTAAAAAATCCGCAAAATGTTCATTTACTAAATGAATATAAATTATACAAAAATAGGCTAACTAATTTACTTAAAATATGCAAAGAAAAATACTATAAGTCTCAGATTGAAAAAAACCAAAACAATTCAAAGCAATTATGGAACACTATTAAACATTTTACAGGAAAATATAACAATCAGGCCAATAATATAAATAATATAATTTATAATAACAGAACTATAACGTGCGAAAAAGAAATTGCGAACATTTTTAACTATCATTATGCTAATATTGGGGAACTTATGGCTAAGAAAATTATTAAACCAACCACACCAGTAGTGAAACGAAATATTTTAAATAATTCATTATTTCTGAAACCTATTTCTACCACTGAGGTGGTTGAGCTAATAAATGATCTGAAAAATAAAAAAAGTCCAGGATCAGACGGCATAACATCAGAAAATCTAAAATTAATAAGCCATTACATAAAAGAGCCTCTAGCACACATTATCAATAAAATAATAGAAACAGGAATATTTCCAAAATGTTTTAAAATAACTATAATAAAACCGCTTTTTAAAAAAGGTGATAAAAGACAAGTTATTAACTATAAGCCTATCTCATTAATTTCTACAATAGCGAAAATAGTTGAAAAGGCAATAAAAAATCGAGTTATGGAGTTTTTAGAAAAAAATAATATACTATCTGAACAACAATTTGGGTTTAGATCTAATAGATCAACTGAAGATGCTGTGGTTCAATTAACTAATCAGATCTATAAATTCCTAGATGAAGGTAAATGTTCGATAGGAGTATTTCTAGACCTTGCGAAGGCCTTCGATACCGTTAATCATAAAATATTAATTGATAGTATGGAAGACCTTGGCATAAGAGGAATTTGCTTGAAATTATTTAAAACTTATCTCAATGAACGGCAGCAATTTGTACAAGTTAATGAAGAGTTAAGCGAAATTCAAAACGTAGTAGTTGGTGTTCCCCAAGGAACTGTTCTTGGTCCAATGCTATTTATAATTTATATCAATGGCCTTTTATCTTTTGATAAAAATATTTATATATCGGCCTTTGCTGACGACACCGTCATTCTCTTCTCTGACAACTCATGGGACAAAGTCAAACTCAAAGCGGAAATAAGCCTAAAAAATATAAAAAATTGGTTTAATGAAATGAGTCTTACCCTAAATCTGGAAAAAACTAAATTCTTGACATTTTCATGTAATAAAATCAATTTGCCAAATATAGAAACTCTTACTATAAACGAAAATAATAATCTGTGTTCAATAACTAAAGCCGAATCAGTAACTTACCTTGGACTTGAGATTGATCATCACTTAAAATGGGATATGCATATTAACAAATTAACAAAAAAATTAAGATCAATCCTATTTACCTATAAGCAACTAAAAAATATCCTTGGCTTTAAAGAACTTAAAATAATGTACCATGCGCTTGTAGAATCGCATATTCAATATGGCATTGCCGGATGGGGCGGATTATACAGTACGCATTCTAAAAATCTAGAAGTTCTACAAAAATATTTCTTAAAAATCTTATATAATAGAACACGTATCTATTCTACAGAACAACTTTTTAGTGAAACAAATATTTTTGACCTAAAAAAACTCTATTATTATAGAATCCTATCGCTGCAACAAAAAAATAAAAATAAGTTAATTTCTATTGATCATACGCATAATACTAGACACAAACAAAACGCAGAAATTAAAACGGAAAAGGCAAATAAATCAATCGGTCAACGCTCTAATTATTACATTACTCCCAGATTATATTCCCTAGTTCCTCAATCAATAAAAAAAACGAATAATGTATCTTTATATAAAAAGAAAATTAAAACATGGCTTGCAAATTTATCTATTATCGATTTACAAATATGTTTAGGTTTTTTGCATTAGTCTCCACATTTCCACACTCATTCTTTTTTTTATTTATTTTTATCTGCATTTATAATTGGTCTAATTTATACTCTATATATTATTTTTTTATAATTTATGCTACTAACTAAAAAAAAAAAAAATATTTCAAATATATTTTTATTGTTTGTTATGATTTTATGATAAATTTTTTTTTATCATTATTTTTTATTATTATTGTTAATGTTATTATGTTCAATTGTAATTCTATTACTCTTATTATTCATGTTATGATTGTTATTATTATTATTATTATGTTCAATTAAAATTCTATTATTTTTATTATCAATGTTATTATTGATGTTATTATTGGTATTGTTATTATTATTATCTTGAATTATAATTATATTACTATTACTATTATTATTACTATTACTATCACTTTTATCTTACATAATATTTACATTAATGTGCCGATGATTAATTGATGTCCCATAACAAGTTCGTCTTCATGGGACTGCCCTCAATTTATTTTCCACAATATAAATATGTGTGAAATAAAGTTCATCTTTATTGTGATTTCTTTTTTTTTATATCATGTATTTAATTAATTTTAAGATTGTATGTATATTGTTATTTGGGAAATAAATTATTATTATTATTATTATTATTAGCTTTGGCAATAGATTTCATGTTTGTGGAAAAATATAATGAGTTCAGATTTTTGCATTCTTCGTCCTCGTACTCATAGTTATTTCCTTGTATTGCCAGAAAAGATTTGGAGGGGATAAGGATAGAGTTATTTTGAATTGAATAGAGGTGAAAGTAAGAATATATTTCTGGATAGGTTATAGGAAAGTGAATTATAAATACTATCCGATTGTTAGAATAATAAGAGTCTACTGTAATAACTTCATAATATTTATAAAGATTTTGTGGATCGGCACCGAACAATAAGTTACTTTCTGAATATGACTTTAATAGCAATTTTATGATTAATTCTAAATCTTCTATTTTTAAAATGCTATAGTGAACTGTTTTTAATCTCGCAAATATTATTGAGTTTTCTAAATTATTTAAGATTTCATTTAAAATTTTGAGAACTGCATGTACCTGGTCTAAGGCGTTTATTGCTAAAAAATATCCGGAAAAGTCGTTTACGAATTTTTCTAGTTCGTTATTAAGATCATTAATTTTTTGAGCCATTTGTATTTCGTTTTGCTTTATTAAAGATAGACTTTTGTTGTAATCATCGATTATTTTAGTAGTTAGGGATATCTGTTTATTTAGTGTATTTGCTATATCTTTTTGATTTGAATTTAGTGAGACAATAGCGTCGTCGTATCTTTTGCCGTCTTCGGCGTCTAGGTTTCCCGAAATACTTTTAAATATTGTACCTAGACCGTTTAAGATTCCTCTTTTAAGTCTCTTATTAGAATGAAGGTAATTTAATTTTTCTTTGCATTGTTTTATTTCAAAGGAGATTGAATTTATGTTATTTTTAAGTTCGGATGTGAATACCGCATTTTTATTTTCAATTGTTAAAATTATATTTTCGAATTGATTATTTATTTTAACAAGTTCGGTTTCGATAGGGTCTAAATCAAAATAATGGATAAAAGAATGGTATGTGGATTGTAATTTAGCATATCCTAATTTATAGGGTAATATTCCAGGGTTGGATTCCAGACTCGTGATTCTAATTTCTTGGGCTGCGATAATCATCGTAGCCATGATGAGGAGAATGCTGTAATAGTACATTTTTTGATTAGATAAAATTTTTTTAAAATTATTTTTATAAAGTGTAGGAAAAACTTTTTCAAATGAATTCGGATCTTTTTGTTTTTTTATTCTATTTATTTTTACTTTGGGACGCTCTTTCTTTTTAAGATGACGACAACCGAATTGTAGACCATCTTTTTTGCGTGCTACAGATTTGTGGTACGCGAGGGTGACAGGATCATACGTTAAAGGGTTGTGAGGAATAAATGTTTTCGTAATAATTTAGATTCTTCTCTTTGTTCAAATGTTTGGTCGTTTACAATCATGGGCGTCGTTACACAATTCTATAGGGGGGGGGGGGGCAAAATTTTGAAAAAATTTAGTATGTGTATTTATTGAAAAACAAAGAAAATGAAACATAAAAGAGAATTTTCTTACGATGGATTTAATTATTCTGTGACGTCATGGCTTACTTCCGGTTTTTCCAGAAATAACACACAATCGCAATTTATTTTTAATTTTTAAATGAAAACCCTCTTTCTTATTGAAAATTTGAATTTCTGGTACATTTTTGTATAAGAAGCGTGTATTGAAAATTTTTTCAGTAACATTTTAAAAAATATATGTTCCAATATGATGATCATTTTGACAGCAGACAAAAAATTTTCAACACATGATTCTTATCCATAAATGTCTCTAAAATTCAAATGTTCAATAAAAACGGGGGTTTCTATTTAAAAATTAAAAATAAATTGAGATTATGGTATTTCTGATTAAACAGAAGTAAGCCATGAAGTAACACACCAGTTGAATCCAGTATATAAGAGTATTTGTCCCAACCTTTTAAACAAATAAGTTTTCATTCCAGTATCTCAATTAACAACGAAGATAAAAGCGGATAGAATTATTAAACGGTTTGCTAATAATAAAAAGGCTTAGATACGCCACTGGTATACGGTTAATGGGTCTCAATGGGAATTTTGATGCCTAATAAGATTTTATAAAGTTCGTACATTCCTATATGTTTTTCCATTAACGAATTAATAGTAACATATTTAGAAAAAATATTATCAATATGGCGGCCATTTTTACAGCTGACAAAAAATTGTCAATACACGATTATTATACAAAAATGTCCGAGAAATTTAAATTTGCAATAAAAAAGAGGGTTTCATTTTAAAAATAAAAAAAAATCTGTTATTTTAGGAAAAATCGGAAGTAAGCCATGACGTCACAGAACAAAGTCTTTCAAACAGAACAAAATTAATCCGATATCTCACTGAATAGCAAAGCTAAGGGGGAGTGGAACTGTAGTAGTAATCCTAACAATGTCACTGACCTATTTGACAGAACTGATACTTAAGTTGTCATAACAAGTCTTTAATAAATGAAATAATCCAACAAAAAAAGACAAAATAAAAGTATATGGATTTATAAAACAAGTGAAAAAATCAGCTAAAAAAAGTAGTATAATTAATAAAAATCAATAATAAAACATAGGTAGGTATTTACGAGAAAATGTATAAGATCTTGCCTAAGCCTAATAAGTTGTCATTGAAGAATAGGTTAAATAATGTCAAAATAAAAACACTACTATTATATAATAACGTAGAATTAAAACGTATTAACCAAAATAATTGGTATATTTGCGATTGTAATTTATATTTTCTTCATTTTTAGTTCGAAAGATCCTATAGAAATTAACGATTAAAACTGGTTTCCTATCAATAAGTCATAAGATTGCATTTCAGTCATATACAATAATTAAAGGCAGAAATTATTTGCTCAACATTTAAGACTTAAGGAATGTTAAAGAATATCATAAAATAATAATTTATTGTTTATTTAAAACCTTTTCTGATGTCTATTATTTCCAATATTACTGTTATTATTACAAAAACCAAGGTTTTTTCTTCATATTATACAGCTGTCTATTTATTTTTTTGATTTAATTTCGATTTTGCTACTGAAAATTTATAAAATTTACAGTTTTTTTGCTAGTAAAATTTGCAACATAGTTGTTTTATTTCGTGGTATTTATCTAATTTGAAATAAAACCCGTATTTGTGTATTTGACAATTTATTCAATACTGCAATATTAAATTATTACTTTCCGATCGAAGTCGGTGTTATTAAAAAGTCGGAGATAAGGAAACCACTTTTTGTGTTTTAACATATAGTGTGAACCTATATACAACATCTCCCTCCTTATTACAAAACATACCCTCCAATTTATCTTAAATTTAACTTATCTAACTTAACCTAAGTTTAACAATGATAATATAGACCGTAACGCTCAGGTTTTTTTATTTTACTCCGGCGCCTTAAATTTCGCAATTTTTCCGCATTATTTTCTGGATTATCGTCTTGCCGATTTTCACCATTACTATTTCCGTCACCATCACTTACGTTTCCGTTACTATTTCCGTCACTGTCACTCGATTTATTATCGACACTACCATTTTCTCCGTGATTTACATTAGTATTTACATTGATTTCGACATGATCATATACATTTTGTTGGGATCGGGGTATGACCGAAACAGTTTCTCCATCGTTAGTGCTATGTTTTAATTTTAACTGATCTGAGTGTCTCTTCCAAATCATACCACAATCTGTTTGTACCCTGTAAGTTCTCCGACCAAGTACTTGAATAATTAGTCCTGAACACCATGGTGAAGCCGTATTCAATCTTAAATCTTTTATCCAAACTTTATCATTTTTATCAAAATATATATCTTTTTTAGGGGTTGAAAAATTTTTAGTTTGCCGTTCTTGATTTGATTGAACAGTCAATTTTGCTGACGGCATTAATAAATCAAATTTTGTTCTCAAATCACGACCAAATAGCATTTTTGCAGGCGATTGTCCTGTAGTGGTGTGTGGTGTATTTCGAAAATGAAACAAAAATCTTTGTAGAATGAGGTGTAAATCTAAATTAGGGTTATCATGTCTAGATTTTAAAATTGCTAGTTTTAAGATTTTAACAGCACTTTCTGCTTGCCCATTTGTGGATGGATGATATGGAGCCCCTGATTTATGTTTAATACCACTTTGGAATAAAACCTTTTGAAATTCTTCTGAGGTAAATGTTGCTGCATTATCAGTGCATAATTCACTAGGCAGCCCAAATCTACAGAAAATTTCGCGAAATATTTCAAGTGTTTTACTAGTAGACATATTATCTATTATAAAGGCCTCTATCCACTTTGATGTAGCATCTTGTACCACTAAAAATTTTTTTACACAAACAGGCCCAAAAAAATCTGCATGAAGTCTTGTCCAGACTTCTTTTGGCCAGTCCCATACTACCAAAGAATTTTTTTGTGGATTTGGGCTATATACATTACAAGCTCTGCAACTTTTAGCCGTATTTTCAATTTCCTCATTTAAGGAGGGCCACCAAAAGTACGAACGGGCCAGAGATTTCATTTTCACTATCCCCATATGTGTACTGTGTAGCTCATTTAAAACGTATTTATAAAATTTCTGAGGAATTATTAAACGATATCCCCATAACAAACAATTTTGTTCGATAGATATTTCATTTTTACGTATAAAATATGGCTTCAGTTCTTGTGAAGAACAAACTGACGGCCATCCGTTTTTTACATAAAAAATTATTTTGCTCAATAGTGAATCGGATTCGGTTTCCCTCTTAATTTGTTTAACATTCAACGGTATCTCCGTATTGTCCATAAAATTTAGAAATGCTATGTTCGGGTTTATCATTAAATTATGAATTTTGTCATCGCCTAGTATCGTATTTTTTTCTGGTAATCGCGATAAACAATCTGCTAAATTTTTAGAAGATGATACGAATCGTATTTCGTAATCAAAAGCAGACAATATGTGTGCCCATCTTTGTAGTCTATTTGCTGCAAAAATAGGTAAACCTCTTTTATCCCCAAATATCGACAAAAGTGGTTTGTGATCGGTAAATAAATAAAATTTTCGTGCATAAATGTACTGAAAAAATTTTTTTACCCCAAATATAATTGCTGCTGCTTCTTTCTCAATTTGAGAATAACTTTGTTCCGCCGAATTTAAAACGCGTGAAGCAAAAGCTATTGGTCTTTCAGAGCCATCCTCAAAAATGTGACTAAGAGTAGCTCCTACAGCAAACTTAGATGCGTCTACCATTAATTTTACTTTTTTATCGGGGTCGAAATGTGCTAGTACCGACGATGATAATAATGCCTTTTTAATAAGTTCAAAACTATTTATGCACCCGTTACACCACTGCCAATCAACTCCTTTTTTTAATAAATTATATAAAGGTTTTAAAATTTCGGAGGCATGTGGGATGAAACGAGCGTAAAAATTTACCATTCCTAAAAATGATTTTAATTCCGTAACCGTTTTAGGCGTTTCAATATTTTTAATGGCCGAAATTCTTTCTTCCGACGTATGCAATCCCTTTTTGTCAATTATATGTCCTAAATAATTTACAGAATTTTGGAATAAAACACATTTTTCTTTTTTTACTTTCAAGCCACATTCTTTTAATGTGTGAAAAACTCTTGCTAATCTTTCCAAGTGCTCCTTGTCATCCTTCCCCGTAATAAGAATATCATCTAAAAAACAAACAACTCCTGGCATAACAAACAGTTGTTCCATTATATTTTGAAAAATAGCTGGCGCTGTTGTTATTCCATAGGGCAGACGAGTATACGAATACATACCCTTGTGGGTGGTAATTGTGACAAGTTTTTGAGACTCTTCAGTCAATAAAACTTGTTGATATGCCTCTAACAAGTCGATTTTTGAGAATTTTTCGCCATTTTGTAATTGAGCAAACAAATACTCTATGCGAGGTAGAGGAAAGTGCTGAATTACTAAATCAGGATTTAAAGTAATTTTAAAATCGCCACACAGCCTTATGGCTCCATTAGGTTTTAAAATTGGAACAATTGGCGTAGCCCACTCTGTAAACTGTGTAGGTACTAAAACTCCAATTGCAACTAATCTATCAATTTCATTTTCTATTTTTGGTTTGAGTGCAAAAGGAACCGGTCGTGGTTTACAAAATTTTGGCAAAGTACCCTTTTTCAATCTTAAAGAAATTTTCATTTTGTTAAAAGCCCCTAAAGTAGGTTCTAATACTTCTTTGTAATTTTCAAGTAATATTCTTAGCTTAGCCGGAAAACTTACATTTTGGCCTACTAAATTATGCAATGAGTTAGTAAAATTTATTTTACAAATTCCTAGCCCTAACATTTTCAGTCCATTCCTACCAATAAGAGGTGGTCCACCATTTCTTATGACATAAGTTTTTAATACATAAGGTCGATTCTCAAATGTTATATTAAGATTTAAAAATCCTAAGGGTTCAAAAGTCATACCTACATAATCTTTAAGAGATAAATCATTTTTTTCCAAACAAATATTTTTAAAATGTTTAATGTAAATTTTCTCAGAAATAGCTGAATGTGCAAAACCTGAGTCAGCTTCATAATTTAAGGGAATTCTTTCTACAATCAATTTTATAAACGTTGGTTTAACATTATTAATTTGAAAATCGTCCGTACCTGGACTTAATTCCTGTAAATTAAAAATTGATTCTGTTCCTTTTTTACACTCTGAATCTTGTGAAAAATAAATTTCTGGGTAATCATTGTCCTCATTATCAGTTAAAAAATGTTGATTCCTACTTCTACATTGTGGGGCCAAATGCCCTTTTGTGCCACACTTATAGCAAGTACAGCTTTTGAACGCACAATCAGCCGCAATATGATTGCTTCTTCCGCACACCACACATTTCCTTATAGTTTGATTAAAATGTTCACTTACCGAAGGGTTTCTTCCTTTACCTTTCTTTCCCAAGCCAGAAGTTGAAGGTCGATTGTATTGAAATGACTTAGTATCGCCCTGCATTCTTTTAGGATTTTGTTGATAGAAATTTAATTCATCTTCTTGTTTAATATGAAGTGCTCCTATAGATTGCCTTAACGAATGCTCTTTTATTGCAGACTCTTTAGACAATGCTAACTTTAGCATATTTTTCAATGTAACTGAGACTCTTGAAGGATCTTCTTCAAACAAGCGGTCCAAAATTTTATCGTCATTCATTCCAATTACGAAAATATCTCGCATCACTATGTTCAATTCATTTCCGAACGCGCAGTTTGTAGCTAACTTTTTAATTCGAGCTTCCCAATCAGAAACACTTTCACTTTTTTCTCTTCGAGCAGAATAAAACTTTAATCTTTCCCCGAATAATGATTTTACCGGTACACAATGTTCGACTAATAAACCGATTAATTGCTCATAATTTTTATCAGATGGCAACTCAGGAACACACAAATTTCTTACTAATTTATAACAATTTTCTGATATTGTATTTAATAATATCGCCTTTTTTCTCTCTGGTTCGGTAATATTATTTGCTATAAAAAACTGGGTGAGCCTTTCTCTAAACACTGAAAAGTCTCCATCTTTGGGATCAAATTCCGATAAGGAGCCCAAAAATGCCATTTTCACTAACACACTCGTCTATCGCTACCGCCAGTATAGATTTTGCACGTGAATTCAATAAAAATTATCCTCGTCGCCAATGTTTTATTTCGTGGTATTTATCTAATTTGAAATAAAACCCGTATTTGTGTATTTGACAATTTATTCAATACTGCAATATTAAATTATTACTTTCCGATCGAAGTCGGTGTTATTAAAAAGTCGGAGATAAGGAAACCACTTTTTGTGTTTTAACATATAGTGTGAACCTATATACAACAATAGTAACTCCTGTTGCTCATTTTATTGTTTTTAACCTATTTTTTAGTAAAAAGTAAAATGTATACGTGTATTTGATACGCCAAAATTACAAAATATCGCCCTAAAGTACTCGAATTATCCGCAGCTTGCGTTAGTATTGCTTTTGCTTTCCATACCATGACTTCGCACTGATCGAATAGATCGCAGCCATGTTTTAACATGCCTTAGCGTGCTAAACGTTCTTTCGATTAACTCTGTCGTTGGTGGAAGAGCCATAAATATTTTTTAAACCACTTTTTATGTCTGGATAAAATTCACAATATTTGGATGCTATATCATTAATGAAAAGCTCATTGTGTGTAGAAAGCTCTTTCGTACTCCAGTTTGGTATTCAACTTCAAAATTGTCGATTCCAAAATTTTCCACTACTTTCATTTTCTAATCGGTAATGAAAAAAGTATTGTTTTTATGCTTTTGGGATGTAGCAGGCTTAAGGAAAATTATCAGTCTTCGGAAAAGCGTGATGTAAGTGACGAAATAAGGGATTCCAGATATCGTCGGCCTAAGATGCAAATGGCCTGACTACACTTTTTACCAAAGATACGTTTTATTGGCTACCCGTTAGTTAAAGATCTGTACTGTCGATTCGAAATGGCCTGTCAAGTCTATTTTAAATATTCGCACCAAAAATTACATGACTCATTTAGTATAACCCCTTTACATTAAGGTTAGGTCTAAAAGATTTTTTGCATTTCCTGAAAAATTTATATTTTAGGAGTTAGGCCAATTGCATCTTAGACCGACGATATTCAATAAATATATTCAACCTATAATATTCTTCAACTATATTAGCCTTAATGTTATTATTTCTATATGAGATTGTTGTTCGTATGCATAATTTTACGCGTTGTTGATTAAGTCGCTAAAAGCCAGGGGGGGGGCAACTGCCCCCCCTTGCCCCTCCCAAACGACGCCCATGTTTACAATGGATATCTTCTTACCTTTTTGTTTATAACAATTCTTCAGAACTAGTTTTTTTTCCAGTATGTTATTAGAGGACTGTTTTTTTCTTTTCCAAGAAAGTAAAAATCGTTTAAATCGGTTGGTTGTATATCAACGTCTAACAACTTGTTAAGATAAATATAGATATTCTCTGGAGTTAGATTTTTGTTTGGTTCTTCTAATTCAAATATAACTAAAGTGTTGTTTTATATTTTCTCTATGTACCTATATATTCTATCTCTTTCTTCAGTATTTCATTTTCTTGTTCGAGTTTTCGTACTTCTATTTTCAGTAAAAGTCTTGTTTCTGATGCTTCTATAGTATTTTTTTATTTTCGTTCGGTTCTTAACAATTTCCTCAAATAACTATACATTGGAAGTAAGTGCTTATTCTCCAGACTTTTTTGCGAAAAAAATTTGTCTCGGATTTAGTAGTGGACTTACATAGTGTTCTTGACTTCTCTTGGCGCACTTGTCGATACATTTACCAATTGTTTTAACATTGTTTTTTGAAACGTTTTTTAAAATTTGTTTTGTTAATTCAACTGCTTTTCTTATATGCTGCTTCCACCTTTTCTTGTATTTATTGTATTTAAAAATTGATACAGACTAAGGTGCGGCGAATAAGCAAATTTTAATTTAGTATCGATACTTTACACTCGTTTGATTTACGATTGGATAAATGCTTATTGATTTTTTTTTGTTGCAACGTCTATACGGTACAGACAAATGTAAATAATTCTCGATGAATAACGTAGGTAGAAGTCGGAGCCGTACCATCTGTCTATTATCCCGAGGTACCGACGTTTTTGATTAATATACTCAAGTCCTCATTATAAGATTTTATGGTTAATTATAACGATTTTAAACGTAGTTTCATCGAAACTGGTTAACGTAGTTGTTAATCCATCATCTAGTAACTCAAAATTATATATACTATTCATTGTTGCAGAGTACGTATGGTTTATAAAAATTATTTGTACAGGATGGTTTGTCATTTAGTGTTGCTTATTAGCGACCATAAGTGATAACTCTAAATTAAATAATTTCAAAAGTCATTTCTATCTTCAAAAAAAAGATCAAAAATGAAATAGAAAATTATATAACAATAATAATTTTTCTAAAGTTTTGACGTTTTGTTTATACAAACCAATATATTCTCATTTTAGTGGGCAATTAACACCTTATCAACACGGTTATGTAAAAAAAGATTCACAACTACCAACCTATTTTGCATAATACAGTTTATATCAGACACTATTAATTCTCGCTTGCAGGTGAACGTGATCTACACTAATTTTTCTAAAGCGTTTGATAAACTTGAACATAACATTCTTGTAAGCAAGTTAGAAAGTTTAAATTTTTTTGAAAAATTCATTTTGTTAATCCTATCTTTGAAATCATCACTTGCAAGTTGAGTGTTGTGGAGAAAAGTCCGTGGAAGTTCACGACCACTTCTGGAGTACCGCAGGGCTCAATGTTGGGCCCATTATTTTTATCAACGACATAATTGCGGATCTTATACTTTACTACAAAATTAATAATGTATCCGACTCTGAGAAAATGCAAACTGACAAACAAGGTTAACGAATGGTGTGTAAAAAATCGGCTCCTATTAAACCCATCTAAATGCTATGTCGTGAGTTATTCCTTAAAACAAAATATTATTAGAGCTAATTATTTGCTTGATATCACATCGATACCTAGAGTAGACTTAATCAAAGATCTTGGGGTATGGTTTGACTCACTAGCAAAGAAGGCATCAAAGATTGAGAGAGAAAATAGAAATTGACCTGATTTATCTTTATACAAAGGTGACGACATTAAAAGATAATTTACAGCACACCAATACACCTCAAAAATGTTCCAGATGTAATAACTAAATAAAAGAATAATCAAGATCCAACACAAACTAGAGAAGACATTAATACCAAAATTACTCTGCTAATTTCAAAATTGTAATTACAAATTCGAAAATTACTAAATTCAGATCTGTCATCATCAAAAAATGTAAAAGTAAAATTACTCTTCTCATCAAATTTTAGGCAGACCTGGTCCTTCCATTGGACTAACAACGTAGGTAGTGACAAACCTAATTAAGGAACATTCCCTTGTGAAATTCAAGGAATGGTGGGATGAAACAAGAAACTGCAGAGTTGCCAGGGAGCTTTCAAGTTCGATTTAAAATCGATAGAAGTTGCATTTTGGTACGTGAGTAACCATGTACTTCACTATGACTTAAATGCCTTTCAAAAGGTGTAAAATCCACCGAGTTACAACTCCATACAACAAACGCATCATACATCATGTAAACAAATTAATAGAGGAGCTATTTACTTACTAGAATCTGGCCTCAAGATCTATTTCAAAAATAAACTAATGTAGAATAAAGTGAAACATTACTGGGTGCCTTTTCTACCACGAGCAAAACTTGTTACATATTTACTTGATGTAGACTATAATATAAATAGGAAAAATTAAACAAAAAACGTATTAAGCACTTAAGTAGGTGGAGAAAAGTATATTGTAACAACCAAGTGTCTAAGGACCAACGCTCGTCATCAAATGTAACAACCAACTGTCTAATGACCATTTGTAATTACTGATAGGGCTTTAGCTACTGTTGTTAATATACTATTAAGGGATGAGGGCAGCGCCGTCACCGGCCAAAGGACCCTGAAGTCCTGAAGGAACATCTATTCACCAGTGGCAAATAAAAATAATAAAAAAATTAAATTAAAAGAATAAAAAAATCATCCCTTAATAGCATAGTCGAGCGGTTCTTGGCAACTAGTTTTAGACTCTTTTGGTCCCAAGGGAATATAAACTTCTCAAATGCTCGGAGTATTTTGCTGGTTTGGAAATGGAGGAGAGATTAATAATAAGTATTAAAACATTAACAAATGTATATTAACAATAAATATAAAATTTGACGAATAGTCTTAAGAAAAAATTGAATAAAATTCCATTTAGGGAATAAGGCACTATAACTACATAGTAATATAAAGATAAATATAATTCGGGACGAAAATGTAAAATTGGCATTTATATGTAAATCAATCAATCAATTATTATTAAACAAAACACTTTAAAATTAAGTTAAAATATTTACCCATAATTCACATCGTACACAAAACTTTACAATACAAAACGACAGCTTTCGCCCCTGGAGCGAAAGTTCTGGACCTTAGTCCGAACTCGACTGCGAGTTTACCGAAGCGATGCTTTCTTTCTGTCTCCTCTCTATATAAACCAAAATTTACGTGATGGTTAATTGTATTTAAAAATGTCACGCTCAATGTAGAATAATAACCTGAAGGTTTGTTTCATTTTCATACGTGTCTTTTTAATTATTTAATTTAAACATTAAATACCTATTTAGAATTTTTGGTAAATTCTTTAGATTTTTTCAAATAATAATAGTGCCAATTATTACAATATAACACTTTCTTGTTGTACTTAACATTTTGGAACGTTGGTAAACTGAGATATAAAACGCGAAATAAATACCAAATATACTCTCAAGTTTAGTTAGTTAATTCGAACCATTTTTATTTTAACCATCGAGTGGATCCATTGTTGAAGGATTATCCGCAAAAGAAAATAAAACCTTTCTGTAAAATGCCGGTTGATCGAGAGCATTTACTAACAATGCAACGTCGAAAAAACGTACCTCTAAGTCGATCCTTTTAGTGCACTCGACCGAAAATGGAAGCGCGGTGTCTGATGCTTTAAAAAGGATGCGTTTATGTAACTGCTTTTCAGTTAATAAACGAACTGTTTGGGTATTCTTTCTAGCGTACTGGGAGGATGTTTCGAATATAAAATTTGAAAATCTAAAAGATGCAGCAGGTGTAACTAACTGTATATTTAAGGCGCCGAGGTATTTTTTTTGTTTTCTCAACTTTGTCTCGAGTTTAAAACTAACATAATATCAAAAATGTGATTAGTTTGAGTTTGTGCTCTTTATTTTTATCTGGCATAATTTTTGTACGATATATTTTAGCATTCGTGTTAAAAGAGGAATTCAATAAACACAAGCAGAAGAAGATAAAATCTTTAAAGTAAAATATTAAGGACGTGCAAAGGAAGTGAGAAGTCTGAACAAGTCCTCTTAAACATAGACAACAAACAGTTATCCGTCAGGTGCTGCCTCTTGTTAAGCGACTCCCTAACAAATATAAATTTAGCAGTGACATTTTTGGAAGGGGAGGCGATTGTATAAAAATACAGCAGGCCAGTAAGCACAGGCGAAAATTTTTAGCGGCGCATTCACCATTTTGTCAAAATATTGCTTTTTTTCCTCAGTACTACGGATATTCGAGATTAAGATTTTTGAAGTGTTACTTTTACTTTATTACCTAGTTTAGTACTAGAAGCTATAAAAAAACGTACCATTAAAAAGCTTCCTTGGTTTATTTAAAAGTAAAAAAATCATTTAACTGAAGTTTTTTTTATTTTTTCAGCATTTTTGGCACAGTTGACACAGCAGTTGACATTTATTTATACTTAAGATCTATTCGCCTATCCTCAATGGCTGCAAATTTGTCTATAACATCGTCGTAAAATTTTGGATTTTTTGATAACTGTTTAAATTAGAGAGTCTGTCTTCACTTGTTGAATTTCGTATAAAACTTTTAATGCGCTTTAAAGCTGAAAAATTTCGCTCAACTGACGCACTTGTGGCTGGGATGGTTAGTACTAATTCACAAAACTTGACAACTTCACAAAGGGACTTTTTTAAACCAGTTGTTATAAGAAAATTTGACACATTGATGGACATCTTTTTATCACTAATTTCAGTTGTTTCATAAACAACACTTAACTGGGACTTTGATGCTGGAATATCGAAAAAAAATCCATAATTTAATTTTAGTAAATTAAAAGCTTCCGGTGGAAATTTTGATGAATCATAGTTACTAATATTAAAATTGCACAATTCAACAAATTTTATTTCGTTAAAGTTTTGAAATCGAGAATTCATTTGTTGTAGAATATTATCAAAAATTTCGACGTATAATCGACGATAGGAGGTCTCTCTGTCGCCGACAATATCAATTCTAATTCTCTTTCTTTCAGGTTCTAAGCCAATCTTTTGAGTTTTATTCCAAAAGTGTTCAAACTGATCTCCTTTTTTATTCATTTTATTTTTAAAATCATCAATTTGTTTAATGCAAAAGCCAATGTCATTTGACTTTGTCTGTAAAATGTCGAATAAAATGTCAGTAATAGGGAAAATCTCTGCAAAAATGTTAAGCAAAAAATTGAAATCAAAGTTTTGTTTGAGCCAATGCAAATACCCTTTAGCAGCAGTAACAGTTTCAGCATCCCATGTTTCTTTATTATCCCAAACGTCTTGAAATCACTGTATTGAAACACTAAACGTCCATTGCAGTTGCATCGCATTGGGGCAACTTTTGGAAACCTTCTTTGAACGTGAACGTCCAAAGCACAAGTTCTTTTCGATGACTTTGAAAAGAAGGAAGCCAAACCACTAAGCGTCGAAAACAAAACTTAGCAATCTTTAATATTATCCATGCTTCGCGATAAAACCAAATTAAGTCTATGTGCTATACAGTGAACCAAAATTGCATATTTAAACTTTTCTTTCACTTTAGCTTGAAGGCCTCCTAAATGGCCAGCCATTACGTCAGCACCATCGTAGCTCTGGGCAACAAGGTTAGAACCACATTCTAAACTTGAAATAATGTCACAAACAATTTTAAACAATGCATCTGCAGTTCTTTCGCTAGTGACGTCCAAAAATCCTAAGAATCGCTCTTGAGGAATGCCATCCAATACATATCGCACAACAATGGATAATTGACTTAAGTTTGCTACATCTGTGATTTCATCAAGCGCAATTGATACGAAAGGTGCTTTTTTAATTTCACTTTTAATATGATCCATCACAACGTCGGCAGTGCATTGAATTAAATCATTTTGGATTCTGTTGGAGGTACCTCGGAAAGTCGTCGAATCAATAAAATGATTTTTTAGGGTATTATCGTATTTTGCTAAAAAACTTAGAAGGTCCATATAATTTCCTCGATTGGCGGATCCACTTGCTTCATTGTGACCCCTAAAACTTAGTTCATGTTCTCCCAGGAAACAAGTTACAACTATTAATCGTTGTAAGACGTCCCTGTTTTTTTTCCCTTTCATTGTGAATTTTGTTGCTTATTTTTAAATGATTGTCCAAACTATGTTCAATGCAATAGGTCCCGAATGTTTTTTCTTTAATTGTAGCTCTTATATGAGATTTGCTATTTACATGTCGTTTTACACTTTTGTGAAAATTATTCAAGGTAATACCGACTGAGTTCCAATGTGTTTTTTCGACTATATTAAAAAGTAGGCAAGGCCAGCAAAACAATTTCTTCAAAGTTTTGCAGCCGGTTAACCATTCATACTTTTCATAGAACCCTACGTGAAAATGCCTGGTACATTCCTTTGCTGATTTTCTACTTTCGTCTCTAATTTGATAGGATCCTTTAGTCTATTAGAATTTCTAATGTCCGTTTTCTCTTCAAAATTTCTACTTGAAAATCCTTTTTTCAATAAAGAGCACACAATACAGACACAATTTACCACATTATTATTGTTCACAGGCACAGTGCATAGTTCCTCCATTTTACAAAAAGAAAAACAACTACGAAAAACAAACCGAAATCTACCTAAAAACTAAGATTTTCCTCACACGTCGATTCGCGGTGCGAATTGCAATAAGCGTAAGGCGACGTAATAATCGCTGCCTCTCGACCGTATTTTCCGTGTACAAACAGACTGACCACTGTCGCTGCAAAGCAGGTCAATAACACTAAGCGAAATCACTTGCAAGATGAACAGGTTATTTCAAGAGGCGCTTTCGCTGACAGACCGTTTGTACGTTTACACAATAAATTTTCTCATGGGTGGTACGTGCGTTTACACACCAATGAATTGTTAGTACATTTACGAAGTTTACGTAATATTTCAGAGAAAATATAGTACCTAATTTAATATTAATTTCTATGCATTGTAACCTTAAAAATATTTATTTTTAAATTTCAAAGTGTAGGGAAGCGGTGCTTCCCCCGCTTCCATGGACCGCACGCGCAATAATTGACGCAATTGATTTAGATCTTTTTAGTGCCATTTGTTGCTGTAATATATAACCTACTCAAAGAAGTATTTTCGTAATAGGGTAATTATTACTGACATAATTTTCTTTTTATTTCATCGTAAAATTTAACATTTTGGAAATTATTTTTAAATGATACCTAACATTTAGAAACACCAAAAATCTTTATTAAACATTAGTATATATCTATTATCGGCATGAATTTTTTCAGTTTTACCTTTCTTGTAGTTTCGGTTAAAAAGTTTCTAAAAGAACGTTGTGCATGCTTATATTAAATACATTGCCCACGCCTGGCCTTAAGAGCGATATCCATGGTTAGAAACTGGCTTAAAACGACTTCAAGGTTCTCTTTCTCAGTTTTAAATATTTTTTTATAAAATTTGGTATGCCTACTAAGCAAATGATAGAGAACCCCGCTGTAGAGCCCGAATTCAGAAAAACTTATTATTTAATTATTTCTATACAAATTATGAAAATTATTGCAAAAAGGAGTCTTTACCGGGAATTGTTATACAAAAATCAACTAATTCTTTCCAATACACTTTTTTGTCTAAAGCGTATATTTTTTGAAAACCTTGAATTACGAAATCTGAGAAAATCTGTCAAGATTCGAATCCATATTAATTGATTTGGCAACAAAGCGGCGGACGTTGGTGGTGCATGCAGTACCGGAAAATTAGGATAAAAGTATTTATGTAGTCATTTAAGTCGCTTATAATGAAATTATTAAAAAACTATATTCTTTTTAGTTCAAGTGTAGGTGTTTTCGTTTCGTATTTAGTTAATGTGTTTATATGAACTTTTATGTGTAAGCTGAGTTATAATAATTTGTGGTAAAAATGGGAAAACTTTCGTAAATGCCGAAAATATTTCCGTTTAGACGGAAATCTATAATATCGTGCTAGATTACTTATAAAAAGACAAACACTAGCACCTCTTATTCCAGTCCACTTCAGTTCCTGCCCTTCTAAGCATAAAAGTCAAAATATATGGGAAATTAATATACTAAGTATTGAATAGAAAAAGAACTTTTAGCTTTAAAGCAATATTCACAAATTTAAGGCGGATGTCCAACAAATGTGGTTTATTTGTGGATGCTGAATATGGTTTTTTAGGTTCCGACGGTTTATTAGGAACCGACAGTATTATCGAAATTAAATATCTTGCCACTGCTTCAAAACTGACTCCGGAAAAAGCAATGGTTGACAACATAATAAAATTTGCAATTATTAATGATAATGGCAAAATGCAATAATTGTTCAGGGGCAACTTCACGTAACTAAACGAAATATTTGTTTTTTTATTATTTTGATACCTTTAAGTATGTTAGTAGAAAAAATAAAAGCAGATGAAAGATTTTGGTGTATATGAAAAACAAACTAAAGCAATTTTATTTAGACTGTATACTACCCGAGATCTTAGATCCACGTTTCACTAGAGGTTTAAAAATTAGAAATCCGAGTAGAAATCCGACCAATAATCAATAAAAATTATTATTTTTATTTCTTCTTTAATAATAAATCATTTTACTCAATGTTATTTTTATATGTATATTTTCAGTACTAGAAAACATTTTTTTCTATACCCAAATGGATATTAGCGTATCTGCGTACAGAATACAAAACGAAAAAATATGCTATTGCGTAAAATGAGTTATACTTGTGTAGAATCGATAAATAATAGCATTTCTAGTTTTATTTGATCTATATTTAGAAATAAATATTTATAAATTTTTGGGGGGGTGGGTGGCTCAGTGGTAGAGTCTCTGCCTGTGGATCCAAGGGTCCCAGGTTCGAATCCCACCGTTGGCCGGGATTTTTTTATTTAATTTAATTCTTTAAAATTAATTCTGATGCCTTGGTAGGATTCCCCACTCGACCATTCACTGTTGGGTTCTAATTAACAGTGCTGTTTCTAAAGTGGCGCTGGGAAACAGTAACAAAGCCTACACAGAACACGAGGCTAATAACTTTAGCAGTTGATACCGATGACACCAAATTAAAAAAAATTTATAAATTTTAATAAAACTATATGAAATCAATTTAATTTATATTCACTCTTGCTACACAAACTACTATTTTCTACATCCACATGGAAATGCTTTTTTCTATACTCACATGAATATTAGCTAATCTACGCACACACTACAAAACAAAAAAGTATGCCATTGCGTTCAACTAAACGAATAAATTTCATATCCATTCTACCTACTAAGAATACTGCAAAACAGTTAAATCCACCAATCAGATTATATTTTGGTCACCCGGCTACTATTATTTTTTAAATTTTATGTAACAATTCTGTCAAACTAACTGTCAGTATATTTTTGAATTATTGAGATAAAATGGCAAGTGTGACGATGGCGTGAGGACACGGAGTTTATCTCCAAGCGAGAGGCCCGAGTTCAAATCAGGGCTGGGGACTAATTAAATTAAATCTTTTTGTATTTTTATTTTATAAATTAGTAAAAGTCTTATATTATTTTAAAATTATTTATTTTGTCTTAATAAAATACTTTTTTAAATTTGTAGAATTTCGTTAGTGTGTCGTAGAAAAAATATACTATACAACTCGAGTGGATTGTCCATATCGCACTCAGACGATTAAGCACTCCGTCTACGGCGTCGTTCTTAAACTTCGTCTTCGTGCAATATGGCCATCATATCCAATTTTGTTGCACAAACTACTATTCACGCACAGACTACAAAACGAAAAAATATATTACTGCGTTCAACTCAACGAATATATTTCATATCCGTTCTAGGTAGTGAGAACACTGCAAAAAAATTAAATCCACCAATCACAGTTTATATATTGGACACCCAACTACTATTATTTTTAAAATTTTAAATAAGTGACAATTCTGTCAAACTAATTGTCAGTATATTTTTTAGGTATTGAAATTAAACATACATTAAAATGAGTTAATTTTTGTGTAGAATCCATAAATAATTTTAATTTATTTTTATTTGGACATTTTAAAAAATCTTAAATTTGAATCAAACTACCTATATGAAACTAATTTAATTTCTACTATTAGAACTAAAATTTTAAATGTGGAGGTGAAAATGAGGATACGGCATCTGTCTTTCAGGCTAGAGGCCCGAGTTCAAATCTGGGCTGGGGACTAATTAAATTAAATATTTTTTTATGTTTATTTTATTTCACAAATTAGTGAAGTCATAAATTATTTTAAAATTAGTTATTTTCTCTTTTCCTAAAATAAATTTGTAGATTTTCGTTAGTGGGTCGTAGAAAAAAATATACTGTACAACTCCAGTGGATTATCCACTGTTGTTTAAAAAACGTGTTTTTATACAGGGGATTTGTAAATAAGTACGGAAGATTTTTACAAATTGTTATCAAAGTTATTTTGTTAAAAAAAGTTCCTATAAAAGTAGGTCAAAACATACTTCGTTTCCGGGATACAGAATGTTTATATTTTAATTTAATAAATTTTATTAATTATTTCAAATAGTTTTAAAGATATTTACTCTAAATTTGCAAAAAAAACTTTGAAGAGACAAATAAGTATTTTTTGGGGTGTTCCAAATATTTCTACTTGTACCAGTGGGTTTGTGCGAGAATGCCACTTTTTTAATAAAAAAAATACTGCGCCACTGACTTTTTCGATCTATATTTTTTTTATAAAATAACTTCGGCAAACATTCCCTAAAATCATTCACACTTACCAACAAACACCCTGTACATAAGAAAATGTAGAAATAGGTACTTTTTAGATATTTTTCCGAAATAATCATAGAAAATACATATGCATATTTAAAAATATATTTCGTAAATAAATTAATTAGTTAGAAAAAAGATTTTCGAAAATGTTACACCAGGTTATACCTTTAAAAAATATTTTAAACGAGAAAACAAAACAGAAATACTCTTTGTTAGACCGGACCTGCGATTTATCGGCCTTTTTTATATTTTAAATCATCTATAGTTTATAAGTAATAAATCGAAGGGAGCGTAAGTCAGGGAATAGAGCAACGTTGCCAAAGTGGGTTCAGATGCACTAAAAGTTGTCAGTGTGTTCTAAACCTGAATTTGCTGTTAGGTAGCGCATGGATATCGCTCTTAAGAACAATTATTTGACCCATAACAACAGAAATGAGAGGATAATATCTATTGACGTGTCTCATGAGTTTAATTTACACTAACTGAACAAATAACGACTAACGAATTAATGGATTAATTGACTAGATAACTGTAATTGTCTTTTGTCTAGTCTCTCATCTGAACCTATTGATAGATGATTTCCAATATTTTAAAAAGTTTGTCTATTTTTTCTATATTGTTGTCCAGAAGTGGTTTGGATGGTCACCTAATCGGGTTTGATAGGTTGTGCTGCTCGTTCTTATATCTTCTTTGATGATAAGATGAGGGTTGGATTTTCATAACAATTAATCGAATGCATGATATGGACTAATTTATTGTATTCCGTTAAAAAATTAATTAATTATTTCTTGAAATATGTAAATTTAAGCAAACTTGACAATATCCATCTACAAGCTTTTTTCCTTTAAATTTTTAAGTTTTTAATGGACTTTTATATTTATTATATTCATACTTTTCCCTTTGGTTTGGTCAGTATCCTTCCTCCATGCAAAGCTAGTTTCAGGGTTTCCCCGTTGGACATAAGAAGGGTGGCTCTCTTGTACAATGCATCTGAAAATTATTATATTTTTACTGGTTTTACCATAGTTATTGACATTCAAAGAATCACCATGTTTGCTGTCAATTTAGATTAGATTAAAATAGATAAGATTAGGAGTTGGACGTTATTTGTCCTTGTCCACCGCGACCTTTTCAGATCTATTGTGGGACTCCGTTTGTTTTAGAGTATGTCGTCTAGCCTGGTCTTTTTTATTAGACTTAGTAGCTTTGACAGTGGCTCCTGCATGTAGTTGCATGCAATTGGCTTTTCTTCGTCCAATGTTAGAAACCTCATTCCAGCCAGGCCTTCACATTGGCACAGGATGTGGAATGATGTTTCCTCTTCTTCTTCGCAGAACCTGCACAAGGTTGCTTCTTCTGCTAAATTTATGACACTCATGTGCCTTTTGAGGCGGCAGTGTCCAGTAAGAAGGCCTACTGTTATCCTAACGATTTGACGCTTTTAATCCAGTAGGTCTTTCGTAAACTTGGCCGATGGTTCATTGATGAACTGTTTGACCTGTCTCAGTCTTGGATAGTTGTTCCACCATTCCTGAGACTCTTTTTGCATCCATTGTTTAATGGATGCATTGCACAATGCCTTAGCAACTCCACAGAAGGGTTCGGGGCCTGTCATGGCCTTATCTGAGCCTTCTTGGGCTAATTCGTCAGCCTTTTCGTTACCCTGATATCCCTCATGGCCTGGAACCCAGGCTAAGGTCACCTTATTTTGACTACTTAGTTCTGTCAGGTCTTCTCGACAGTCTTTCACCAGTCGTGATTTGATTTCTGGTGAAAGAATTGCCTTTAGAGCTGCTTGACTATCAGAGTATATGGCAATAGTTTTGCCTGATACTTGCTGATTTAATATTTCTCTTGCATAGTGTTGTATGGCTATTAGCTCAGCCTGGAACACTGTTGCATATTTTCCTAAACTCAGCGAAATCGTTGATTTCGACTTGGGTCCATAGATTCCAGCACCAGCTCATTCCTTGTTTTTTGAACCGTCTGTGTACCAGACGAGTTCAGCCTGTAGGAGGTCCCTGTTTCAAGGATTCTCGGGCTGAAATTTGAAATTTTTTTTCAAATTTGTATGTGGTTATGGCTCTATCAGTAGGCATAGCTAGAATATTATCCCTTTTTACTTACTGATATAGCCTTGTGTGGTCGGTGCTATGTAGTTGGCTTATTGGGTTTTGTCCCTGTATTAGCCTGTGCATAGCCGACCTAGTTTCTCCTTGTATGAAGATGTGCAGTGGCGTGAGATTTAATAATATCTCCATTGCTGCGGTTGGCGTAGTGCGCATGGCCCCAGTAGCACTTAGACAGGCAAGCCGCTGAATGCTAGTGAGTTGGCCTATTGCACTTGTCTGCACAGTTTTGGTTACCCAAGCCACTGCGCCATAAGTTATCATAGGTCTTATTACCCTTGTGTATAACCATATGGTCATTTTGGGGTTTAGACCCCAGTTTTTCCCACATATTCTTCTACAGCTTACGAGAGCTATTGTAGCTTTATGTGTGAGTTTGTTGACATGTTGATTCCACGTCAGCCTTTGGTCAAATATGACTCCGAGGTATTTGGCTTCTGTGACGAATGGGATAACTGTGCTGTTTAGTACTAGTGGTCTTAGACCTGTAAGTACCCGTTCTTTGTGAATGGTACAACTGTTGTTTTTTGTGCGTTAATGGACAATTGTTCAATATGTTTAGAGCTGTTTGAGATCGCTCCGAAACTGTACCTGCAAATCGCCCCCTGACGATAATTGCTAGGTCGTCTGCGTATCCTAAGCACTGGTAGCCTTCTTTGGACAATATTTTGAGTAAGTCGTTCACAAGAACTGACCACAGCATTGGAGATAATATTCCTCCTTGTGAGCAACCCCGTGTAACTTTTGCCTGTATGGTTGCCTTTCCTAGAGTGAATAAAATAATCCTGTTCCCTAGACAGGCAGTGATCTATTGGCATATTCTTACTGGGACGTTTCTCCCTTCTAGAGCCTTGGTTATTGACCTGGTTGAGGCATTGTTGAAAGCTCCTTCAATATCTAAGAAAGTGGCTATTGCGATTTCTTTGTCATCTATTGACTTTGAAAGCAGCCTGTTTAGATCGTCCAGCGCTAGGTCAGTTGACTTTCCTGGCTGTCAATGGTCTAGTATTAACATTATTTTCAACATCAGTCTAAACGTTAACTGTTAAAACTAAAGATTATCGCTAAAATTGTCACTTTTAATGAAAGTTATGCCAAAAGTAAATTTAATTTATCTGCACAAATTAC
The DNA here is from genome assembly GCA_927349885.1 of Psylliodes chrysocephalus. Taxonomy (NCBI): domain Eukaryota; kingdom Metazoa; phylum Arthropoda; class Insecta; order Coleoptera; family Chrysomelidae; genus Psylliodes; species Psylliodes chrysocephalus. Next base: position 5,441,879 of record OV651818.1, read on the forward strand.
TATTTCCTTTGACGGCTATAAACATTAGATAAACTTGGAAGTAATTAATGTATTTTTTTTTAATTTAAATTTACATTGCATTTTAAAAATACCAATTTGTATTTAGCAATGAATAATATTCTGTTGACAGTAAGCACATTTTATTTATGAAGTTAATTTATCAAACTAAAAGTAAACATTCACTATTTTTAGCTGCTTTTAATACTTATCGTTATTTTTTAAAGTCAATATATTTTTATGAGTCCTTCAAAATTTTCTAATAGAATTCAAAATAACCAAGTTTGAATTTATTAGTACAATTTCGGCAGATAAACTTTACTGTCGATAAATATGTATGTATTTTAAACATCTGTTAAAAACCTGTTTTGAATGTCATTATATATTTATGCTCGTTTCAATTTAAACATTTAAATTTATTATTCGGTTTCATAACAAACATTCGTAATACACAGTGACCTAGTATATTTGAAACAATTTTAAAAGAGTTTAAAATATCAGAGGCTGATTTAAAATGAACCCGTTTATTTTATTTACTTATTTATCTTGTGTACTGCTTCTTCTGGTTACACAAGAAATTACTAATATTATTAATATTATTAATATTATTAATATTATTAATATTATTAATATTATTAATATTATTAATATTATTAATATTATTAATATTATTAATATTATTAATATTATTAATATTATTAATATTATTAATATTATTAATATTATTAATATTATTAATATTATTAATATTATTAATATTATTAATATTATTAATATTATTAATATTATTAATATTATTAATATTATTAATATTATTAATAATAATATTATTTTCTCATCTGCATTGCATAGAAATTATTTCAGACATTCTAAAATATACGAGATAGTAGTGGATATGATGGTCCGTGATACGGATAATCCACTCGAGTTGAACATTATATTATTTCTACGACCACTTAAGAAAAATACAAATTTTAAAAATTATTTTAGGTCATTAAGATAAAATAACTAATATAAAAATTATTTATGACTTTTACTAATTTATAAAATAAAATACACTTGAAAAAATATTTAATCTCCAATCCTAGATTTGAACCCGCTAGTCTCAGCTCAATCGTCATACCTAACATTTTAGTTTTAATTCTCGTAATTAAAATTTATGATTTATTTGTAAATATAAACGAAATAAAAATAGAAATGCTATTATTAATTTATCGATTCTACACAACAATAACTTATGTCGATGTATTTAATCTCAACAACTAAAAAATTACTGACCATTAGTTTGATAGTAATGAAAATTATTTAAAATTTTAAAAATAATAATAGTCGGGTGACTAAAATATGAACTATGATTGGTGGATTTCATATTTTTGCAGTGTTCTTACCAGGTAGAATTAATATGAAATATATTCGTTCAGTTAAATGCAATGTCATACTTTTTCGTTTTGTAGTCTGTGCGTTGAATAGCTAATATTCATGTGAGTTCAGGTAAAAATAAATGATTTGATTTTAATTATTAAATAGTATCCATAGCGCTCTAACGTATTTTACTACCATTTCATAGCTGAGAATAAGTCCAGAATGGACCAGTGAAAGACTTAACAATAGCTCACCCGGTTATATTTTTCTCTTAGCTGGGTCGCTTCGGGATGGTCTGTGCACCGCTTGGGCCGCCTTATTTCCACGCGACCTTCTAAAAAGTAACGCCAAGATATGTAGTGTTTGATCTGCATTTTTTCCAGATCGCGAGTTCTGTTTATAGTAAGCCGCATATGCGATGTGATTCGATTTCGGTTATGTAGATTATTAGACATTGATGTAGTTTAAAGTTAATAAACGAAAATATGTTTTTAAAATACGCGTACTTATGAGTATACGTTAGCTGCTAAAACGACCGGAGAATACAATTAATATATTAAAAGTAGGTGAATAAAATGACACTGAAGCTAGCGGCCTAGGCACACAGCGGCCAGAAAGACGGCAGTGGCGTAGCAATCAACAAATTGTCCCTGACATAGAATAAAGAAAAGAGTGAAAATTTTTAATAAGTCAAGCGAGTCTAGCATCATTATCATACAGAACAATACTATTTATCTGTTTATTCACATAGGGCAGTATTTTGAAGGACGAAAATCAATTCACAGGACAAAAGGGAATACAAGGAATTCAAACTCCTCCAAAAAAAAAAAAAAAATAGAAATATTTAAAAGTTTCATCATCCAATTTTTTTAGAAAATCCCTCCAGTAAAGGACAAAATTAAATTTAAGTGGAAAAAAGGCCAAGGATTAATTTGAAGGACATGAAATTCTTAGTAAATAAATATCGACTCCGTAGAAAAATTGAAACGTAAATATTTAAACTTTTCGCGATCCAGATTTTTTGTAGAGGCCCTCAAGAATTGAAATCGATTAAATTTGCGAGGAGAGGAGGCCAAGGATCGGAAAAAAGGACATTTAATCCTTAGTAAAATTTAATCGACTCCGTAAAAAAATCTGAACGTAAATATTTGGACTTTTTACAGACTAGATTTTTTCTAGAGGCCCTTTAGAATTAAAATAAATCAAATTTGAGAGCAGATGAGGCCAAGGATCGAGTCGAAGGACATGAAATCCTTAGTAAAAATAGAAATATTTAAAAGTTTCATCATCCAAATTTTTTAGAAAATCCCTCCAGTAAAGGACAAAATTAAATTTAAGTGGAAAAAAGGCCAAGGAATAATTTGAAGGACATGAAATTCTTAGTAAATAAATATCGACTCCGTAGAAAAATTGAAACGTAAATATTTAAACTTTTCGCGGTCCAGATTTTTTGTAGAGGCCCTCAAGAATTGAAATCGATTAAATTTGCGAGGAGAGGAGGCCAAGGATCGGAAAAAAGGACATTTAATCCTTAGTAAAATTTAATCGACTCCGTAAAAAAATCTGAACGTAAATATTTGGACTTTTTACAGTCCACATTTTTTCTAGAGGCCCTCCAGAATTAAAATAAATCAAATTTGAGAAGAGAGGAGGCCAAGGATCGAGTCGAAGGACATGAAATTCTTAGTAAAATTTCATCTTCTCCGTAAAAAATCTGAATTTTTCACGGTCCAGATTTCTTCTAGAGGCTCTCAAATACACAAATAATTTAAATTAGCGAGGAGAGGAGGCCAAGAATCGGAAAAAAGGACATTAAATCCTTGGTAAAATTGAATCGATCCGTAAAAAATCTGAACGTAAATATTTGGACATTTTACAGTCCAGATTTTTTCTAGAGGCCCTTTAGAATTAAAATAAATCAAATTTGAGAGGAGAGGAGGCCAAGGATCGAGTCGAAGGACATGTAATCCTTAGTAAAATTTCATCTTCTCCGTAAAAAATCTGAACGCGAATATTTGAACTTTTCACGGTCCAGGTTTTTTACAGAGACCCTCGAGAATCAAAATACATCAAATTTGCGAGGAGCGGAGGCCAAGGATCGGAAAAAAGGACATGAAATCCTTAGTAAAATTTAATCGACTCCGTAAAAAAATCTGAACGTAAATAATTGAACTTTTCACGGTCCAGATTTTTTACAGAGACCCTCAAGAATTATAATAATTCAAATTTGAGAGGAGAGGAGGCCAAGGATCGGAAAAAAGGACATTTAATCCTCAGTAAAATTTAATCGATTCCGTAAAAAATCTGAACGTAAATATTTGGACTTTTTACAGTCCAGATTTTTTCTAGAGGCCCTCTAAAATTTAAATAAATCAAATTCGAGAGGAGAGGAGGCCAAGGATCAAGTCGAAGGACATGGAATCCTTAGTAAAATTTAATCGACTCCGTAAAAAAAACTGAACGTAAATATTTGGACTTTTTACAGTCCAGATTTTTTCTAGAGGCCCTCTAGAATTTAAATAAATCAAATTCGAGAAGAGAGGAGAGGAGGCCAAGGATCAAGTCGAAGGACATGGAATCCTTAGTAAAATTTAATCGACTCCGTAAAAAAAACTGAACGTGAATTTTGCATTTTTCACGGATTAAATTTTTTCTGGAGGCCTTTTAGAATTAAAATAAATCAAATTTAAGAGGAGAGGAGGCCAAGGATCGAGTCGAAGGACATGAAATGCTTAGTAAAATTTAATCGACTCCGTAAAAAAATCTGAACGTGAATATTTGGACTCTTCACAGTTCAGATTTTTTTCTAGAGGCCCTCGAGAATTAAAATATATCAAATTTTTCCAATCCTTGGCCTCCTTTCCTCGCAAATTTAAATTATTTGTGTATTTGAGGGGCTCTAGAAAAATTCAAATATCTGCGTTTAGATTTTTTTACGGAAAAGATGAAATTTTACTAAGGATTTCATGTCCTTCGACTCGATCCTTGTCCTCCTCTCATCTCAAATTTAATTTATTTAAATTCTAGAGGGCCTCTAGAAAAAATCTGGACTGTAAAAAGTCCAAATATTTACGTTCAGATTTTTTTACGGAGTCGATTAAATTTTACTAAGGATAAATGTCCTTTTTTCCGATCCTTGTCCTCCTCTCCTCGCAAATTTGATATATTTTGATTCTCGAGGGTCTTTGTAAAAAATCTGGACCGTGAAAAGTTCAAATATTCGCGTTCAGATTTTTTTAAAGAAGAAGATATTTATTTACTAAGAATTTTATGTCCTTTAAATTAATTCTTGGCCTTTTTCCACTCAAATTTAATTTTGTCCTTTACTGGAGGGCTTTTCTAAAAAAATTAGATGATGAAACTTTTAAATATTTTTATTTTTTTTTGGAGGAGTTTGAATTCCTTGTATTCCCTTTTTGTCCTGTGAATTGATTTTCGTCCATCAAAATACTGCCCTAAGTGAATAAACTGATAAATAGTATTGTTCTGTATGATAATGACGCTAGACTCGCTTGCCTTATTCAAAATTTTCACTCTTTTGTTTATTCTATGTCAGGGGCAATTTGTTGATTGCTACGCCACTGCTTTCTTGCTGGCCGCTGTGTGCCTAGGCCGCTAGCTTCAGTGTCGGGGTGAATAAAAGGTGTAAAATAATAATTCCTTTTTTGGGGGTGGGGAGATGATACAGAATCTTGTAGAACACCTAAAGTCTTTATCCACGAGCCGCCACTGGCCAGTACTATATACGAGTATAGTGAAATATTAATATAAATACTAGAAATAAAGACGAGTTTAGATTGCAAAAATGTAAATATGAAGTTTCTTACAAAGCACTATCTTGTTTGTATGGGACTTTTTTAATTCTCTCCCTGGTAATAATAGAAATATTAATGTACCTAATTTGTTTTAAAGAAAATGAAATCTTATGTGAGAAGTTTTATTATAACTTTGAAAGACATAAGCTAATAATTTGTTTGCCATGTTTTTCATATAGTTTTTATAATTTTAACATTTGTGTATTTGCCTTTGTTTTCAAGGTTTACAGTTGACCCATTTTAAATTTAGCGTCGTTAAACATTCATATACAATAATTGTTTTCAAGGAAAATAAATAATTAAAAGAGCGCAAAACACCTTGTGTAGGACAAAATACCAAAATAATTACTATTCTTCTTTCGTCAAAGTTTACATACTATTCTGTTAAATTGGTTTGGTCGTTTTAAAAATTACGCATTAATATTTTTCAATTTCATGCATTCTTAGTCGCATATACGGCGATAAATGTAATGTACCTAACACACCACCTCGGTCCCGTCTACTCGGGAGCGTTACGACAGCTGTCATTTGTTTTCATTTAAGAGTCCCGCAGGAGTCGGCCGGATACATAAAAATATTGAACGCGCCCGGTCGGAATTTCCCGGGTTATTTGATGTGGCAGTGAAAAATTACCGCGCGCCGCATGAAATATGCTTTCCCGATTTTGTGCACTTTGTTAATTGATTTTACTTGCTTTATTTGGTTTCCGAAGCCGTAAAAAGTCGAAGTTGCAATAAAGAAGGCCACGTTTACGTTTATTGCACTTTACAAGTGCAAATATTCGTTAAGGTTTACAAAGCGGATGCCACCGCGAAAATTAATTTGCTCTATTAGCACGGACATGTCTATTTTTTTTTAACAGAAGCTTGCATTCGTTTCTTTTCCGTAGGGGTGTAAGAAAGATTTAATTTTCTACCGAACACAAATAATGATGTTTTATTTAATTCCAACTAATATACAGAATATGAATAATATGAATAATATTAGTAATATTAATAATATTGATAATATTAATAATATTAATAATATTAATAATATTAATAATATTAATAATATTAATAATATTAATAATATTAATAATATTAATAATATTAATAATATTAATAATATTAATAATATTAATAATATTAATAATATTAATAATATTAATAATATTAATAATATTAATAATATTAATAATATTAATAATATTAATAATATTAATAATATTAATAATATTAATAATATTAATAATATTAATAATATTAATAATATTAATAATATTAATAATATAATATTAATAATATTATTAATAATATTAATAATATTAATAATATTAATAATATTAATAATATTAATAATATTAATAATATTAATAATATTAATAATATTAATAATATTAATAATATTAATAATATTAATAATATTAATAATATTAATAATATTAATAATATTAATAATATTAATAATATTAATAATATTAATAATATTAATAATATTAATAATATTAATAATATTAATAATATTAATAATATTAATAATATTGGGGGTGGGTTGGCTCAGTTGTTAGTCATGACATTGAGATCGGAAGGTCTCAGGTTCGAATCCCATCGTTGGCCGGAATTTTTTCATTTAATTTAATTATTTAAAATTAATTCTGATGCCTTGGTAGGATTCCCCACTCGACCATTCACTGTTGGGTTCTAATTAACAGTGCTGTTCCTAAAGTGGCGCTGGGAAATAGTAACAAAGCCTACACAGAACACGAGGCGAAATAACCTTAGCAGTTGAAGCTAATGACACACACACAAAAAAATATTAATAATATTATTAATATTAATAATATTAATAATATTAATAATATTAATAATATTAATAATATTAATAATATTAATATTATTAATAATATTAATAATATTAATAATATTAATAATATTAATAATATTAATAATATTAATAATATTAATAATATTAATAATATTAATAATATTAATAATATTAATAATATTAATAATATTAATAATATTAATAATATTAATAATATTAATAATATTAATAATATTAATAATATTAATAATATTAATAATATTGGGGGTGGGTTGGCTCAGTTGTTAGTCATGACATTGAGATCGGAAGGTCTCAGGTTCGAATCCCATCGTTGGCCGGAATTTTTTCATTTAATTTAATTATTTAAAATTAATTCTGATGCCTTGGTAGGATTCCCCACTCGACCATTCACTGTTGGGTTCTAATTAACAGTGCTGTTCCTAAAGTGGCGCTGGGAAATAGTAACAAAGCCTACACAGAACACGAGGCGAAATAACCTTAGCAGTTGAAGCTAATGACACACACACAAAAAATATTAATAATATTATTAATATTAATAATATTAATAATATTAATAATATTAATAATATTAATAATATTAATAATATTAATAATATTAATAATATTAATAATATTAATAATATTAATAATATTAATAATATTAATAATATTAATAATATTAATAATATTAATAATATTAATAATATTAATAATATTAATAATATTAATAATATTAATAATATTAATAATATTAATAATATTAATAATATTAATAATATTAATAATATTAATAATATTAATAATATTAATAATATTAATAATATTAATAATATTAATAATATTAATAATATTAATAATATTAATAATATTAATAATATTAATAATATTATTAATATTAATAATATTAATAATATTAATAATATTAATAATATTAATAATATTAATAATATTAATAATATTAATAATATTAATAATATTAATAATATTAATAATATTAATAATATTAATAATATTAATAATATTAATAATATTAATAATATTAATAATATTAATAATATTAATAATATTAATAATATTAATAATATTAATAATATTAATAATATTGATAATATATAGTATATTATTAATGTCATATCCTATATTTATCGTAAGTTTTCTTTATTTTTATATTTGTAATAAGTTTTAGATTTTGGCACAGAATTTTATATCATTTTGGTATAAAATTTTTGTGAACTGTTAATTTCGACATAAAAAAATAAATATATATATAATATGTTCCTTTTGAACGATTTAAATGTAGTAGGTATTTTATAAAACCACTCCACTCCTTATATCATACCCATTGTTAGACGTAGGCACATTATGGTTTTGTTGAAGAGGGCATATCTCTATCTATACAAATCGGTGCTTTATTTACTCCATTATGTACCTACTCGACATATGTTTACTTAGATAATTCCCTGTGTATATTTGTATTCTATGGTACGATAAGCCATTTTAACCTCTGAACAACAGAACGTGTCGGATGTCGCTTTTCAATATTTGAATAGAAGGAATTTGACGCAAGTTATATGTGAAATGCGATATACGGGTGTCTTTCTCGGAGATATGAAATTGCGAGAATATTTTAAAATTTGTTTTCATTCTATTATTAATCAACTGCCGAGATGGTAAAACCTAATTATTACCAGAGGCGTATTTTATGGGAAATGGCGATAAGAATTAATACAAATAAAATTAATATGAAAATAGTAAAGAAAAAGAAGTAGATATACAGCACAATGTAAACATTCATGAGAAAAAAATGTAAACAAAAACAAAATGGTTTTATACAATATACTACCGGGCAATGGTGGTTATTTCTCTTCTTGTAACGATGGGGTGTATTTAAGAGACTGTATTTAAAAAATAAGTATTGCACCGTTAACCTGGAAACCAATGTAAACAGTATAGTTGAATATGCTGTATTTTAGAAAGGGAAAAAGGTGATTTCTGAATATCAAAACTAACAAATACTTCAGGTCTCATAAGGTACACAATACAAAAATAAGAAAAACTAATTTTCTCGGGCAACAAAATTATTTCTTTACACGGCGACGTCAACCAGACCAATAAAATAAACTTTAGTAATCAACTTAGTTAATGATTTTTCACAGTTGGAATCGAACGGTAAAGTAAAAAAATACGTGTGGCACTCGGGGAATGCCCGCGGTAAAGCTATTGCATAGCATTTTTTATCAACTTATGCAATTATAATTATTTATTTATTTTATTTATGCAGTATTTTTTTTTGTTTGATATTAATTCAAGTTTTTTCTTTGATATTAATTCAAGTTACACTTTTTGAGCGTGGTGACCGAACAAATTTTTTTCTTTTATTGAATAAATGAAAAGTTAATATTGTTTAAAATATTTTTATTATCTTACAATACATGTAGGTTATTCAGGAATTTTTATCATTGAAACTATAGATTTATGGTAACTAAAATAAGAAACAAGTTTGAGACTTGATATCCTCTAAATATTTGGAAAATACCGCGTCAATGGTGATCCCATATTTTGTTGTGGGTTCTTGTGGATCATTATTCATTTTCATATTCAATTTTTCCGAAATTGTGTCTAAAAGAGATACAATTAGTTATGAGCAGTTAGCAGCTAGTCTACACGCATACGTCTAGTCGCACGCACACAAACACCGTGCCGAAGTCTGCCGAACTGAAACGACGTTAGACGATGCACGGCTTTCAACGCCGCACCGCTGTGCCGGTCGGAGTGGGGGGTGTTAGGTTTATTTTCGTTACGGAATTTCTTTTTCAATTCTTCGATTTTTCGATTTTTCGATTTTTCGATTTTTCGATTTTTCGATTTTTCGGTTTTTCGATTTTCCGATTTTTCGATTTTTCGATTTTTCGATTTTTCGATTTTTCGATTTTTCGATTTTTCGATTTTTCGATTTTTCGATTTTTCGATTTTTCGATTTTCTTTTATTGAATAAATGAGAAGTTAATATTATTTAACGCCGCACCGCTGTGCCAGTCGGAGTGGGGGGTGTCTGTCAAAAACTACCAGATAATTTACATAAAATTGAGCATTTAAAGCTTGATTTGAATTTCGGTAAAGAATAATACATTTGAACTACGGGCGTTCTCGTTTAAAAAACGGAACGCTAACGCTAACAGGCGGAAATCAACTTGAACGAAACATTCCTGTGATTAAACGATAGGAAAATCATGTGACCTCGTCACACTAGAAGACCACACCAGTTTAGTTATTTCTTTTTGATATTTGCCATTATTGATTTGTCTTGTTTGCTTAGTTTTCTTATATCTTCATTCTGTTTAAATCCATTTAGTTTTTACTCGCTATATTTCTCAAATAAATATGCATTCTCTAAAACCCAGTGGTAGGTGAAATAACCAAAACTTAAGAGCGAGATTTTTTCATAAAAAGCTTGTAGAATAAATAGTTTTTCCAGGCGCCTACCTACGTAGAAACGGCTCATTATCGAGGGCAGATGTAAAACGAAAAGTATAATTCGCAGTCTGATTTGGTACTATAAACTAATATCGGCTCATTATTCCGAATAGGCCGATAAATCACTCGATGGGCAATGGAATGGGCCCAATGGGCACTGGACACGGAGCGGTCCGGCGAAAGCAAAAGAGCCGCTTCTTCGTAGAACACACGAGACTACAAGAGGTTTGCGTGATGAGCCGATTGCGAATGCCTAAGAGGGAAATTATTTACAATGATAACACAAACGATGAACCGTTTGTATTCCCAGTACGTTTTGGAAATATTATATTATGAGATCATATTCAATAATAATTCTTGACATTATTTAACTTTATCTTCAAAATTTTTATTTACATATTTACAATTCTATTACAACAATATTGTCACGTCTAAGCGTCCAAATGGACAATAACAATTTTTAATCCTATTAAGGTAGAAACAGTCAATAAATGTCTTATTTTTTCTAATAATAAATCATTCTTTTATGTTTATAAATGGTTTACCAACATACATAAATGCAGATTGTATTGTTTTATAATATGCAGATGATATATTAGTAACTTCTTGTGCGGATTCTTTCGAAGAACTTTTAAACAATTTCCCTAAATAGCGATGATTATGTTTGGCACTTGTATCAACACTTAATACAAGTCTTTTATTTTCGCCCCTTTGCTAAGATAGCTCTATCGTCAGCATAAGTAACGATAGTCAAATATTCGGTTTGTGGTGTAAAAGACACGTGTAAAAGAGGTAAAGTGTTGGTCCTAGTACGTGTACTTTATCATGTTAAACCAAATTATTATTTCGAATACACCTTCAAGCGATGTGAAATAGAAAGATGGCATTCTTTTATTTTAAAAAATTTTAAACTGTTTGTATTCGTCCCTATAATTTTTATAAATTGACCGCACCTGAAGATAGAAAAATTTGTACTTTCCGAAACATATGTAGTGTGCTAAACAATAAAAATAAAAAAATACTTGTGGCATTCGGGGACTGCCGCGGTAAAGCTATTGCATAACATTTTTTATCAACTTATGCAATTATAATTATTTATTTTTTTTATCCAATGTTGACACATTAAAATGACTTTATCAATTCCATAACAACAATAACAAATAAAGTTTTATTCACTAGCAACTAAAATTAAAGGCATTCCTAAAAAGGCAATCGGAAGGTTTTAAAAGCAAAAAATCAAAAATTTTTTCTTCTGATGAAATAAGTAAATTTTTAAATGAAGCTCCTGATTCACAATACTTATTAACAAAGGTTTGTATCTAAAGCAATTTTCCTTCAGTTAATTTAGTATTGGCTAGTGATTTTACTTTTCAATATTTTATTTAAGGTGATTCTAATTATTGGAGTTTGTGGCGCATGTAGGAAACAATAATTAAAAAATTTACAAATCAAGGATATAAGAGATGTTGGTGACATACTGATTATTGAAATACCTGATTCAAAAACTAAGATAAGCAGGTCTTTTGTGATTAACGGAACCTTTTATCAAATATGCAAACAATATATGCAACATCGCCAGCAAGTGCAAAATCTTGATACAAATCAATTTTTCATAAACTATCAAAAAGGAAAATGCACCAAACAAGTGGTCGGTATAAATAAAATTGGAAATGTACCCAAACAAATAGCACAATATTTAAACTTGCCCAATCCCAATTTATACACCGGCCATTGTTTAAGAAGAACTTCTGCCACAATTTTAATTGATGCAGGTGGTGATTTATTCGCATTAAAAAGGCATGGAGGCTGGAAATCCTCAACGACTGCTGAAGGATATGTTGATAATTCATTAAATAATAAAACTTTAACGGCTCATAAAATTATCCAGTCAATTGAAAAAACAGATTTTCCACCTAGCACATCAGAAATAAATGAGAATATTTCTACTTATAATATCCTTCAAACCATAAATAACAGCAATCAAATAGAGTCTAATTCCTCTGCACCATCTACATCATCTCTTTCAGTGCCATCTACTTCTTATAAAATACCTCAAAATACTAACGAACCCATAATTATTCAAAATTGCCAAAATTTTACCGTTAATTATTATTCTAAGAATCAATGATATGTTAATGAATTATTGTATTTAATAAATGTTATAGATTATGAAAGCTTTTTTATTATGAATGTATGAATGTGGTTGTAGATAAAGTATAGTACATAACTCGAGTTGTAAGAGCAATTACATGCTCGTAGAATTACTACACTCGCCGCTAACGCGGCTCGTGTGCAACTTTTCTACTCGCATGTAATTAGCTTCTTACTACTCTTGTTATGTAATATACTATTTAAGTCACTGGTGACTTAAAAAACTTTTAAGTCACTATTAGTTAACCCAATAATGTACCTATATTACTGTCGACAGCCAAATGTGAAAGTCGCTATTTAGGTATCGATATTAGCACTCTTTAGGCATGTGTGCATATATTATGTAAAGCCAATATAATAAACAATGGAATCAGTCTAAAAGTTTTATTATAAAAATCAACTGTAACAATAATTATGGAAACAATGAAAACAATAATACTTAATGGAAACTACAATGGAAACTATCTTTGCATAATTATTTTTTATAATCAAAAAAAAGTTACAGTTATTTAAATTATTAAACTGGAGCTTCACTTCGTTGTTTAATGGAATAGTTAGTTGCTCTGAAACATTATAAACTACGTTTGAATGGATGGGTCCATTGTTAGAATCGATGTTTGTACCGATGGCGATGGGTTCATTGTTTAAATTGGAAATTTGTAATGTATTCTCCGATATATATTTATTATTGGCTACTGTCCCAGCTTTTTCAGGTGCAACTTCAGTACCCAATATTTTTCTTGAAATTTCTATTTTATTTCTTATAGACTGTTTAAAATATCCTTCTGCAACTGAGTCAGAACGCCATCCTCCATGTCTTTTTAATATCGATAAATCGGCGCCTGCTTCCGCCAGCAAAGAGGCAGAGGATCGTCTAAAACTATGTCCAGTATAGTCTCCCGCATTTTCTAAGCCAAGAAACTCTGCTATCTTCTGAGGCATTTTGGAAAATGTGTTAAAACCTACCGTGCATTTTTCATTTTTATAGTTTAGGAATAGTCGTGTATGTGGTAGATTTTGCGGGCGCAATTTCTTATATTTCTGAAACACATCAATTGCATTGATATTATTGCTTCCATTGACAACAGTGAATATTCTTTCTTTGTAAGTTTTAGTGTCAGTAATTTTCACTACTAATACACTTCCTCTGTCGTCAACATTATTAGTGGACATCGCTACCAGTTCGCAAATTCTGCAGCCTCCTGAAACTCCCATTATCAAAGCTACTTTAAGTAGTAAATACTTGTCATCAGGAGCAGTATCTAAAAATTTTTCGACGTCTTCTCTGCTAAATACATTTGATTTCTTTGGTTTATATCCCACTGATTGGTTCTTTAAAAATGCTTTCACTTGGTGAAATCTGAAAAAGTAACCTATTATTAACTCAAACGTCTATTTTTTAATATAATTTAAAAACCTACTTGCTTATGTCCACATTTTCTTTAACAGACAACATTTTCTTAAGTTGCGAATAATAGGACCATAATGACAGACTTCACATTTTTTGATTTTTCAGATATGTATGCCATTATTATCTCCTCGTTTACTCCTTTAACCTGTTTTTTGTTTCGCCATTGGCAAAAAAAGCATATACTCCTTCTCGTACAATGATTTAGATTTATTGGGTACTATTTTTGCTAAAGCCTCATTTGCTGCATTTAACACTTCTTCTGGAACAAGTTCTTCGTTCACAAAATCTAAGATATCCATTTTTCCAAAATTTTAAACGAAAATTAAACTCTTTTGCCGATGTTTTATATCTCAATAACAGTAATATTCAACTAACTATAAACAAAGTCTAAATAAACAAGCCCTAACAACGCCTAACAACCAGACAATATAAATTGCACCGACTACTTGTAAATTACATTGCCATAAATGGTTGTTAAATAAAAAATTAAATTTAAAAAAACACCTATATTTTGATCTAAAAATTGGATAAAATATTGTATACGCCTCGTGAGTTAATTAATTTTTATTCGCTCGGAAGAAATTAAGATCGCTCCTATCGGCTCGCGATCTAATTTCTTCTCGCGAATAAAAATTCATTTAACTCACTTGTTTTTTCTTTGATATTAATTCAAGTTACACTTTTTGAACGTGGTGACCGATAGGAAAACAATTTTTTTTCTTTTATTGAATAAATGAGAAGTTTAAATTGTTAAAATATTTTTATTATCTTACAATACATGTAGGTTATTCAGGAATTTTTATCATTGAAACTATAGGTTTATGGTAACTGAAATAAGAAACATAAGTTTGAGACTTGATATCCTCTAAATATCTGGAAAATACCGCGTCATTGGTGGTCCCATTTTTTGTTGTGGATTCTTGTGGATCATTATTCATTTTCAAATTAAATTTTTCCGAAATTGTGTCTAAAAGAGATAGAATTAGTTAATGAGCAGTTAGCAGCTAGTCTACACGCATACGTCTAGTCGCACGCACACAAACACCGTGCCGAAGTCTGCCGAACTGAAACGACGTTAGACGATGCACGGCTTTCAACGCCGCACCGCTGTGCCGGTCGGAGTGGGAGGTTTTAGATTTATTTTCGTTACGGAATTTCTTTTTTGATTCTTCGATTTTTCGATTTTTCGATTTTTCCGATTTTTCGATTTTTCGATTTTTCGATTTTTTCGATTTTTCGATTTTTTCGATTTTTCGATTTTTTTGATTTTTCGATTTTTCGATTTTTCGATTTTTCGATTTTTTTCGATTTTTCGATTTTTCGATTTTGCGATTTTTCGGATTTTTCGATTTTTCGATTTTTCGATTTTTTCGATTTTTCGATTTTTTCGATTTTTCGATTTTTCGATTTTTTCGATTTTTTCGATTTTTCGTTTTTTCCAATTTTTCGATTTTTTCGATTTTTCGATTTTTCGATTTTTCGATTTTTCGATTTTTTCGATTTTTCGAGGGGTTAGGTTTATTTTCGTTACAGAATTTCTTGATTCGGTCGCCGCGCTCAAAGCCCGCAATAAAATCTGTGCAATAGCTTAATAATGAAATAGTTAACACTGATAAAATAAAAATTAATATTTTTTCTACACCCGTTATTATAATAATGCACTTATATGCCCATAATCCATTTCATAATGATACACATTATGATACAGATTTTTCATTACGATACAGATTTTTCATTACGATACAGATTTTTAATCAATAGAAACCTACAATTTTTCAATCAAGCATGCTGTTTGACGTTTGTCCTAGGTTCCTATGTAATTGTTTTAGTTGTCAAAACGTATTAAATTTTCGTAGATAGCTAAACTTCGATAATTGTAATATTAAAATATCAGCGACTTTTCCACACATATCGGAGAAAGCAGAAAATACAGTTACAAAATATTTTGCCGCAAAAATCTAGGGAAATACCAATACCCGAAATACCATTAATTACAATTTTGTAGATTTTTTATAGGAAATACGAGTAATTACTATTATTGTGTTCAATGACCAATATAAATTTAATGATATAGCGTATGCAACATCTCATGTAGTGGTTATTAAAACACTCGCCTTTGGCTCGTTTCGTATCCCGGTTAATGCTCGTGTATTAATAAACATCATTGCATAATATACTATTACAATTCTTGCAAAAAAAATATTATCTAATATTTACGCCAGCCGGGAACATTTTGTGGATACCAATTTATTAGAAGCCAGAGAAAGCTCTTCTAGTTCTTGTATTGCATAAACGTTCCAGTCCGCAGACGTATATTTAACTCCGCTTCATACTAATACGAGCAGGGTCGGATAAAACCTTCCGCGGCTTTCAAAACGCCGCACCGCTGTGCCGGTCGGAGTGGGGGTGTTAGGTTTATTTTCGGAATTACGGAATTTCTTCATTCGGTCGCCACGCTCAAAGCGCGCGATAAAAGCTATGCAATAGCTTAAAACATTTGACCGATAAAACCTAGTAAAGTTTTTTATCTATATAAAATGACGTTGTTAATGGAACACTGTCATTTTAAAACTTGTCTTATTTAGGTACCTAAACCGATTAGCGATGCGAATAGATCTTAAACTATAAAGAATGTTTTAAGAAAATCGATCGAGTGCTTGGTGATAAGTCGTGTTTCTTCGCTACCTACCGTATAGCGGTGGTTCAAAGAATTTCAACGTGAATGACAGTTTTTCAGTTTTTGAGTTCCTAAGCCAAAAACGGCAGTTTATACCGAAAAAAATATTGATCTCATTCGAAACCTGATTAAAGAAACCCAGCACATTATTGTCAGAAACTTTCAAGCAACTTTGAAGATTGCTGTGAAAGCACAACTTGACTTTAGCTCAAAAAGAAGACTAGGTGAGATGGTGAGGACCGCTTTGACCGTGGATCGTCTAACTTAGAGTACAACATCGCAGATGATGAAACATGGATATTACTGCTATGATCCCGAAAAAAAAACCAGTCTTTAAGAATAAATTGGCTCCAATAAAAGTTGTTCGTGAAAAGGCCGAAACATAAATATGGTCGCTCCTTTTTGAATTACTGGGTATGTTCCCCACTGTAGAGGATATGTTATGTTATGTTGATAATGGGGTGTTAATACACTGCGACCTAAAAGATCTATTGTGCCCCCTTCTGTCGCCACTGCACTAAGGAAATGTCTCAATGCCTATAGCGACCCTTCCAATCCTATTTTCTCAAGGAAGTGTAGGATTTGAAGTGGCTTCAAGTTAGGTAAGTCTCCCTCTTCTATTTGATATCCTCCTAGATATAGTGCCCTTGGGATTCTGGAGTGCTACACATTCAGTTAGGATGTGAATGGAGGTTTCGTCCTCCTCCTCACAGAATCTGCACTCACTATCCTCTACTACTCTCAGTTTACTTAGGTGTCCTTTTAGTCGGCAGTGCCCGGTAAGGATCCCTGTTACAATACGTAGCCTGTTCTTGCTCAGGCAGATGCAGGCTTCCGATCTTTTTTTGGTTATATTCACCCAGAAGTATCTTGGCCTGTCTCAGCCCCAAGAGATTATTCCAATTATCGGTTCTTCTACTACCCAATTGTTTTTTAATCTCTTCTAATATTATGTTACTGCTGATACCGCAGAACGGCTCAGGTCCTACAAAGGGTGTTTGAGCCCCTTTCCTTGCAATACTATCTGCAATCTCGTTACCCTGTACCCCCGTTTATGTCCCGGGACCCAAGTGCTGTAGAGGATATAGGTACGTACTGTTAATTCAGAATGGTACACTACAGTTTGTTGGTCTCAGGTTCTCCAAAAGGTTCGCGAAAAAAGTTCGAGAGGAAGGACCATCTTGCATCAAGACTTATTTCGAGCAAATCAGTATTTTAAACGCCCAACATAATATCATTCGCCGTATAGTCCAGACCTAGCACCTAATTAATAATAATAATAATAATAATAATGCTTTATTTTCTTCATGACAAACATAGTTTGTATAGAATTGGTCAAATTATAAATATATTCTTAACCTAACTAACCTAAAGAGAGACAACAAAATGATAATCGAAAGACAATTTACATTAAAGTTTAAATACAATGTTAGAACTGGCCATTTAATTAATATAATATTTATTTTATGACAAGAATAATTCGTATGAAATTTGTCAATATTTAAAATATAATCTTAAACTTAAACTAGATAACCCATTTAAAAAGAAAAGAATTAAAAGATTTTGACATTTAAAAATTCACTTACGGAATAAAAGCCACCCTCATGTAAAAATCGTTTTATTGCTAATTTAAATGAATTTACAGATTAGCAAGATTTAAGATAAGGAGGCAAATTATTGAAAAGTCCGTTGCCTAGATATAATGGGTGACTTGAATAAAGTATTACCATTTGAAAATGGTATATAAAGATCATTACGATCTCTTGTATTTAAATTATGAATTTAGCCATTTGTCATAAAACTATTTAAATTACTAAATACAAATACACAAACTTCTAAAATATATAAACAAGGTAATGGTAAAGTTTCAACTTTTTTAAAATATTCTCTACAACTGGTTGTGCGAGAAATACCAGCAATACACCGAATTATTTTCTTTTGTGATATAAAAAACATCATTAAGATATGTGTATATACCCCAGAAACAGATACCATACCCTTAAATGCGATTCAGCATGTGCGTAGTACATGATTAGCTGTTTTTCGGTTAGAAACTGTTTTTAAATTTCTAAATAAGTAATTTACTGAGTTTAGTTTTGAAGTGACTGTCTCGCAATGTTTCTTCCAGTCAAGGCATTCATCAATGTACAAACCATGGAATTTTACACATCGAGTATCGTCAATTTTTGTGTTATTGATGATAACATTGAGTGTGCTAATTTGCTTCTGTTTATTATGAAATTGTATTAGATGGGTTTTTTCTGCATTTAAATAAAGTGAATTCATACAGAACCATTGAAACAGATTAGAACAAACCTGGTTGCATTTATTTTCTAATGTAAGGGCATTTTTGTCAGAGACAAGAGCTGATGTGTCATCTGCATATAGTGTAAAAATGTGCATTTTGACTAATTTTAACTAAATCATTCACATATACCAAGAATAAGATTGGGCCTATAATAGATCCTTGTGGCACACCAATATTGGTATAAACATAGTCGGATTTGTAAGTTTTTATTAACTTTTCATTTATAGAAAGACTAACATACTGTCGACGTTCACTTAAAAAAGATGTTATCCATTGAAGAGACTGATTAATAACACCGATACTATTTAGTTTGCTAAATAAAATATTGTGATCGACACAGTCAAATGCCCTGCTGAGATCACAGAAGATCCCAACAGGGCATTGGCCAGCGTCTAGTAAGTTGGTTAAATTTTCGTAAATCGAATGAATTGCTGTATTAGTAGATCGTGACATTTGAAAACCATGTTGTCTGTATTAGTAGATCGTGACATTTGAAAACCATGTTGTTCTTAACTAATTATATTATTCTTGTTTAAGTATGCAGTTAGTCTTCCTAAATAGCTATACTCGAATATTTTTGAAAATATGGAAGGGATCGTTATGGGACGATAATTAATAACAAGTTTTGGGTCACCTTTTTTGAAGACAGGAACTATTTTTCCTGTTTTCATGTAGTCTGGAAAATCACCATTACAGAATGAAAGGTTAACTAGAAAAGTCAAAGGAGATATTATGAAAGGAACAACTTTTTTTAGTAGAAAGGCAGGTATTTCATCGAAACCGTAAGATTTTTTATTTTATTAAGTAAGAGTTCTAATAATTCACCTTGCGTATAAGGGAATAATTGTATCATCGGGATAAAGGATAAATTACTGAGTTCAAGTTTTACATTGGCCGAAGAAGCGGTTGAAACCTTTAAAAATTAAATTAACAAACCACGCCCAGAAGATTGGAGAAAATGTTTTCAAAAATGATTTTCGCGGATGTAAAAATGCATTGACAGAAAAGGAGAATACTTTGAAAAGTTATAAATAAATGTTTCTGTAATTAAACTGTGTTTACTTTACTAGGCTCAACGAAAACGGAATAGCCCTCGTATATAACGAGTTCAAATGTTGGATGGATAAAAATCCATAACAATAACACCGTCACTTAAATTAAAAATTTAGTGAAAGTAGTCTGGAAATCGTTATAGGTTTAAAGTATATTATATAGCACACACAGCAACAAATGTCGGGCTCTTACAAGGGACGTTAATCTTAATTGAATCGACCCGCCTCGAGGTGATCGAGATCAAAGTAAGCGATGTAACGATAGACCTCCCCTTTAACCGCCCCCTAATCACCTTCGAACCTCATTAAGAATCGTAAAAGTGATCAACACGGCCTGCGTGACTTTAAGGAAACAATCACGCCGCCTTTCTTCGTTGTTTATAGCTACGTCTAGATTTAGTACCTGCCAAAAATTTTTATTGTTTAGCTTTTCGAGTCCAAAATATTGCGTAATTATAACCGAAATTAACGTCACTGAATTGCTGATGTGTTTCAATTAATTTACATTGTTGGACGTTGTGCAAAAATGTGTTTAAGCCGAGTGTCTGATTTTTATTAAAAAAAATTGTACTTATGGTATAAAATTAATATATATTATGTTACTAGGCGTAGAAGGAGAACTTTATTGTTGAGCCCGAAGGCTTGGCACAACCGAAGCGACAACTTTACTGTCACTATCAGGCAGGGGCGGTTTCTCCATTGGTTCATTTGAACAATGAACACCCAGTTACATTTTATAAAAACACATTATTTTACAATAAATAACATAAAAATATAAATTAAATTTTTATAATTTTGTTTTTATTCACGTTAATATCTATTTTTGCGTACGTCACTGCGCTCTGGCTAATCGCGTTTCTGTGGCGCTCTTTTATAAGTGAGTCCGAGAGAGTAAGATGTGTTATCGAAAGTAACACGTTAACAGATCCGTGAAACAAACAAAAAATTAATTTGCGCAACGAACACAGTGACGTCACAAAGTAGAGAAGGGCACACGAACTTTCCAATCATTGATAAAAAATTAAAGTGCCCGCACAGTTTTATGTCATATGTCAAACTCGAAAGTGAAACTAGTCAGTTTAGTGAGACTAAATACCATTTTTTTTTTTAATTTCATAACTTAAATGATATAAAAACACTTTCATTCAGTCAAATTTTTTAGTAGAAATCAAGCTCTATAAGGAGATGAGGCCTATTGATTGTAAAAAAATTGAATAAGTGGGGGGGGAGTTAAGACGGTTGAAATATTTAAAATAACTCTGACTCAAAAACAAACCATAATATCGATTTGAAATTTTTGGAAAAATCAAGCTCTTCAAGGGGATAAAGCCTATTGATTCTGAAAAAAATCTGATTGAAAATGGGGGATAAGGGGGTCTGTTAAACTGTGAAGAGTATAATTTAGAACGCCACGCATTATATATCTTTTTTCTAGTTTGTATCTGGGTAATGTTATGTATTGTGAAGGGACTGACATTATAAAATACACATTTTAATTCACTTGTTTTTTGCCAATGTACACTGGCGAGCAAAAATTGAGGTCACTTAAGAAATTACGAGTCAATATTGATAAGGACATAATAGTATTAGTAGGCGTTGAAGCAATTGTTCTCCGAGACTTGACAGCTGTCATTCGATTTATTATAATATACGACTTTTATGAAAAATGTGCCTTTACGCTAACTGAACATTCACATTTCCCTTGTCTGTTTTCCAGTTTACTATTGATTCTTTGTGTAAAACCTAACGATTGCAAAGTGTAGTGATTTAACAGGCCCATAATGCCTTTAGATCCGATTGTTGCGGCAAGAATTGTTGCGCTGTTACAAGATGGTCGGGGGCAACGTGAAACTGAAAGAATTGTTGGTGCTAGTCTTTGTGGTGTGCAAAGGGTATACCAGCTCTTTCTGAAGACTGGCCTGGTCACTAGAAGACCAGGGTCTGGGCGAAAAAGAGTTACCACTTAACAAGATGACCGTTTTTTTGGGCTCCACAAGTTTGCGGAATAGGACAGCTACGGTTGCGGTTTCACTGCGAAATCAGTTGGAAGAAGTGAAAAATGTCAACGTTAGTGAATGGACCGTTAGAAGAAGACCTCATGCTGCTGGACTGTCATGCAGAAGAATGGCTACAGGTCCCCCGTTGCAACGCCAGCATCGGAGTGCAAGATTGACATTTGCCAGAGATCACGTTCGTTGGAATGATGATGACGAGCTGGATATTGTTCTCAGATGAGTCGCGTTTTTGCCTCACTGGGTCAGATGGACGTCGACGGGTGTGGAGAAGACCTGGGGAAATATATGCTGAAGTTTGCATTGACGAGCGTCTTCCATTTGGCGGTGGGTTTGTTATGGTTTGAGCGAGAATCACTGCACAAGCTCGTACAGAGTTGGTTTTTATAGAAAATGGCTCCCTAACCTCTCACAGGTACATTACGGAGATGCTAGAAGACCATGTTATGCCTTTCATGGTGACTATGGGGGAACGTGGCATTTTTATGCAAGATCATGCGAGACCACATACAGCCAGAATTGTCAGGGATTATCTGGATGAGGTAGAAATTAGGCGGTTTGACTGGTCAGCCCGCAGCCCAGACTTGAATCCCATAGAACATATCTGGGACCAGCACCAAGAACTGCTCAGGAGCTGAGAAGATTGCTGTTGCAGGAATGGAACAACATCGACCAGAATGTGATCCGCAACTTAATTCAAAGTATGCCGCGCCGACTTCAAGCAGTCATCACTGCAAGAGGAGGGAATACACGTTATTAGTGTCAAGTTTTTTCATTTTGTTCGTTCCATATTTTCTCTAACAACAAAATGTTGAATTTCGCCAAAATGTTAATTTGTTGCTTTTTCAGAATAAATCATGAAATCCAAGAAAAAATGCATTTCTGTTTACTACAGAGTATCACATTCAGCTTACAAAAGCACATGCAATGATGTACAGTTTGCGAATACGATCTGAAAACGTAAAATTTCAAAGAACATAAAAATTTTAAGGTGACCTCAATGTTTTGCTCGCCAGTGTATTTAAAAAATATATTATTTTATTTGACATGTGTGACAAATTGTGAAAATGATTAAATTTACAATAAAAACTGAAAAATGAAGTATTGGAGAATCGAAAAATTGTGATAAAATTACAATTCCGCCAGTGGCGTAGAATTTGGGAAGGATTAACCCGTCGTACGCCTCTGATGGTAGCTAGAAACATTTATTTAACATAATTTAGTAGGGTGTATAGTATCTGCACTTCCTGCCAAATATGACAAGAATACATCAAATAGTTTTAAAGTACTGGACAAAAATAATTTTCAAATTTTTAAACAGAACACCCTGTAACTCAGAATGGAGACACATTTTATCTAGGCGATTAGGGTTAAATCGCTCAGGATTCTATAGTTGAAATATTTCCAATTAGTAATGAATCACCCTGTATAACTATTCTCTTTTATAAGGCATTTATTTTGTTAGTTGGATTTTTTGTAAGATATTTTATCACCAGTTGAGATTTTATGGCTTATTCTGAAACAAAACTTTTGAAAAATACCGTATCGACATGACATTCTTTTTTTTTTCCTGACAACGTTTATTTTTCAAAAAATTCCTTGTTTCTATATTATTTATTCCAAGTACGCATATGAGCTGATATCCTTGATGCCTTGTTCAACGCAGGTATATAACTCTCCCACGCCAATGGTATATAACTGGATGTAACTCGAGAAGTTCGCTATCGTCGAAACAATCAACGATTATAAAAGAGTTGGGCCATGAATAACGCAGAGTATTCCGAGTGTACGACCTTTTATATTTATTGTACTTTCCGAGATATTTCGTATACGATAAAAGCCATTATGTGAAGAAAAAACCTGCGCCCTATATATAGATGGACCCTCACCACTTCCCATGAGTATCGCATCGCGTAAAATTTTTGTCTTGAACAAATTATTCCGCTTGCCTGATACCGCCACTGATGTAAAAATTAAATTATGATTGATAGAATTACCTGGGTATCAGATGTTGTGAAATTTTTTAGGTCTGCTTTTTTGGTTTAAAAGTGCTCTATGTTGGATATTTAATTAAATTTCTGGCGGGGTTTCATGCGGAAATAAACCTACTGTCTGTCTACCGTTTTTGTATTAAGGATAGAAGGAGAAATTTAAATTTAAATAATCCGGCAAGAAGGCTTCAACTTTCTAATCGCTAATTCGTTGTTTTTCATATTCATTAGATGTAAGTTGAATAAGTTCAAACAAAAAACACATCACACACCAAGCCATTGATGTAGTTTCAATATAGTTATAGGTATGATACAGTGGCGGCTCGTGGGGTGGTTCACAGTGACAGAATATAGGTATCAGTACAGATGTACGAAAAAACTTTTAGTGTTTTAGAAAGTTTATAATATACCTTTCTAAAACACTGACAGTTTTTTACCTATATCTGTACCGGGATCTATATTCTGCTACTGTGAACCCACAAAATTTTGGTCACGAGCCGCCCCTGGTATAACCGCTGTCTCAGTGAAATTGGCCCAACACAACTACGATATCAAAAAGTTGATAAAAATTGAATATCGTGGGCGTACAAGAAAAATCCTCTTAGTCCATGTTTTGCAAATTCGTGATAACTGAAGCGAGTAAGTCTAGTATTGTTTATATTTTATTAAAAAAAATTCACTAAGTTCAATAAATACGGTCAATTTAATAATAATCGAATCGCAAAATATGTATTATTGAGTATTATTTCGGTATGTAGGTACTTTACAAAATGGTTTTTAAGTTATTTGCAATGGTTATGTAAATGGTAGAGTTATCTGTTTGAGTAAATTAACAACAAGGTATACAACAAATATTTTTCAAGACCTATAAATTTGACTATTAGGTATACCTACATAAAATTGTTTAAATCGTTATTCATTAGTGACTTCTTGGAAATTTTTGATGTCAAGAAATCTATAATCTAAGGGTTAATCGTTATTTTATCATCTTCTTAGAGATTAAGAGCAATCCAGTCCCTTCTGACGTCACACCGCACGGATCTAATGACCTCCCCTTAAAGTATTTGGAACCTTGTGCGCTACATAAATTTGGCCATGTCGCTTGTCGTGCGCTGAAGAATACTCATAGGATTGGGTAAGGTCTGATTACAACTACATGAACACATGTATATATATATATATATCATCAATTGGCGAAGTAATTCTTGGCAATCGTCGCCTACTGGGGGTTTAGTGGCTTGTTTATATTATAGGAATGTAGGAATACTATTTTTAAACCAAACAGCTCAAATATTTTTTATTTATTGATAGTTATAGATGATATACAGGGTGTCCCGAAATTAGACGATCATATTTTAACAGCGTTATCTACATCCTAAAATAGTAGTAAAATTTCATATAAACATAGTTTTGGAGTGAGGGTAGCCATATGTGAGTAGTAGGGATTAAGTGTAAGGGGTTAAAGAAAAGGTCCTTTATTTCTCACAAGTCAATTGACTTGTGAGAAATAAAGGACCTTTTCTTTAACCCCTTACACATAATATAAACATAGGTTCGAAAACGTTTCTTTTCCGAGATACAGGGTGTTAAAGGTGAAGTCCTGATACCACACTTTTGTAAATATTTTCTAAACGTTTAAAGATAATTAGGTAAAATTTGGTACAAATACTTACCTTTTAACGCTACATTTATTGGACTAAACCTCAGTTTTTGATCATCTTTTTAGGTGGGTAGATTAGGAGAAGCTTGGGGTAAAATTGCTCTAAATTTTTTTTGTTGATAGTTTTTAACATTTTTGACTATAAAATTTGGAAAACCAATATTTTCTGTATAATAAAGCTACATTTGTTGCATCTCGCTAGGACGCGCCATTTTCAAGAGAAAAGCATGTTACCTTATTCGAAAGTGTAAACAATAATTAGTAGGTCTGTAGAATCAGAATTTTTTTTTTTTTAACTTTGGAAAACCGGTAACTAAAGAAATTTTAGAAAATATTTATAAAAATGTGCCATTTGAACTTCACTTGTATCTCAAAAACGAAACGTTTTCGGACCTATGTTTATATAAACTTTTACTCCTATTTTTAACCGACTTCAAAAAGGAGGAGGTTCTCAATTCGTCGCAATATTTTTTTAATTTCTTTTTTATGTATGTTCAGCGATAATTCTTTAACACGGTGTCCGATTTCAATGAGTCTTTTTTGTTAGAAAGAGTGTACTTCAGGGGTGGTCACATATAAATTTGGTTAAGATGTGGTGACGGCATCCGCACGTTTTTGAATTCGGTTTTTTTTATTTTTTATTTCTGGATACGGAAAGTGATGAATTGGAGATAGGTAAATTGTATTTATTGTATTAAAGGAACAACAAATATAAGTTCAATTAAACAAGTATATTAATATAACAATTTTTTAGTGTCTGTATAAAATTTTTTTTCACGTAGATTATTAAATTAAAAAAATAACTATTAAAACAAGAAATGTAAATTTTTTCTCTTTTAGAACACAAAATATACAATACTGTTGAATCAAAATGTTCTCTTGGCAGCAGGTGGTTTTTGTGACGCGACAATTATGATGATTTGCATCTCATGAATTAAAGCTAATTCTCTTTCAATCTTAAGGTGATCACACCCCTTATAATTATCGGACAAGAATATCTCAAAATATTTAAATTTTGGCAAAATAAATTAGGCAATAATATCTATATTATGCATATATTTTAATATTTTAATTCCTTACAGTTTCCCAAAAAAACTAAAAGGGGTTTAATTTTGAAATATCATAATGAAAATAAATGCATTCCTCGACAGCACTATTCTTAATATAATCCCCAAATTTAAGCTCCTAATGTCTTGTTATTGATTTCTTTAAAATTCGCCAAAATTAATGGCTAAAAGGCCTCGTTAAGCGCTATCTTCTGGTGTAAACTGGTGTAAATTGTTGCAAGAAACGAATAATGATAAAGTGTACGATACGATAGTTACAAGCGCGTTACACCAGAAGGCAGCACTTAACGAGGCGTTTTAGCCACTAATTTTGGCGATTTTAAAAAAATCATTACCAAGACATTAAGAGTTTAAATTTCGGGATTATATTAAGAATAGTGCTGTTGAGGAATGCATTTTATTTCATTATCATATTTGATTTTTCTTTTCTCGGAAACTGAAGGGAATTTAAACTTTAAAATATAGGGATATCTAGTTAATATTACCTAATTTATTTTGCCAAAATTTAAATTTTTTAACATAATTACTTTTTGAAATATCCTTGTCCGAAAATTATAAAGGCTGCTGCACTCACCTTAATATACCAACATACAGGGTGTTTAAAAATTCATGCGACAAATTTCAGGAGGTGATTGCTCATATTTCCTTAGCCTACCCCTTTCCGAGATATCACCCTTAAGAGGTGGTGACTAAAATTGAGCTACTATTTTTTTTCTAAAATTTCAGTAAAGCTAGAAACTTGAAATTCTGTAATTTTCGTGCACTCGCAAAGGACTAATCACGGTTATTTTTTCAATATTCCTAAGGGGTGAAATTAGCAACCATTACTTTATTTCATATCAAAACTTTTTTTCGAGATGAAGTTTTTAGAAATAATTTTGTAATTTGAAATCCTTGTTTTATTTAAAAAAAAATTTAATTTTTAAATTTTTTTCCCAAAACCAGTAGCTTCATAGAAAAAAAATATTGTTTTCCACTTAATTTATAAAAACAAATGATAAATTAAGGTGTTATTTTTTATCTCTGACGATATATCTTCCATAAACCGTAAAAAGTTAAAACGAAACAAATAATAGAGCCAACAAAACAAGGTTCAGGATGTGGAATATACTCCAGATCCTTAACCCTAAACATAAAATGGGCTGTGAGCAATAGTGCCAGTGTAGTTTCAAACCGAGCTCATGGGGATTCTCATAGCAGCAAAAGAAATAATTAGAAACAATATCACTGGAAGGAACATGTTCATCTATACAGATAGTAGACAATCACTACCGACCCTGGATAGACCACGAATTTACTTAGGGATTTGACCGAAGTATCCATCAACAATGTGGCCACCTTAAGATGGATGAAAGGTCACGCCACATCGAAAGATAACAGTCTTTCTGATTCACTAGTCAAGAAGACAGCTAATTAAATACTCTTTGGACTTGGCCCTTACATTGGACTGACAACATCGGTAGTGAAAACCCTAATTAAGGAACATTCCCTAGTAAAATTCAAGGAATGGTGGGATGAAACAAGAAGCTGCAAAGTTGCCAAGGAGCTTTAAAATTACTGAATAGGACGTTTCAGTGCCGCCGTTTCAGGGGAGCCGGGACGTTTCAGTGCCGGTACGTTTCAGTGTCAGGACATTTCAGTGCTGGGACGTTTCAGTGCCTGGACGTTTCATTGCCGGAACGTTTTAGTGCCGGGACTTTTCAGTGCCAGGATATTGCCGTTTATTATATATTAATAAATTGGTTCAGGTTTTATATTTTAATTTTCTTATTATTAGTCATTCTTATTCAGGTTTTATTTTTATTTTTAACTGTTTTGATTTCTAATATTAAAATATCTAGGTACATAAGCAAACTAATCTGAGTTATTAGTTAAGCAAAAGCAAATTTTAAACGTGATTATTGACTAAACGAAATAAGATAGAAATGTGCTGTTTCAACCAATGAGTTTTCCCAAACACATTAAAAAGAAATTCGACTTGTAAAGGGCAAGGGAAAAACTATTTTTTATTGTTAACCAATATTGTTACCCAGTTGTAAAAGGGCAAAGGAAAAACCAACTATTTTTTTAATATTTTTTTATTGTTATCTAATATCAAAATATGTGTATACAATCAACTAATATTAGTTGTTAGTTTAACAAAAACAAAAATAATAATTATAAAACATAAAATATATACAATATAATAAATTTAGAGTTTATTCAGTCATTTGATAGTTGTGAGCGATACATCCCAAATAATCAAGCAGAGTTATATTTCCGTAGTTCGTGCAAAACTCTTAAAATTCGTTCATCGGCATCTCTACACCTCTTCAATTTCAATAGAAACCGATTCCAGCAACTAATTGTTCATAATAAGTATCTCGCCCTCTTTGAACTTTGCGTAACCCAACTATAAATTTCCAAATTGTTGGATGCTCCATTCCCAATTCCGATTTCAATCTTCGATGGGCAGCTTCTGAATGGTTATTGATTCAATCATCTTTATTAAGAATACCGTCATATAAATTCCACATTTCTGGTGGAAACAGAGGTTCTCTTCGTCCATTTCCATGCCTATTCATGCGTTCTATATAGTTATCCTCAAACCAGTTCAGTAGAGGATGCAATTGTCCAGATGACTCTTCACTGAGTGGTTCCAGGTAATCATCTAAATTCTAAATCATTCACTCTCACAAATGTTAACGAAATAAACATTTTAGCGTTCGGGTAAAAGTCTGGATCAGTATTATACCGATTGATAGAGCCCAACCCAGCAATAGGTTTGCGCATGTTCTGCGCCAAATAAAAGAAACAACCTTTAATGAAAACATCTGGAAAACCCTGACCCATTACACCGAAAGAAGTATGTTTAATATCACAATTTATAGAATAGAAGTTAGATGTACTTATTCTGTAGTCCTTTAATTAAATCAAACATTCTTACATAGATTTTCAAAAATGAAAAGATTTTTAAATATCGATGTGTAAAATTAAAACATATATCATCTAATTTTGTATAGCTAACTTTGTATCTCATATAATTTACAAAATATCATTAACTAAAAATTATCCTTATTTAACAAAAATCTTCTTTGTGGCACTGAAACGTCTCAGCACTGAAACGTCCGGCACTGAAATGTCTGGGCACTGAAACGTCCTGGCACTCAAACGTATCGGGACTGAAACAGCGGCACTGAATCGGCGGCCCTAAAATTACCCTGATAACACCACAGCAAACAAATATTTGACTATGACTAAACATAATCTGCGCTGCGATTGAATATTGCGAAGTAAGAAACCATCTCCATAACATGGAGCTGTCAGAATCCGTAACGTGCAAGGGGTGCGAACAAGAAGATAAGACCATCGAGCATATCTGCGAGTTTTGGCAAACACCAGCCGATATAAAACAAACCCCTTTATGTTATGTTATGTTATGTTATGTTATGTTATGTTGATAATGGGGTGTTAATACACTGCGACCCAAAAGATCTATTGTGCCCCCTTCTGTCACCACTGCACTAAGGAAATGTCTCAATGCCTATAGCGATCCTTCCAATCCTATTTTCTCAAGGAAGTGTAGGATTTGAAGTGGCTTCAAGTTAGGTAAGTCTCCCTCTTCTATTTGATATCCTCCTAGATATAGTGCCCTTGGATTCTGGAGTGCTACATATTCAGTTAGGATGTGAATGGAGGTTTCGGCCTCCTCTTCACAGAATCTGCACTCACTATCCTCTACTACTCTGTTTACTTAGGTGTCCTTTTAGTCGGCAGTGCCCGGTAAGGATCCCTGTTACAATACGTAGCCTGTTCTTGCTTAGGCAGATGCAGGCTTCCGATCTTTTTTGGTTATATTCACCCAGAAGTATCTTGGCCTGTCTCAGCCCCAAGAGATTGTTCCAATTATCGGTTTTTCTACTACCCAATTTTTTTTAATCTCTCCTAATATTATATTACTGCTGATACCGCAGAACGGCTCAGGTCCTACAAAGGGTGTTTGAGCCCCTTTCCTTGTAAAACTATCAAACAACAAACCCCTTTAGACGGCGTTGTCATCTACATCAAATTATGTAGGCTGGCTGACGATTTAAGAGGTCTATCAAATTAGGAGGATGCACAATGGGACTAGTAAGACCTAAGTGTCATTATGAAACCCACCCTCAACATGTTACAGATATAGAACTTGGTATTGTGGAGACAGAAGTAGTTAGCTGTAATTGAATTATAACAGAAATGCAACAATACTAATTTAAGGGATACACAGATGTTTTGAAGTCAACTCGACTCTAAACTTTCAAGGCAAAAATGCGACAAATATAAAGTGAAAAGCTGAGCATGCCGTTGAATTATAAAACATATTTTTAACAATAAAACGCAATTCTTTAACAACCGCAGCTTTTAAACTGCAAAATTATGCCAATTTCGTGCCATATCGCAACAGACTATCACAACTAGCTAATATTTACTATTTTTTTTTCATCATTTACACACGCAACTCAACAAGTCATTCAAAATGAGTAGGTATGTTTGTATGTACATACATAATACATACATACTAAAGTGCATCATGAAATATCTAAGCATTTAATGCTAAGTGAATAGCATGTAAATTTAGCCATTTATATGAAGAAAATAATAAATAAAATGACCGTACAGGTGGAAATAATCGAATACAAAAGCTTAGTACGAGGAGTGCTTAAAAAGTAAGTGTTAGACTAGTCATGTTACGTAAATTTTGGGAAGAAGTTACAGGCCAATTTTGTGAATCAAAAATCATTGTTTGGTAAGCATAATATACAAATGATAAAATATAGTTTTGATTTATAGCACTAGGTAATTAAATAAAGATATTTTATGCTCAATGATAGGATTTGAGTAATAGGTCGCATTTAGACATAGAACACCCATTTAGACGAGAGCTCCCTCAAATTCTCGGACTCTCAGTCAAATTCATACATTCATACATTTTGAAAAATTAATTGCCTTAATGTTCGTTTTAATCTTCCCAACTAATTTTATGAAATTGAAAGGGCTCAAAAAGTATAAATTGGTTCTACGCCTAAGAAATATTTGAGAGTTAACATTCCTTGTGCTCGTCTTAATTCCCTCCCCCCTTTAATTATTGAAAAAATACCTAAAAGGATGAAAGTTTTGCTTTCATTAAATATTGGTTAAAGATTGCGTTGGGGAGCCATTTCGAATATTATTTATAAATGGCAACACTGTGCATGTAAAAGTTCATTTTAAAGTTGCTTCATGTTTGATCAACTTTTGTTTCTAGATTGATATTTATCTTCCCTGTGAAAGATAAGTAGGTATCAGATGTTCTCCGAAATAAAACGCTAGTTCAGTGATGATGTAATTATGGTTCCACTGACAATTAAAGTGACAGTAGATTTTTTGAGTGCGTTTTGTTCATTTTGTTTACCTAAATTACATCGTTTTTTCACTTTTATAAATATATTCCTAAAGTAAGTAGGGGAAGGCGGGTCACAGTGGCCACCTTCTGGGTTTATATTTTTTTTCTTTTCAATTAATGTATCCATTGATACGGTGTTTACGGGATAATATTAAACATAGTTTTTACTATTTATAAAAAAATTATTAAAAAAAAGAATTATTCATTAAAGTAACAATAGCATTATTTAAAAAAAAAATAAAACTGGCTCCAGTGCCCCACACGTGGGGAACAGTGGCCACATATATAGGGTACATCGGTTACCCAAACAGAACTAATAAAAAGAGGCATTAAATAATAGAGGCTTTACTCCACGTTATAACCGCTAAGATCAATACCAAATCTATACGTATTTTGCAATCTCGAGGTACCCCCTGAATTTAAAGGTGGTGGAAGAACGGTAACAATATCGCCGATTTGCAAGCCAGGATCTACATGCCTCATTATAGTAACGCTTCAGGGGGCCATATACACATTTGTCAAGTGGCTGCAGCTTATGACTTGTATGTGGAGGTAGTGTAAAAAGAATAACACCGGAATTCTTTGCTAGCTTGATGACCTCATAGGATATGTGTGCTTCATGGTTATCTATTAACAGTGGTACGGGATCTTCTAATGAAGGTTTGGCGAACTTAATGAAATGATGCATCCAGTTTGCAAATATTTTAGACGTTATCCAACCCGTCGGTGAAGCTGCCCCTACTGTTCCTATTGGAGCGTTCTTAATCATATTATCTTTAAAATTAACCCTGGGAAATATCAGAAGAGGTGGTATACAGTTTCCAAGAGCATTAATTGTACCACACATGGTGACCAGAACGCCTCGTTCAGCGGATGTTATTTGTCCAACTTGCCTCTGTCCTTTTTGTGCAATGATTTTACCTGATCCCTGTACAGTGGTTAAAGCGGTTTCATCTGTATTATAGATTCTGCTTGTATTTAAAGTTGGGTATTTTTCGTATAAATCCCTTAAATCATCATAGAATTTATGAACAACAGGCTTGTTAAAGGCTACAGATCTTGATATAGACGTTGCTTCTGCTGTTCGTAAAGAAATTATCGGATTCCTTTTCATAAATGCCGTAAACCACTCCTTCCCAGCAGATTGATCTCGGTGCCAGCTTTCCGGAATAATTTTATCGTTAGCTGCTGCAAGATCGTACGCCAGTTTTTTTGGCAGCTTTCGGTGGTAAACCGTGGTGTAGTTTTCCACATTTTATTAGGTATTGGCATAATTTCACCTCTTCTTTACTAGTAAAAACCTTTCTGCATTCATAATTTGGTCTCATTCTTGAAAATTCTGGTTCGACCCAATTTATATTTGCATCACGGCATTTCTTAATATACCTACGTAATGTGGTTCGTGATATATTGTAACGAGTTGCAGCCGATTTTGTAGATAAACATTCATCTAATACAGATCTAACAGCTGCTTTCATATCGTTTTCGTCTGTTAGACCAATAGTACTTTTGCGTTTCCTGTTGCGTGGCATCTTCACAATCTTACGATCTGAAATTGAGAAAAACATTCGTCCATCTTAAAAGAAATTATAAAGAAAAGCTGCTAAACAATAATTATTTGAATACGGGGTACAGTGGCCATCCCACAATTTTGTATTTAGCAGTGGCCACTGTGTCCCAAATAAACCTGGCCACTGTGTACAAATCTAACCTTAAAATGAAATTCCTGGCTAAAGTTTTGTTCGTAATTTTCTAGCTCTCAAATTGCGTAGTTTATTAGTACAATATGTTAATAATTTAATATGTATACATATAAATAGTCAAAAATAATTTTAAATGATAAGAAAACAAAAATAAAACTCACCTGAATTTTACACGTGCTGCACGGTAAACACAAAGCATAATAGACATAGTTCTTTGAATAGTTTTGCAACTGTCTACTAGATGGCAACCTATGTACTAAATGTGTTTTAAAATTATTTCATACTGACCACTGTGCCCCGATGGCCATTGTGACCCGCTCTCCCCTAGATAACATGCACCAAATATACAATCGTTTAGTTACCAATTACATACCTTTAAACTATTTTTTATGACCTGTAAACAATATTTAGAAATAAACTAAAAACGTATATGTCAAATTTATTGATGTTTTTGATAAAAGTTTGGTTAGAATTAAATGTCAGTGGAACCAAAATGACATCACACTGAACTAGTGTAATCACACAAAAAAAGTATGTAGAACACACGATACATAGACTAACGGTATGTTCCTGCGCATGCAGCTGACTGACGGTGACGTCACGTGGGACATAGAATTATAAGCATTAAAAGGGAGATAGTGTTTAAAGTTCGATATTTTGCCAATTTTAGATTTCATGCAGTTACGCTTTATTGGTTATTTTGTAATAAATTCGTTTAAAAATATGAAGGTTTAAGGTAAATAATACTAATAAAAATATTAATTTTTCTCATAAATTATAGGTATTTTGTGACAAAATCCATAACCTTGCCATAAGATAAGTAAAAGATATAGACTAAAAATACAAGTTTGACTCAAATTTGTACTTTCTGGGCGAGGTAGTTCTCTTGCAATCTCTTTTCTTATTATGTGAAATAAAAATAAGTGTGCAGAAACAAATTATTTATTTATAAAAAGTAAGTACACAAAAACAATACTTTTTATTTGGTAAATTTAAATATTTCTTGTCAAGTTTAATTCGAAAATACTTAAAACCCATGGTATAAAAAATAAAAGGTAGGATATCAACAGTGTCAAAAATAGGACGGCCGCGTAGAGTTTGTATAGGCGCGAATTTAAAAATACTAACGAAGTGTGAGGAAAATATATGCTAACTTATAGAAATTTGATGAATATTAAGGATAATATTTTAGAAATTACATGAAATATCTATGGATATAATTATGGGATAGTTAAGGAAATAACTATGAAGGAACTTAAATGCAAATACATACATAAAAGAAATATTTTTTTAAACAGTTTTTTCTTTTTTTTTTTAATGATTTATTTTGTTTATACAAATTCGACTTCTAAAGAATAGTTTTTATAACCAGGATAATAAAATAAGGGGTATCTTCGCAACTCGAAACTGGGGATTCTGGTAACAATTTCACAGCTGGATATGCCGGAAATTTTTACCTGATTAGGATTTGCAACTCATTTACCTGCATTATTTTACCCAATTGAATAAAAATAAGTTACATTTTTTTTTTTTTCATATAATGCAGACATTCATATAATATAATGCAAAACATAAAAAAATGTAATAAATACAAATAACTGTTACAATACAAAATTAAAATAATATGTCGCTGCATTTTTCCTGGACCTAGTGGCTGACAGTTTTTTAAATCATTTATCAAGTACAAGTCGAAATTTTCTTTTTTTTTTTGTAACATTTACAATTTTATTTTTGCTTATATTGCGAAATGTTTAGCCTTCAAAGGGTAGAGTCTCCAGTTTAAAAGTCCCAAGTTGTGGATTAACCATTGTGATTCACACTGGTTCATTATGTGAAGTTCTGATTTAAGATCTCTTTTATAATTGGAAGGTTGAAAGTGCTTGGAATACATATGAAAATTTATCTGCAGGGTCACAAGCCACTGCAAGGGCTGCTCCATGCCGAATTTTCTTGGGAAGTATAGTAGAATTGCCTATTTAGCATATTTTTTTTTTTTAATAAAAGGCTCATGGATTTTAAGAATTTTAATCTAGGGAACGGCATGCTCCCCTGGGCCTCCGCTGGAGCCGCCCGTGGACTACTTCTAACTAAGCTTTTACTGTCGAGGAAAGCGAGAAACCGTAATATCTTTCTTGAACCCTTTCCTTTAATTGTTACTGTTAGATCCGTACTGCAATTTTTCAATGTTTTTTATTAAAACCACTCACAGAGAATAAAGTTTACAACACAATATAATACAAATATCTGCTTAGTATCTTATAAACGACTCACAAACTACTGCAACATGCGTCTGTCATATGATATTTATTTCACGCCAGCTCTACTAACTCTACGCATGACGTCAGCGCCGCCATGACACCATGCGCGATATCCCCCCCTGCTTAAAACCAATTTTCCTGTTCATTTATCTTATTCTTATATATGTTCGTGTCCTTGCTAATGCATGGAATTACTTCAAAACGACCGTTGTATTGGGACAGAAAACTACTGTTTTATCTGCTAAAATTTTTAACTACCGATTTATTTTCTTTGCTTAATGAGGCCCGTGCACCTGGGGGTCAATTCTCGACTTTTATTCCCATGGGAAAATTTTATTTTCCCATGGGAATTCAGTTTTCGTATTCTCGACATAATCGGTGGAATATTTTCCAATGAGAAGTACGGGAAAATATTCCCCTGCTTACGAGCATTGGAAATTGTGTTTTCCAATGGGAATTGTACTAGAGTTTGCGCATTAAAGTTGAAAATTTGACGAAAGACCACGCGAAAGTCTAAGACATAACCAAAGATTATTGGATATCTTGGATTTTTGGTGAAATTGTAGTTAAAACCTTTTTTTGGCGTATTTATAGATTGATATTATTTTATTTATGTAGGTATATTATTTTTAATTCTCTTTCACTGAGAAACTGTATAAACTGATTTAGAAATTATGGGAGCTGCTAAGGGACTGGCAAATAACACAAATTGAGTGTAGTAAATTTAATGACCTTTTCGAAAATTTTATTATTTTCGTTAATGAAAGAATTTCTTAGTTTCTCAAAACTTTCGTTGCTCTTCCATACAAAAGCTACCTTATCTTTTTTCAACATGAGAAAAGAAAAACTAAGAATAACTCGACAAGTTTTAATTATTATACGTAATCGAATATTTTCACTTATTCCTCGGTCATGATAGCGATTGCTCGGCACGGCACCTGCTCCAGCGCGGAGGCTCGGCAGGTAATCGGATACCCAAAAACCACAACAAATACAAATATTGCCAACAGTAAATTTTAAAATATCTTTAATGTTATTGGTTGTTTCGAAATATTCGTGAACTTAATATCAGACATACGTGAAACTACTATTTCCATGGGAATGTCTATGCCGACACGTTCGAGAATTGCATAACCTATTACCATGGGAATATAAGTATTGGAATATTTTCCCATGGGAAAATTTTCCAATGATCTCGAGAATCGAGCCCCAGGGCCTCAATTCTCGACTTCACCGGAAAATTTTCCCATGGATAAATATTCCCATGCTTATATTCCAGTGGTATTATAAAATGGTATTCTCGACTAGGTTAGGAACCTTTTTCCTATGGGAATTTCGATTATTCGTATGTCTAACGTATGTCGGGTATTAAGTATGTAAATATTGGAAACTGACCAATCATAATCAATACTATATTTCAATACTTTCAAGTAGTAATGTTGGGATCATTGATTATATCGTCAACTTTTGACTCTTGTTTTGCCACTTGCCATCTTGTCAGAGAAAACAATCAACCCTTCTTATTTAGAAAATAACGTGAAAATATATCATGTGCTAAACCTAGTACAAGGGGCACAATAAAGCCCAAACGAAGAGTAGCTGCTACAAGGTTAACTAAAACCTTGAATACTAGCCGAAATATTGAACGCATGTTACAAAATAAAAACTTTAATAAAGAAAAATATTATGACAAAAAATTCAAGTTATTAGAGAGAAATGTTTTGACAAAAGAACGAATAACTTGTGCCTTGGAAAAAATAGCAGAAACAGAGGAATTTTAAGGATATTTAAGAGTGTCCAATATTTTAGCTTCAAGTTTTTTACCATCTCATTATGTTATTAACAGTTGCTATTTATTTTGCGTAATAAAACAAAATTTATTCTGAAATAGCCTATTCCTAATAATGAAACAAAATTTATTCTGGGATTGCTTATTCTAGAAAACTTGCGTTGATCATATTTGAGAAATTGTCTATCATTTAAGGATTCAAAGGGATCCCCTGCCTCATTTTTCCACTTAGACCAAAAATCTCTTGGGACATTAATTGCTCTTCTTCTGCCTCTTCTATATTGTTTAATTGAGAAAGTAAAATAGCTTCAGCCATTTTAGGAAAGTTATATTAGTAATAATAATATAAATATTATTATTTGAAGTAACTAGCAAATGTCACCGGTGACAGATTCCCATTGGAAATTTGATTTCCCATGCCAAATACCAGGTGTATTTGCTCCCATACTTTTCGTGAGAAAATATTCCTAGTGGATGTGTCGAGAATACAAAATATAAATTCCCATAGGAAAATTATCTTTTTCCCATGGGAAAAAAAGTCGAGAATTGAGGCCCTGGTGGAATTCACTTTCCTTTTCTTGCGTCTATGTTTAAGATGAATCTCACAACTACTTTCCTCAAAGTAAATAATAGGGCAACTACAATTAAGTTTGTCCTTTCTTCTATAAGAGTTTACCCATATTTTATGGCATTCGGAAATATCTCCACCGTGCAGCCCGATTTTAAACATTAATTTAGGAAAATATAGTCACTACTAACACAAAAACAAATAAATTAGTAAATTGTTTTACACTATTACATCGAAAAGTGTCAAAATAACTTGAAAGTTCGTCCCGCATTACGTCATGCGCGGTTTGGACGAATTTTGAATCGAAAGTCAGCATACCTTTAGTATGTGTATCGTTTGTAGAACATACGTTCTACATTCATGCCTACATTATCTGGTATCTGTACCCGTAGAGAGGGTGTGTTGTTATCACACCATTTAGGTCTCACTAGACCCATTGTGCATCCTCCTAAATCCATGTGGACACTCTTAGCTTGTCAGCCAGCCTACAGTTGAAAACTTAATTACGAAAGCTTGGAGTTTACCTCTAAATCCAGAAAACTTCCGGCAACTCCCGGCCATCTGGCAACCCTAAGTATATTCTACACCGCGAACTTCTTTTTTTTGTTTTGTTTTGTTTTGGAACCGTCGGTGTAGAAATGTATTGTACATACCACTTCGTAATACTTTCTTATTTCACATTTGTGGCGTTAAGATCATTTTAATCGTATTTAGGCGCCGTGACCTAAGATTAGAATAAATTGATATTTTTTGACAATTACCGTCGACGCATTTCGTTGACAGAAAACGTTGAATAACAGATGATCGTTCACTTAAACGTTACCAATGCCAACTTCATGAAAGCTTTCGTTGTTGTTCGGTGCGTGACCTTGAATTGACGTAGATTGTACTGTAATGCGAGCTATTTCATTATTCAGTCATGCTCTAATCCTCCCTCTGTCTTATTTAACCTTTGAGGCTCAACTTGTCCGATGATCATACATAAATCAACCCCTTAAGACCAAACATATGTGACGACTATGGCAGAGGCTTTTTCGAGTATAGTTTGTCTAAAGTCAGTTGGAACAGTATTAAAACAACTGGTAAAAAAATTCTTTCAATTTAGCCGCATAACATAGGCGTAGGAATATTTTTTAGATTAGGTATGTAAAATAATGTTTTAATGATTTTAAAATAGAAGTATTGAATCGATTTGCATCGTTTCGTAGAGGACAAAGAGAGAAAGGATGAGTATTCTAGGAGAGACGGGTGCGGAAGACAGGTTTGGTTTTCGCGTCTCAGTTCTTGATTCGTCTTATTATACACTGCGTTATAAATTATCCTTTCGTTTACTGATTTTCTTGATCTTCTCGCTGTTATTCTCATTTCGCACATTGGCTTATAACATCGTTTTATATCACTTTTTTTGGAGCATGTGAGAACGCTAAGTTTAATTTAGTTCATTACAGGTGAAGTAAACCTGTAGATTTAATCTTGCCAGGTCTGTATATAAAGAGGCTAATTTTCTGACCATAGTAGAATTTTTTAAAATCACACAAAATTTCTTTTAATATAATCGGCCAATTAAAGTTTTTATTTACTTCATGGTTATTTTTAAAAACTAATTTAATTTTTAACCGACTTCAAAAAAGGAGGAGGTTATCAATTCGTCGCGATATTTTTTTTTTTTATGTATGTTCAGCGATAATTCTTCAACACGGTGTCCGATTTTAATAATTCTTTTTTTGTTAGAAATGGGGTACTTCAGGGGTGGTCCCATATAAATTTGGTCAAAATATAATAATTGGGTCTGTGAGAAAATCCTCAAACTCTTCATTTTTTATGTATGTTTAGCGATAATGCTTTACCACCTTGTCCGATTTATATAATTCTTTTTTTGTTAGTAAGGGGATACCTCAGGGGTGGTCCCATATAAATTTGGTTAAGATGTGGTGACGGAATCTGCACGTTTTTGAAGTCGGTTTTTTTAAATTTTTAATTTCTAATACTTGTTACTATAACATCACTGGTAATTTTTAATTTTGCAAAAACTCTTCTTTTTATTTGCCTACCTACTAATTTTGTTAAACAAATTATTATTGCTACATCAATTCACCTGCACCATGGTTCGTATATAAAACTGATTGTCCCTCAATGTTTTTAAAAATAATTGTGACTGTAGCAGAATTTTACCAAAACATTGGTAGTTCTATACAAATTCACCGATTAAACCAGAAAAATTTATTGTATTTGAATAATATTTAGACATATAACATTTCATTCAGCAAATTGACAAGTAAAAATAAAACTACTTATGACAAGGAATATAGGTATTTACACACCTAAAACAAAAAAAAAATAAAGAGAAACTGGAACTAGTCAAACTAATTTCAAAAATAAAAGAATAAAAATAAAGCTACAAAAAATGTAGCCCTAGTCGTCATCAGAGAATTCATCGTCGGACTAACTATTGAGGTCAATTATAACTGGCTGTACAGGTGGCAGAAGAACATATTCCTGTTCTTTAGAAACTACATGTGATATACTGTTTTTCCAAATATCACTGTGTTCATCATTAAAAACCAACTATATACGTTCAACAACTTGTTCGCTTAAATTCGGGGATTGATTTATCTTTCGTAATTACTTTTGATGTATGCCCATATTATTTCTATCGGATTAAATATGCAATAATAGGGAGGTAGGCGAAGCAGAGTATGATCGTGCGTCTTACAAAGTTCATCTATATAATATTCCTTTTCAAAATTCTGTTTTTCTATAATCTCTAGTAAAACTTTGATTGTCGGATTTTTTTGAGAAACGGCTAAGTTTTTCTCTTTTATAAATTCCAAAATATTACTTTTTTTAGTTCTTCGGTTAGGAATTGTTCTAGTTTGACGCGAATGATAAGAGGCATTGTCCATGACGATAACGGTTTCCTTAGGAATATTAGGTAATAGCTGTTCTTTAAACCATTTTTCAAATAATTACGCCGTCATATCCTTATGATAATCAGCATAGTACTTTTTAATTTGTTTAGCTGATAATAACAAAGCATTAGGGACAAAACTATTTATACTTCCTGCGTGCAAAATAACTATTCTTTTTCCTCTAGAGGAAGGCGTTTGCAAACAACAATTTTTGGAGTCATCAAACCATCCATAATTAACGACATAATGACTATCAAACTACGTTTCATCCAGGTATACGATATGTCGATTACTATCACGAAAATTTTTAATTTTGCGCAAATAATCCTGACGAAGCCTAACAATTCGTTGTGATTCCATTATCATTATTTGTTTGTCCAATTTCTTATGTCTAAATCTACAATCTAATAAAATTTGACGCAATGTTTCTAGGGACTTGTTATTATAGTCGGGGTAATCTAATAATTTTCTTTGAATACACTCTAAAGTAGGAACTTGATTTTCTTGATACATTTTATAAATTGTCCTACGTATAAATTGCTTTCCACTTTTATCAATTTTCGCAAGCTTTTGATTAACTCTCTCTTTGTACAAAATGGTCAGTTACATCTCCTTTTAAAATAATAATACGATAAATAGTTGTTCGTTTCAATTTCGTTAGTTAACATATTCTTCTTATTATAAAGTTGTCGGATTTTTCACAATTTTCTCTTTTCAAACATTCAAAAATATTTAAAACAAGTCTCTGTGTTTGAACATGTAAATCTTTATTTTTAAATTCCCAATCACCTTCTTCAGTATTCTCTGAATCACAGTCAATGTTCTCATTATCCTGTGACATTTTACTATTTGCCTCAAACGGTCTCCAAAATGCCATATTAAAACTGTCACAGATAAACTTCCACTCAATATTTCTTTACTTTTAGTTCAATCAGATAAACTGATTTTTGACGCAATTATTAAATTCACTTAAAATTCTAAAATATATATATAAAGATTTTTTTATCTGAAAAATAAGAAACTATCAAAAAACCCAAACACGCGGTACTGAAATTTATTACCTAGCGACTCAATAATATTGTGATGATAACATAGGCAAGATAATGCGAAAATACGCTGGTCTACTGCTTTGTCAAATGATAAAGTGTCACTAGTAATACAAGGCTAGACCCGTATTTATTTAGCCCAATACTATGTAGCTTTAGCATTAGCAAAATATATAAACGGAGTACTCTTTGTACGCTAGTTATGTTTTTCACTATTCCAACTGACTTTGGAAATACTATACATTCTGAAGTCAACGTGATAATGTTTCTAGTATTGGTGAGAATTGGTGAAAATTCTAGCACATTCGTCAAAATTTAAATGTGTATATCAGTGGCGGTTTGCCCGTAAGGGTACTTGGGCACGTGCCCTAGTATAATAAACAAAAAAAAATAACTTTTATATTTTCCTCAATGCCTATTATTATTTTATCTAATATTCAGCGCAAACCGGGTTGGCACGACTTTGGACGACCGGGCGTTGAGCGACGCTCCGAGAATTCCGAAATTAAGTAGAAGATGGGCACAGTAAATGTGTGCCTCTGTTGTTTTCTCTCTCATTATAATGCGAAAAACAAGGACATCGACAATATCGCTTAGCAAGAGATGAACACATGCGATGGATTATACGTCACAAGCGGGCGCTGTCCTCATCGTGACGTGCTGTACCCATGGCACAGATTACCTAGACCAGATACGAATGTACTCCCTCACAAAGGCGATGCCGGTTTCGGTTTAAGGTGCGCGTTTGTTGGACCAAGATAATAATTTATTTATTGTGATTACGAAAAAACGTTAGTTGGACCATTGGAATAGTTAAGAAATAAAATTACAAAGAAAAATAACTTTTTTTTTATAAAGCAGTCAAAAATATGATGAAAAAAATCAATATTTATAAATGGGACAAAATTTAAATTTTTTTTTTTTGGTTTTGTCTAACTTTTTCGAGGATTTCAAATCTCTGTTTGCATATTTAAGAGTATAAAAAATTCTTATAAATAATTTAATGGTGTACATTTTCGCAAATTGTTGGCAAGGATGACCAAATTCTATTTTGCTCATCTCAAAAGGTATGCACTGGAAATTCCAGGCTTAGTTGACAAACTATCAAATAGAGAAATAAATATTTTTTCTAATTTGAAAATATAAAAGAGAAATGTTTCGCTGGGAGATTTTAAATTGCCAAACACCTTTTCTTCAGAGTCGTATGCTTTAAAATGCTCCTAAACGATGTAATTTTACATCGAAGTGTGTCAGTACTATTTATGTTTATAAAGAGGATTTGATTAAATGTTTCGAAGAAATTATGAACACAGAATTCGATAAAAAAACTATTAATCAGACTAAAGGGTTGATAAATTTTAAAAGACAGATTTTAGTTTCTGGTAATTTTTCTTCAGCAAAATTATGTCAAATTGCCATATACTTTTTGATCAACTGCAGAGTAGACAGCTCGATGCTCTCAAGGTTAAGATAAACATATCAAATTTTGCAGCAGCTATTCAAAATATTAAAAATAATACAGACACGCTAATTCATGCAGAACGGCAATCACAACAAGACCCACAAGAACTAAACTTAAACGACAACACCCAATCAGGTTCAAGTACAAGCAAGAAGAGACGGTTTGTTGAAAAGGAGGATCCCATTACTAATTTAAGGATATGTAAGGAAATTTGTGATACAATAGTAGTGCAGGTAAATGAACGTTTCAGTTTTACTACCCACCT
This sequence comes from Psylliodes chrysocephalus, assembly GCA_927349885.1. NCBI lineage: Eukaryota > Metazoa > Arthropoda > Insecta > Coleoptera > Chrysomelidae > Psylliodes > Psylliodes chrysocephalus. The sequence goes on from OV651818.1 coordinate 5,486,063, forward strand.
AACAGTTGCAAGTTTATTTGATAGTGAAAAATTTAAAGACTACCGAGGTTGTTTTCCAAATGAGGACGTTAAAACTGTGTGTAGTTTATTTCCAAACGTAAACAGCTTAAAATTCAAAAACGAACTGTCCATACTTTACACCCGAGATGACTTTGTGCAACACAATGGGGCCGTACCGTTATTACAAATGTTTTTTAAGAACAATTTGGCAATTACATTTTCGGAATCTGTGGAGCTGCTAACTATCCTGTGTACAATTCCCATGACCACAGTGGAGAGTGAAAGATGTTTTTCGATACTAAAACGTATTAAAACATTTTTAAGGAACACTATGTGCCAAGATAGATTGTGCGCGTTAGCCATGTTATCCATCGAAAAAAACTTATTCGGTCCATTCCAAATTTTAATAATCTGGTCATCGATCACTTCGATCCAGAAGAATGGACTTCAACTATAAGAAATAGTATACAACTGCAGTGGTACCTAGCAGTTAGTCTTGAGATAACTTGTTTTCCTAAGGGAAAAACGAATCCCGGGATTCCTTTCCAGTGAGAGCCCCACTGCCGCTAGTGCCCACGAGCCGCCACTGGTGTATATAAATTGATGGAGGAACCACGTAGTAGTTAGAAATATATGGACAGTGAAGATAAATAGTGAACAGTTTAAAGACATTCGAAATATATAAATTAGAATAGTATTGTTTAAAATAAATAAGTGTTTAAATAAATTATTTACAAATAAACTGTTGTTTAAAATAAACAAACAGCACAGTACTAAAAAATCCTATAGAAGTTTTTAGTAGGAAAATTCAAGACCTACGACCGTATAGCCAAAAATCAAGCTAACTACGTTTTTGCCATACTATTACGCAAGTAGGTACTAGCGAAGCAAAGCAGAATTAAAATCCTCTAAAGGAATCATCCAATTAAAAGTAACAAAGATAAAAAATGTCGGATACCGGTAGGGTATAATAAAACTGTCAATGTAGGCTCTCAATGTCTGTGTGTGTTTGTATAAAAATGAAGAAGGCGAAAAGGCAAGAGATGGACCCATCCGATGAAATTCCCGGGCGTACCTTATTGCACCTGACGAAATTCTTTAAAGAGAAATAAACGGGGCAATTAAATCAATGTGTCTCCTTCTGCTTCGCGTCGGTGTTAATAAGTACTATGCGCCAGGAAAACTGATCAGATTTTGTGCCGTGTTGCCGGTTTGGGGACAAAGTTGCATCGTCTGTGAGTTTCGGTATACCGATTAGTTGAAACTTATAAATTGAATGTACAAAGGTTGAGCCCAATGCTCATATATTTTCTACAGCTTTTATCAGTTTTATTCAGGTTAAAAATACTTTTACAAACGAAAAACCATAAATTAATATACTGTACCGAGAAGACAACATTGTGGCTACTATCATTATAATGTGTTAAAAGAATGGGAAGTGTATTATACACTATTATATTATTATCCCAAGTTAAATACTCTTGCTCATACAATTTGGCGATGATGTGAACCGTTGCTTCTTTATATTTTTCCAAATTTAATTATCGAGCTGATAAAGCTTTCCGTTATTCAAAATAGTAGACGGAATGGTGAATAGCAGTTTTTCCGTTTTTTAAAAAAGAATAACCGGAAAAAACTTATTTGCAAGTATAATAAATGCTAAATGTAAACGATTTATATCTTGGCTGGGAAATCCAAACACAGTAGCCAGTAATGCATTTTTAATTGGTTAAAATCTTTATTTTATATATTTCCGCCTTTTAATATTTTATAAGTACTACTACAGTAAACAAAAAGGTGAAAGTCGTGGTGGTGGTATAGTATTTCCAAAGTCAGTTGGAATAGTGAAAAACATAACTAGTGTACAAAGAGTACTCCGTTTATATATTTTGCTAATGCTAAAGCTACATAGTATTGGGCTAAATAAATACGGGTCTAGCCTTGTATTACTAGTGACACTTTATCATTTGACAAAGCAGTAGACCAGCTGTATTTTCGCATTATCTTGCCTATGTTATCATCACAATATTATTGAGTCGCTAGGTAATAAATTTCAGTACCGCGTGTTTGGGTTTTTTGATAGTTTCTTATTTTTCAGATAAAAAAATCTTTATATATATATTTTAGAATTTTAAGTGAATTTAATAATTGCGTCAAAAATCAGTTTATCTGATTGAACTAAAAGTAAAGAAATATTGAGTGGAAGTTTATCTGTGACAGTTTTAATATGGCATTTTGGAGACCGTTTGAGGCAAATAGTAAAATGTCACAGGATAATGAGAACATTGACTGTGATTCAGAGAATACTGAGAAGGTGATTGGGAATTTAAAAATAAAGATTTACATGTTCAAACACAGAGACTTGTTTTAAATATTTTTGAATGTTTGAAAAGAGAACATTATGAAAAATCCGACAACTTTATAATAAGAAGAATATGTGAACTAACGAAATTGAAACGAACAACTATTTATCGTATTATTATTTTAAAAGGAGATGTAACTGACCATTTTGTACAAAGAGAGAGTTAATCAAAAGCTTGCGAAAATTGATAAAAGTGGAAAGCAATTTATACGTAGGACAATTTATAAAATGTATCAAGAAAATCAAGTTCCTACTTTAGAGTGTATTCAAAGAAAATTATTAGATTACCCCGACTATAATAACAAGTCCCTAGAAACATTGCGTCAAATTTTATTAGATTGTAGATTTAGACATAAGAGATTGGACAAACAAATAGTGATAATGGAATCACAACGAATTGTTAGGCTTCGTCAGGATTATTTGCGCAAAATTAAAAATTTTCGTGATAGTAATCGACATATCGTATATTTGGATGAAACGTGGTTTGATAGTCATGATGTCGTTAATTATGGATGGTTTGATGACTCCAAAAATTGTTGTTTGCAAACGCCTTCCTCTAGAGGAAAAAGAATAGTTATTTTGCACGCAGGAAGTATAAATAGTTTTGTCCCTAATGCTTTGTTATTATCAGCTAAACAAATTAAAAAGTACTATGCTGATTATGATAAGGATATGACGGCGTAATTATTTGAAAAATGGTTTAAAGAACAGCTATTACCTAATATTCCTAAGGAAACCGTTATCGTCATGGACAATGCCTCTTATCATTCGCGTCAAACTAGAACAATTCCTAACCGAAGAACTAAAAAAAGTAATATTTTGGAATTTATAAAAGAGAAAAACTTAGCCGTTCCTCAAAAAAATCCGACAATCAAAGTTTTACTAGAGATTATAGAAAAACAGAATTTTGAAAAGGAATATTATATAGATGAACTTTGTAAGACGCACGATCATACTCTGCTTCGCCTACCTCCCTATTATTGCATATTTAATCCGATAGAATTAATATGGGCATACATTAAAAGTAATTACGAAAGATAAATCAATCCCCGAATTTAAGCAAACAAGTTGTTGAACGTATATAGTTAGTTTTTAATGATGAACACAGTGATATTTGGAAAAACAGTATATCACATGTAGTTTCTAAAGAACAGGAATATGTTCTTCTGCCACCTGTACAGCCAGTTATAATTGACCTCAATAGTTAGTCCGACGATGAATTCTCTGATGACGACTAGGGCTACATTTTTTGTAGCTTTATTTTTATTCATTTATTTTTGAAATTAGTTTGACTAGTTCCAGTTTCTGTTTATTTTTTTTTTGTTTTTGGTGTGTAAATACCTATATTCCTTGTCATAAGTAGTTTTATTTATACTTGTCAATTTGCTGAATGAAATGTTATATGTCTAAATATTATTCAAATACAATAAATTTTTCTGGTTTAATCGGTGAATTTGTATAGAACTACCAATGTTTCGGTAAAATTCTGCTACAGTAACAATTATTTTTAAAAACATTGAGGGACAATCAGTTTTATATACGAACCATGGTGTAGGTGAATTGAAGTAGCAATAATAATTTGTTTAACAAAATTAGTAGGTAGGCAAATAAAAAGAAGAGTTTTTGCAAAATTAAAAATTACCAGTGATGTTATAGTAAAAATTAAATTAGTTTTTAAAAATAACCATGAAGTAAATAAAAACTTTAATTGGCCGATTATATTAAAAGAAATTTTGTGTGATTTTAAAAAATTCTACTATGGCCTCTTTATATACAGACCTGGCAAGATTAAATCTACAGGTTTACTTCACCTGTAATGAACTAAATTAAACTTAGCGTTCTCACATGCTCCAAAAAAGGTGATATAAAACGATGTTATAAGCCAATGTGCGAAATGAGAATAACAGCGAGAAGATCAAGAAAATCAGTGAACGAAAGGATAATTTATAACGCAGTGTATAACAAGACGAATCAAGAACTGAGACGCGAAAACCAAACCTGTCTTCCGCACCCGTCTCTCCTAGAATACTCATCCTTTCTCTCTTTGTCCTCTACGAAACGATGCAAATCGATTTAATACTTCTATTTTAAAATCATTAAAACATTATTTTACATACCTAATCTAAAAAATATTCCTACGCCTATGTTATGCGGCTAAATTGAAAGAATTTTTTTACCAGTTGTTTTTATACTGTTCCAACTGACTTTAGACAAACTATACCATTATGGGACTCTCAGCCTGGGTATCCGTTATTTTTATTTTTATTGCTATGAGTAGATCAGACATTCATATTCACTCCTAATAAGGACTTACTTTCTTTTGATAGGATAACCCATCCTTTCTCAGGAATAATTTCCCTAGTGACAGGGATATTATTCAGTAAACTCTCATGGATATTGGATACTATGCCTAAAAAATATAATTCCCGATTAAAATTGTAGTTGGAAGTCCATGTTAGAATATTTAACAAGACAATTTTATAGTGATTCATCATTTAATTCACTAAACTGTTACAGATTAGATATAGCGCAAATAGCTGAACCTGAAATGGCACAATATTTTCAGGTAAAAAGATTTTTTTTTAGATGTTTTTTAGGTTTAAGACCAGATGTGCTTAAATAAGAAAACACGTGGGAAATAAATGTAGTGTCAAAACCTTACCAATAAATTAGCAGTGTTACTGGTCTTATACAGGGTGGCCACTTTTTCATTGAAATGTATTGCTATCTCGTAAACCGTTGGTAACACAAAGTTGGTTAAATGGGGAAAAAGTTGCATATTTCGAAGTCCAATCTGAGGGCGTTTTGAAAACTAAAATATCAGGTCCGGTTTCCGAGATATTCGATAAAAAACAAATAAGTACCATTTCTTTATTCCGCTACAGAACGTTTATTTGCAAAAATAGACAAACACTCATTTGGAGTTTTTTGTTTTATATCAAATTGTGCGTATGATAGAGTATTTAGTTTTTTTATCCGACGTTTCGTAAATGCAGGACCACCATCAACTTCTTTATTTGAATATGGACCAATATTTTCCTGGCTCATAATTTTAATGCATGTTCAATGTTGAATACAATGATGTAATAACATATTGTGATTAGTCAACATTTCGGAAGATTTGAACATCATCAGGTAAGTTTACAAGTACGGACCTGTGTTTTGTTAGTTAAAAATATTTGAATTAGTAAATGATGTATTATCAGTGTAAGAAATCAGGTACGTTTACTTGTACAGACCTGTATTATAAATTATTTGAAATACACAACTACATTTTAAATGCTTAAAATAATTTAATAAAAAAAAATATGTATTTAACTACTTAATCACGTCAGAAACAAATAAATGAAAACAATGATTAACGATAAGAGAAAAACTACAGTAGTTGCTCAAAATGTCCTCCTTCTTCTTGAATACATAAGTCAATACGGTCTGTCATTTGAGCTATGCTGGCAGAAACCATTTGTGGAGTGATATTATTAAACGCATTAATTATCCTATCTCGTAATTGATTTAGGTCATTTGGAATACCATCATAATATACTTTATTTTTGATATATCCCCATACAAAATAATCCATAGGATTTAAGCAGGGTGACCTAGGGGGCCATCGAATAGGTCCATGTGTACCAAACCACCTCCTGGGAAATATTTCGTTTAAATAATTTCTGATTAATGCAGCATTATGTGGCCCACAGCCATCTTGCATAAAATAAATATTTCTTCGATCACCTAAAGGAAGATTATCTAACATATCTTCTAGCAATTGTAAATAGTTGTGTTGGTTGAGGTTTTCGTCAATAAAAATAGGACCAATTATTTTATTATTGAGTATTCCACACCATAAGTTTATTGAAAATCTAATTTGGGGTCTTACTTCTTGTAAATGTCGATTCATCTGTCCGTAAAATTCGTCCATGAAAGGATACATCATTATTTAATTTTCGTTTATACCAACGGCAAAATTCTATTCTACGATTATAATCTCCAGGATGTAGCTTTTGTACAGTTTGGAATTTGTAATCATGGTACTTATGTTTTTTAAGAATGTTTTTCACAGTACTTGCAGAAACTCCACATTCTCGGCTTATTGCTCTAAACGACGTTTCAGGGTTGTTATAAACTTGAGACAAAACATTTATTTCATTTATTGTATTACGTTTTAAATATTTACCACGTTTTTTTTCAATATTTCCTTCGTGAGCCATATTTAACGCTATCCTATAAAAAATTAATAAAGATGGTTGCCTCCTTCCTGGATACAACTGAAGGTATCTTTCTGCAGCTTCTCCACTATTTCTGTTACATTTTATGTACACATCGTACATATCTTTTTTCTCACTTCTACTGTAACGAACCATATTTTCAATACCCTAATTAAAAATATACCAATGCTTTTATCCGATACCAGACTGTCAAATATACAATAATAAAATGTGACATGCCAGGTTAACTTGATTTAAATTTATCTGTATAATAATCAAGACGTGTTGCTAGATATACAATTGTTATTGTAAGTAGGTATCTATCTGCAGTTTGTTAACTTTTTCTTTTTTTATACTATGAGGAACCATATCAGTTTAAAAAATCCAACAAAATATGACAAATCAGGCTAACTTTATGTATTTAAAAATCGGGATGTACTTTATTTATAGATTAATATTGGGATTGGTCAAGTGCAAAAACCATAAAAATGGAAAATTTTTTTTAGCAAATGTGTAAACGAACATGTTGTCTTGATGTAAAGTTAAAAGTTTGACTTTGGTATTTATTATTTATAATCTCTTACAACGATAATACATCATTTACTAATTCAAATATTTTTAACTAATAAAACACAGGTCCGTACTTGTAAACTTACCTGATGATGTTCAAATCTTCCGAAATGTTGACTAATCACAAGTTATTACATCATTGTATTCAACATTGAACATGCATTAAAATTATGAGCCAGGAAAATATTGGTCCATATTCAAATAAAGAAGTTGATGGTGGTCCTGCATTTACGAAACGTCGGATAAAAAAACCAAATACGCTATCATACGCACAATTTAATATAAAACAAAAAACTCCAAATGAGTTTTTGTCTATTTTTGCAAATAAACGTTCTGTAGCGGAATAAAGAAATGGTACTTATTTGTTTTTTATCGAATATCTCGGAAACCGGACCTGATATTTTAGTTTTCAAAACGCCCTCAGATTGGACTTCGAAATATGCAACTTTTTCCCCATTTAACCAACTTTGTGTTACCAACGGTTTACGAGATAGCAATTCATTTCAATGAAAAAGTGGCCACCCTGTATATTGGTTAGCACATTCAAATTTTATAGCCATAGAGATACAGAATTGTCAGAATAGAACAAGAAATTCAGAAAAAGGTAAGAAAAAAGTAAAGATATCAGCTAACAATAGAGTTTAACCCATGTTAAACCTTCCGTTTTCTTTTATACAAACCCAGGTATTTGCGTAGCAACAACCTTGTTAGAGTATATAGAAAAAATTAAAGACTTAAGGGGTAATTGTGGTAGCCTCTGTACATTATAATTAGGAAGCCGCATCATGCTGCCTTCTACGCAGACCATCAGCTCATGGATGAACTTCATTTTTGAGTAATTGCTATGGAGCAATTTTTCCTCTTAGAGCACATGACATCTCTATTTTTTAAGTTTTCTTGAAAGTGGGTCAATTATGACAATATAAATTTTAAAATTGTAATCAGTTAAATATATTTTATTTTAATTTTTGTTGCAACATGCTTTAAACAGCGACAATATATCTTATTTACGAGACGAGGCATCATATAATTAAGATCGAACTTCACTTCAGGTAAGTTCGTTTGATCTTATAATTATATTTTAAATTCATGTACATAATCATTTATTTCAAGCGTTACATTTTTAAAATTTCATGAATCTTGTGTGTTTGGTTCTATTTTTTTTTTTTTTTTGAATGAAATCATTAAAATCTTGTTGATAATAAATAATTTAAAAAGACAATCCTACATTGTTTCGAAACAATCATCACATCTGTTTGAAACGAAAGAAAAATTTTGTATGAAAATAATATGATGTCGCTAAGGGCTATCTTAGCCAATGGTAGCGCATATACATCTCGTCATAGATTCTCGCTTGGTTGTCTTATTATCCGGATACGAAATTAATCTAATTTTGTTTTAGTTGTCACTTTGATTTGACCTTTGAATGCATACGATCGGATCGGATCGGATGCGAAAGGCTAGTAATTTTTTTTTTTTAGGAAATAAATAATTAATTACTTAATGGTAAGGTTATAATACATAATATATAAGTAAACTCACAACGAGACCTCATTTATTTTTAGAAGAATCGAACAAATTAAAGCAAGCCAGTCTAGAATACTGCAAATAGAATGTATTATACTAGGGATAAAATCCACAAAAATGTATAACTCAGATAATATGAACAAAATACGATACCCCTGTCCAGTGGAAAGATGAATTAAATTATAATAATGATATCTGAAGGCTAACAATACATACAGCCAGTTTACGACAAAAATAATGGCTTTAAAAGCTTATCAACTATAAATAACGTTTTACCTTTTTTTTCGTACATTTAAACAAGGCATGTCGAATTGTTCTCTAGTAAATTGAGCGGCTAAAAATGCACGTAACAATAATATTTTTTTAATTTTTATTTGTTTTACTTTGGAAAACAAAAGATTGCTTTCATCGGAGATTGAACCCCGGTCGCCAAATGTAAAGTGAGCCATGAAGACGTATGTCGAGTTATCTAATCAAATATGTGTATTGTAAAATGAAAAAATACATATAATTTGAGGGCGTCTTACAGCCCTTTAGCAGTAGCCTAGCCATCTAACGATTTGCATACATCATCTGAGACCTTCAAAGAGGTGATATGTAAATTTCCAGCCGGAGGTACGATAGTCTTTTTAGCCGATATTTTTGAACAACTTTGAGTTATCTGGCGTCTCCTTTGCAGGGGTTATAAACCAAATACTTGCAAATGACCCTTCTTGATGGTCCTGCGCTACTTCACAAAATTCAAGCCGGGGGTACGATTGTACCACCTAGCTGGCTGGCCGGCCGCTAGCTAGAAAGAAGAAGTTTGGAAGAAATTTGTTTTTTATGGATACATATATTTTGTAAAAAATAGGATCCCATATCAATACATATATTGATTTTATTAAAATTGTTTTATTTCGCAAGTGGTGATATTATGAACTTTTCGTTACTAGTTACATAATGTTCAACTTTAGAAAACTAGTTACATAAAGTATATAATATCGACACTTGCTGTGATTACAAAAGACGTTACTTTATATGTCAAAATTAGAAAAATATTTATTACACGTTAATCAAACTTTACATTTAAAAAATAATTATATTTTCATTAAATTGATGATATAGGATAAATCAAAATGGCCAATAAAAGAGCCATTCTATTTCTTAAATTGAAATTAAGTATATTATATCGATTAACAAAAAGGAAAATAAGTCATTGTCGTTTGCCACCATCTCATGTGAAACTCCTCACAGGTACCCGTTGTACAAGCGACATGGAGCCGATTTACAAACAATCGGGGATTTCTTAAAAACAAAAAATCCGCAACACTGACAGAATCACCAGCGAAGCCGCAGAAACCGGTCAATGGAGATGGTCTTCTGCAACACGTTGAAAACCAGAAGCGCGCTTATAAGAATCTAAAAGAGGTCTGAGCTATTGTAACGTTTATTTAATTAATTTAACTGACTTTTTTTGACCCAATTTATTTATATTCAATAGTACACTAATTTATATCACATTTACTTAGACACTAATTTATATGGACAATATTTATGTGTACTGAACAATCTCTTGACTTGAACTCTCCAGTCTAACGGCAAAACAGTCTATTTATATCCATATATGGCTTCTTAGAACATTGTAAGCACCTTCATTATTTCCTCTATTTGACTTCACCAAAAATTATAATTTCGAGATGCTTCTTTAAAAGGCCTAATGCATTCCAGAATTATGATTAATAAGAAGCGGATTTCATTGATTATTCTTGGTAACGGAAAAATTGAAACATTGAAAAATAGAACAATTCCTATACAAATTCGAGAGACGCTAAAATGGTGGTTCTCACCTTATCGAGACTGAGACCCACAATGGTAAACTCGTAGCGTAACAAAAATGAGAAATGATTTAACTTGGAACGAAAGGCGATAGTAGTATTAGGACGTTGAATTTTTTGGTTTTGGTGACTAATTTCGAATAAAAATAGCCTCCAAAATGGCTATGGTTGCAAGTATGAAGGTCGAAACCCGCCTTAGAAATGTCACCTTTACTATCAACAGCTGTTGTTTGACAGGTCGTTAGAGAATGTTTGCAATTTATGAAATGTTAAGAATGTTAGGAATGTTGACGTTAGAAATAATTGGAATTCCTACAATTATCACATAAGAAATGCATAGGTGGATTTTAAGAAAATTGATATTAAAGTAGTTAGGATGAACCGACAATTCTGAAAATCAATAGGGTTCTAAGTTAGAATTATTTAAGAAAATCAAAACCGCAAGTCAATCAGAGCTTTCGTTCTAGAGTTATCGTGCCGGCATACAGACACACAGACGACCAGAAGAAAATTTTTTTTTGCATTTTCGGAAACATGAAAAAAAGTTTTAAAAAATGGTGGTAAGAAGAAGGGCCTCAGTAATTATCTTGGAGGGCAATTGACAGTAGCAATAGATAGCAGAAAGCTCCAAGTCATGTCTAATTTTGTCGTCTTCTACCGAACCATAGAACGATTGTGGAAACTTAATAACGAACGTAATTTTTCTAAAGGGTTTCCAAATTTGACTTTCGAATTTAATTTAATAATAAAAGTTTAAATGTAACGGTTAATAATGCAAAATGATATCCGGCTTGTAACCCATCTGCTTCTTTAGCATACTAACATTCTTTTTACAAAAATTTCAAGAACATTTTCGCAAACATTCTGTTCAATTTTTTGAATAATGTTAACTCGAAGCTATTCAGGTGTTATTTATTAATAGATGGACCTCAAAAAAGGAGGAGGTTCTCAATTCGTAGGTATACACTTTTTTATGTATGTTCAGCGATAATTCTTTAACACGATGTCCGATTTTATAAATCTGATCAAAATCTAACAATTGGGTCCATGAGAAAATCCTCAAACTCTTCATTTTTTATGTATGTTTAGCAATAATTCTTCGCCATCTTGTCCCATTTCTATGATTATTTTTTGTTAGTAAGGGGTACCTCCAGGTGTGGTCCTTCGGGCATATATTTACTAGAGCAATCGTTCAAATGGACTTTGTTTTGGTACAGGGGGGAAAAATAGTGTCCAGCATTCCTATTGGTCTGTTTCGTTTTGCTTGGCATGTCAAATCGTTCAAAATTGACAGAACTGTCATTTGATTTTTGATTTTCATTAATTTCTAGCTTATTTTTGTAGTTTATAAGTGATTTTTTGTATTTTATTACTTTACTGATACAAATTTTAACAATGGTGAGAGTTTGTGTAAGTTGTAAATAGAAATAAGAAAGGGCATTTCACAGGTTAGTAACCATTAGCGTCTCTACCATTTTTTTAAAAGAAACACTACCTACATTTTATGAAAAAGGCCGTTAAACATAAATTTAAAGTAAATGGTAAATTTAGTGAATTAAATTTAAAGAACTTGTAATATGTATAAGGAATATTGTTTTTGATTTTGGACTCTACTAAAAAGTTAAAAAAAAATAATCATAATTTTTCAATATAAACAAGCTTTTTGTTTTTAAGTCATTTTATCATGATAATGTTGAAGATGTTAAATTAATATTTTTTGTTTTTTGTAGGTTTCTAGCTAATCCTGCCGATAAAACGCATTTAGTGAAACATATTAAACTTACCCCAGAAAACATTTCAAATAGTGATGTTTTATGTTCCAATCATTTTTCTGGGTATATATTTATGTCAAAGACTGGATGTGGAGGAAGAACTAGATTAATTCTAGGTGCATTGCCATCAGAATTTACTGAGGCCCCAGAAGAAGATGAATCTAAAAGGTAAAGAACCCTGCACTTTTCTTGTGGGTTAATCGTTTAAAATTTTTAATTTTTCAGTGATGATCTGAACCATCAAGCCTCTGTTGCAGAAAAAGAAAACGCAGAATTAGAAAGCATATAAATAACTAAGTACTTTTTAATACAACATACATTTTATTTTATAATAATTACCTATTACTACCCATATTTTTTATAAACCACAAAAATTGACAATAATTATTTTTTATTAAATGTACCTATGTTCTTTAATTAAGTAGACTAATAGTAGTTAAGAAATCAGCAAAACCTAATGTGAGTTTTTCAATAAAAAAGTCATTTTAAGCTTCTATTATTTGCACTCCTAATCATGAAGAAATAATCGAAGCTTAAGACAGTCTTCCAATAAAAATGAAGGAAGCTTCACTTATTTGTTAACGACTAGCAGTGCAAATGTACCTAAGTATTAGCTTGATTTCTATTTATAGTATATCGTTTAGTAATTGAACATACATTAAATAAAAATAAAATAAATAAATAAATAATGTTTATTTCATAATAATTTACAAAATTGAAAAATAATATACATGAACAATTAGCTTTATAGATGGAATTTTTTTTTTATGTAGTGACTGATAACCTAAGTATTTGAAATAAACAAAGCAACAGAACCCTAAGAACCCGGAGGTTGTGTAAAGGTTGTCATTTTGAATATAACAGTGAAGCATTCAGATTATTAATTTTGTTTTACTCACACTAATACAGCTAAATGAAAAGTATGTTTATATAAAATAATGTAATAGATTTTTTAATTTTTTTTTTTTAAATATATATCAAATGTATAGACCATATAAATAAGGGATTTTTTTTTTAATTTTTTTATTTAATTAAAAAGTTCATATATCAGGGATCTTTCGTTCAATAGATAGTTTTTAAAATATTTTTTAATCATGCTCAGATTATTTAAGTTGTACATATACAATTTGTAAATATCAGGTAAGTTATTCATTATTTTACCTGATAAATAAGAAAAACTTCTCTGACCAATTGATTTTTTTGAGTATTCGACTAAAACACAATTTCTACTTTTTAATCTAGTATTATATTCGTGGGATATATTACTTAATATAGATTTATTTTTATAAATGAATATAATTGTACTGAACACAAACAATTGCCTAACATTGGTTACGAACAATATTTTTATATTTAATAAATTATCGGAAAAAGTTCTTGTATTGTAATTCTTGTGCACATGTGTCAAGAGGTCATAAATATTTGTATAATATACCTACTATTTATTTATATTTTTGATTTTTAAATATAAGCTTTTTATCTTTTTTATTGCCTAATATTTCAACCTTCATTTTTCCATTATACACTTTCTGATGTTTGAATTAAAAAAATCTGATGTTTCCAACATAAATAATAATAATTATTAATATTATTTACTATTACTATATAGGCGCCTACTTAAATAATGCAAGTTTATAAAATATGTGCATAATTTAAAGAATTTTGAAGGTATTTATCAAATTTATTATTTATATTAATTGCAAACCCCGTAAAAATGATGCGACACTGTTAATAGTGTCTTGATATTTCCCCTCGGAATGTAAACAAACCCTATTGAATACGGACTCTATGAAATATATGTGCTCGAAGGTGTGGTCCCACACGGAAAAAAATGTGACTAGAAAATTTTACTACAATGTTGTAGTAGTAGACTTGTAGAAAAATACTTAACAATTTGTAGAAAATTTTACTACAATTTATAGTTAAAAACTATTAATTATTGTAGCAATTGAATTGTCGAATAAAATGCTACAACAATACGAAAGAAGTCCACAATGTTTAGTATATTTTACTATTGTTTGTAGAAGTAGAAATTTATTACAATTATCGTAATTACTACTACTAACTTCTGTAAAAATTTGTACAAATATTAATATTTATCTCTACAAAAAATAGTAATTTTCTCTACAAAAAATAGTAATACTTTACATCCCTTCTTCAAAAATATTCTATAATATTGTAGAAATTCTAAGTCATGTGAACAAAACAGAATTCTGCTATTGGCCAACGTTTTCTGACGTCAATCATAAACGGCCAGACAGCAGTAGCCGTTCGCCATGTTCACATAACAAAGCATGGTACATATACGAGTACCTATAACACATTATTATATTATAAGCACCGATGCGTTTGAGAAAATTTTAATAATAAATTCTATTGGTGGTAAGTACATTTATTATTGTTTCTGAATGATTTACCTTTAGATAACTAATTTAAATAACCTTAGTAGATTATTTTAAAAAAATAGTTGTGGCCAACGATCGAATGTTGTGCCCAACGATCGAATTTTGTGCCAAGTTCAATGATGTTTTTTTGTCTTAATTGTGACATACCTACTTTCTCATTTTTGTTAGTTGTCTGACTTAGTCATTTAATATCCAAATCAGTGTAAAGGTGATAAATATCCCCGTTTTAAGGGTATGAACAATTCAATTGGTATTAATTTTTATTTCATATTTTTCAGGTGCAGAAAAGCCAACTGAGACTGAGGGCGCTATTATTACTGTTATTTATTACATAATGTAATTAAGAATTTGTATCTTTTATATTAAAACAATAAATTGAATATTTTATTAAGGAACATTTTTTTCTAGGTTATAATTATAATAATTATGGAATACTGCTACAAATTTTATTAAAAATTACTACAATTTGTATGAATTTTTACTATTTATTGTGTAAAATTTTCGTATTTATTTTCATAAAACGCAATACATTTTTAATATAAATTCATACAATGAATAGCAAAAATTATAACCATTTGTAGAACAATTCTTATGATGCATTTGGATCTTTTTACTAAATATTGTAGATAATAACTCTACAATACATTCTCCACAAATATTTGGAAATTTTTACTACAAATTGTGCCTGTCCCTATATGTACTATTTATTGTAGAGAAAAAATCTACAATTGTAGAAATTTGTTCTACAATTTTTTTTCCGTGCATATAAATCTGATCAAAATCTAACAATTGGGTCCATGAGAAAATCCTCAAACTCTTCATTTTTTATGTATGTTTAGCAATAATTCTTCGCCATCTTGTCCGATTTCTATGATTATTTTTTGTTAGTAAGGGGGTACCTCCAGGTGTGGTCCCATATAAATTTGGTCAAAATCTAATAATTGGGTCCATGAGAAAATCCTCGAACTCTTAATTTTTTATGTATGTTTAGCAATAATTCGTTGCCATCTTGTCCCATTTCTATGATTATTTTTTGTTAGTAAGGGGGTATCTCAGGGGTGGTCTCATATAAATTTGGTTAAGATATAGTGATGGCTTCTGCACGATTTTAAAGTCGGTTTTTTAAAGTTACTTTTAATACTTGTGCAATCTACCCAAATGAATGTAAAAATAAATAAAACTTTATGTATTTAGAATTTTATACTCAATGATCGAGGGGGGCTAGCGTTCGAGCCAAGGTCTATACTTGTTCCAACAGATGTCGTGACAAGATTACCTCCAATGAAACGTCCGTATGGTTGTTCTACTAGGCTATCTAAATACAATGCTCCAATGTATTACTCGAAAAAGTTTGAATTCTAACATCTGACAATTTTATATTTTGTGATTGTCAATTTGTTGCAATTTTTGTTAAATTTTTTGAACTATTATAGTTATATTTGAATACAAATTGACATAAATACTGTGAATTTGTTTTTTTAAATATTTTGATATTTTTTTATCTAACATATAATCGTTTGCATCTGGTTCCGAGATTATCGTCTTAATTTGCCTCGACCATAGCCACCTAATTTTAGGAGGCTATGCCTCGACCTATTGATCTACTCGTTCAAGTGGTAGATATAAGCCTCTATGCTTTCATTTTAAGTTGACGTTATTTGGGTGAAAATATGAAAAGTATTAAAATAAAAACTTGTTGATATTCCTATCAAGGAATGGAGTAGCAAAACGACTATTTATTGTTTATTATTTTTCGTTTCAAATAATTTAAATTAGCAGGCGCTTTGTGCCTTGGCGCCATCGCGCATCGTGGGCCGCACGATCTTGCCCATGTGGACAATATGTCTCTGGTTGTCACTGTGCAACTCTATCAACCTGTTCTCATAAGTTTTTTAATGTCTACTTAGTGCTAAGTCAAACATTAGATCTTAGGCCCGCCGCTGGTATAAAAGGATGCCATTTTGCGTTTTATGTACATATATATTTCTTATCATTGGGGAAAGAAGAAGAAGAAACAATGGCCTGTTTTGCTTTGCAACAAACACGGCCGCCGAAACGGACAAACAAAAAGTTATTCGCATACCAAAAACTTGAGACAACACATTTCACTTCGGGACATAAATCGTGGACTCTCAGCCAACTTGAGGAACGAGTTTCTAAATAATGCGATGTTGCCGATACATTTTGATTCCTTATTTCGAAACACCTTCTTTAAAACCTCGATTATTACATTTATTAAATCTTTATGTGTTCTGTAGGCCTCTTTAGGCTCATTGTGCATTCTCCTAAGTAGAGCTCGTGAGCCAGCCTACAGATTTAATGTAATTGACAACGTCGCCAAGAGGTGCTTCCTTTATATCGGCCGGTGTTAGCCGAACACAAATCTTCTAACAAATGAGAGCTTCGGAAAATCGTAGAGAATATACTCCATGGTTTCATCTTCTTGTTCGCACCGCTTGCGAATTCTAAGAGCTTCATGATATGGTGATGCTTGCGTACTTGGCAGTGACCAGTCAGAATGCCTGTGATTCTGTCTACTCATAGTAAAGTATTTGTTTGCTGTAGTATTGTCAGGATACCTTCACAGAGGAATATTCTTTAATTAGATCTGTCACTACCGATGTTGTTAGTCCAATAAAGAGGCCAGATCCAAAAAGTATTTGGTTGGCTAGTGAATCAACAAGACGGTTACCTTTCGATGTGGCGTGACCTTTGATCCATCTTACGGTTACCACATTGTTGATGGATACTTCGGCCAAAGCTTCGTCACATTCCACTACTAACACTGACTAAATTCTTGGTCTGTTCAGGGTGAGTACACTGAGAGAACATTTGTTTTGTAGTTAACAAACTGATTTATTTATGTGTGATATTTTTAATATTAACGAGATTTGTTTTTATTACGTATTAACAAAGCAAAATATTTTAAGTCAACAAATAAATAGTGCAGACTGATATTTTAAATAGTAACAAATTATAATTATTGTTAATCATACATATTTGTTTTTAATTTCAATTTATTAACTATTATTTAAAGCTACTATTTCTATTTTAAACAGCATTCAGTTTCGTTGATGAGGAAGTTAAGCGGGCGGCTTCGCGTCGTTATGAAAGAGATTAATTGCTGTAATCGTGATTGCTATGTATTTTCAGGGTTGATACAGCCTACAAAATTGTATAAAATGCTATACATTCCATCGAGAAACTGCACAGATGCATCTCAATCGCCAATTTCATTGTGGATCGTTACGATTCTATATAATATTTATTTATTTTTATTCTTTATTTTAATTGTATCCAAATAGGTTATTCGCGTCAAATTTTCACTTTACTCTTTATAAGTATGACCCGCCTCTGGTTTTGCTTTTTCCGTTTTTATCATTTTTATCCAAAATCGTGCCTTCGAATATTTGATGGAAATAGGCGAAGAACAGTACGAGTTTTGCGACAATTGATACCACGTCGAATATCACCAATTGTGTTAATTGCACGGGATTTTTCCTATTTTCCAAAGAATCCGAACTATACCTTGGTAAGTCAATGAAATATTAATTTAATAAAACGATTTACATACAACAACAAAAAACAATTAATTAAACGCCACATGAATCAATTTTGCCTAAAATAAAAAGCAGTCCACTTTCAATTTTTTACTTGGTAACGAACCATTTTTTTGGTTCTTCGAGCCGGATGCCGCTTCGGTATGAGGTTTAATTAGTTGTTCATTTATTTGGATACAAAAATAATAATTTACTGTTTATTTCGTGTAATTTTAATTATTATAGGATTTATACATACTATTTTGTTTAGTTTACTATTGCTACTTCCATATTGTAATTTATATACAAATAAATTGGGAATGATCTTTACTTAACGAAATAATGTAAATATTCTACCTTTCAATCAATTTATATACATATTAATTGTTGGATTTTTTTTCTGATGTTAACAAGTTAAAGTGTTTCTTTTTTCAAACTGATTCAGTTATCTTTTTTTTGCTTACAATAATGCTGCTGATAAGGTGTGTTGGTATTCGATATTGATTTTTTTAAATAATTCAAATTATTTACGATTTATAAATAGATTTCGTTTACGAGGGGAACCTAATTGTGGATTTGTACTTTTTTAATTTTCTTCAAAATGCCTACGATGGAAGAAAAAATTAATTGCAATAAAGCACTTAGAGCTACGGCTCTTACGCATTTAGATGCATTACATGCTCTGAGTCAAAATGCATTGACTAATTCGAGTAAACGTACTTCGTTTAAAGTTGGTTTTTGTCAATTTACTAAAACTAAAAACAATTTTGATAAACATAATAATTTACTTGCTTCAAATGCAGATGAATTAAATACAGAAACTGCCATTTTAACTGATTTTTATAGTATTGCAAATGAAATTGAAGTCTGTTATCATGATCTATTTGAAGCAGATGAGTGCACTAATATTGCAAATTCTACTATAGCTTCTAATTCCTTTGCTACACCTAGAGATAATTTTTTTTTGTTGAAAACTTTAATTCTTTAATACATAATAAGCCTATACCAAATGTGGATAAATTTAATTACTTAAACTCAGTGTTAGGTGAAAAACCACGTGCTTTAATTAAAAATATACAACTCTTAGGTGACAATTATGTCACAGCTTACTCTAGGATTGTTGATAGATATCTTGATAAAAGAGGGTTAGTAAAAACCTATTGGAGGGCTCTTGAAAATTATCCTTGTATGACTAATGAGGATCCAAAATCCTTACGTCTACTTTTGGATACTTTTACAGAAAATATTTCGGGTTTAGAAGCTGTCAGATTGAATACAAAAAATTGTGGTTTTATCTTAGGAGACATGTTACTTGATCGCGTTACTGAAGCATCTCGTATATATTTTGAAGATGAATATAATTCTCAGGATATTTCAGTATATTCTCAAATTGAACCAATTTTATTAAAATATTGTACGGCTTTAGAAAAGGCTTGTAAAAATTCTCCAAAAGGACAATTTGATAAAACTAATTCTTTGTCAAACCCTCGAAATTCAAAATTCCCTGCTAGTAATAGTCGCAATATTAAAAACTTTCTCGTTCATACAAATGTGTGTAAGGCCTCGAATATAATTTATCGTTGTCCGATTTTTTTGGCAAAAACTCCTAAACAAAGATTTGAATTTATTAAAATTTCAAAATCATGTACAAATTGTTTAGCTAATGCTTATTGTTTATCCCAATGTACTTCTGATAGTGTAAAACTTGTCAAAGAAATCACCATAGCTTGTTATGCTTTGCTACAGAAAATACTAAGGATACTAAGCCACATGTTTCAGATGCCTTAAGCTCGCCATCTACTCCTGGTACATCTGGTTTATAAAATATTACTCCAAATACAACTGAAATTAAATTTTTACATGTTGTTATGGCATTTCAAAATCCTGTGCCAATAAATTGCAGTTAAATAAATTTAAAATAAGTGTTTCAATACAAGGACTTGAAGAAATGGCTTCTGTAGCTAATTATGGGACTCATTGTGAGATTTCCAATACTGAAAATACTTTTAATTTCAGTTTTGATGCCATTATTATGGATAAAATTTGCGAAATTAATAAATTAATAATGACAATTATTCCTATATAAAGAATTTAAAATTAGCTGATCCTACTTTTAACTGTCCAGGAAAAATTGATTTACTCCTGGGTTCAGGTATTTATCCCTATATCTTACAAGACGGAAAAATATGTCAAACTTTAAATACTCCTGTTTGCTTAAACACCGTTTTTGGATGGGTGGTTTAAGGTAAATTGCCTTTTTCTGAATCTCAGTTAACTATTAAAAAATTAAAGACATTCTTTACTTCTCAAATTACCTTGGATAATGCATTAAAGCGCGTTTGTGAGGTTGAAGAGGTACCGAACTTTTCGAAACCAGCTCCGGAAGAAGACTATTGTGAAAATTATTACAAAAAAACTACTTTTCGGGATATTGAAGGTAGATATACTGTCTCCCTTCCTTTTAAAATTACTGCACCTGATTTTGGTGACACCCGTTCTATTGCTTTACGTAGACTACTTTAACTAGAAAGACATCTGTCTCGTAACAAACCATTTTACAATGACTATTCAAATGTTGTGCGTGAATATATTCACAATAAACACATGGAGTTAGTACAAACTCCAGATAATTCTTGTATTAACAATTATTTTTATATTGCCCATCATGTAGTTTTCAAACGTGACTCTTCCTCTACGCCTTTAAGGGTAGTTTTTAATGCTTCAAGTCATGCTATGTCTATAAAAATAGAAATCTACTACATACAATCTCTCATAATTACAGCACCAGAAATAAAATAAAAAACATAGTTGTACTGCCATTAGCAAAAAAAACAATAGGTCAAAAAAATTATTCTTATTTGGCAAAGGTATTCTTTAACCATCTTCCTGACAAATACAAAACGTATATTAAAGTTTTAAATAGTGTGCCTTTAATAAAAAACCGAATTAAAGACTTTATTATAAATACTAACAGAACAGTGATCCACAAATGGTTCCAATAATAAATATTATTCTTTAAGAAATTTTTGCATAAAAAAGAAAAAACATTTTTAATACATATTTTGTGATTCATTCTTTTTTTTTATTTTTATTATTATTATTATTAATATTATTATTATTATTATTATTTATATTGGATAAACATGGTAAGTACACGTTGTCATCTAAACATGTGTAGCCCATGCACAACTTTGGTTTTTATGGGATTTTCATATATTTTTTTGACACTGCACTTACCTATTTATCTCTTGTTTTAATTTACAGTCACCACTTTTTATTTTATATTGTGTTTTTTGTTATTTTATATTGTATTGTATAGTGTTTAAGCTATTGTATTGTTGGAGGTAATTGTATAGTTGTATAATTGTATAATTGTATATTTGCACGCCCTATTTAATTTTTTTTTCGCACACAAGTTGTAATGCTACAACTTTATGTGAATTAACGTTTATTTACTTCAGTGATTATTGTATTGTAAAAAAAATATGTTTTTTTGAGTAAATAAACTATATTATTATTATTATTATTATTATTATGCTGTAAATAAATTATCTTTAAATAAAGCTTTGTATACCGGTCCCAAATTGCAAAGAGATTTGTTTACGCTTCTTTTAAATTTTAGATTGCATAAATTTGTTTTTACTTGTGACATTCGTCAAATGTATCGGATGATACAGGTTCATCCTGAAGACAGAAAGTATCAGAGATTATTGTGGCGATTTTCTCCTGAGGAACCTATTTTAGATAATCAGTTAAATGTTGTTACATTCGGAGTAGTTTCATCTCCATATCTAGCTATTCGAACATTACTACAACTTGCTAATGACTATATAGATTTTCCTTTAGCTTAATTAATTTTACAAAATGACATGTCAATGATATCGTTACAGGTGCAAATTCTTTTAAAAACTTGACGTTAAAAAGGGATCAACTTGTTGCTTTACTAAGTAAGGGTAATTTTGAAGCTCGGAAGTGGGCTAGTAATTGTCCTCAACTTTTAAATGTGTTTCCACAAGACTTTATTCAAAGTGAAGCTATTTCATTAGATTTGGAAAATACCGTTCCTCTTAAGATTTTAGGCTTAAAGTGGAATCCTAGTATAGATTCATTTTCGTATTCTTTTAAATGCAACTCTGGAGTATATTCCACATCCTGAGCCTTCTTTTGTTATAGAACCGTGGGTGTAAATATGAATCGTATCTGTCACTTCCGGCTCTTCTATTGTGTTATAACTTTACATAATCGCTTGAAGCAGTGCCTTCTGCCAAAAGCGACGTCTAGCCTCACCAGAGCCTACATCAGGTTCTATTCCAACCGTGAGGGGTGTCATTGTCATCGCAGCAACCTCCTTGATGTAAATATCAAGGGGAGTGAGACTAAGAATGACTTCCAATGGCTCTGGTTGGTGTAGTTTTCATTGCTCCTGTTATGTTGAGACAAGCTGTTTGTTGAATTTGTTCTAGTTAGCGGATAGCTGTTAATTTTTGGGTTTTTGGTTCCCAGAGCCCTGCACCGTAAGTCTTATGATGGCCGTGTAAGACCATGTGGCGACTCTGTGGGAGAAACCCCAGGTGCGCCTCGCGGTTCGGCGGCATTTTTATTGTCCTTGATAACTTGCTATTAAAGGTAAGACCTACGTATTATGATATGGAGGATAAGGTGAAACGTTATCGGCCTAACACAGAGATGGCGGTGTTATCAATAAAAAAATTTGTCAAGAGGAATGATTTGCAGAACAAAACAAAGAATTGTTTAGTTTTGTATGTACTTGCTAGAGTAATGTCTCTAGTTAGAATAGGTATGTCAACTTCGCTTAGATTATATGGCCTATAGGTAGTATCTTATGACCCAGCAGCTCTAGGAGTGCTTGTTTGATATTTTTACCTAGAGCTCTAAAGCGACAACAGAGGAAAGTAAGATTTTTTTTATATGTGAAAGACACTGCCTGATTCATGGAATATTCGCAGTGTTAATTTTGTGCCAGCGATGCAGAATGGTTTATACTGTCATTTCATTAATATACCACAAAATCGACAAAAACATAACTTGTACCTTCCGTAATCAGTAATTCAAATCATATTAATCTGATCTTATTGATCAGATTGTAGTAATCAAAAATAAAGTATTTCTTAATAAAAAAAGAAAAAATATTTTGCAGATGTTCAAAAATCATTCATTTTATATCAAAAGAAACGACGTGTTGCTTCAATTTTCAGACATTACACATGGTAGATTTTTAAATTGATATTAATCCGTAGGTACTGAATATTCGTAAAATAAACAGGAAAAAAAAATCAGATAGAGCGTTTCTTGAAACCGCCCATTATCAATCAAAGCGATAAGAACATAGTGAATAACGATGTACGATTGTCATTGTCTGCGAGCCAAGACCAAAAGATACGGCAAGAAGAATGCCAACATGGTTTCTCCGCAACATCATGCCGATGATGGATTTCTTCGTTTAAATCGGATATTTTGTATAAAGCGTGGGGGAAAGTAGAGTTATTAATTCCTTACCCATTAACGAGACCATAAAAAGTGGTGCGAACATTTTATAAATTAAACCAAGAATTGGTTTGAATTGGTTTGTTCCAAATCAACTTTGTTACGGATCTAAGTTACAGAAAGCTTTTATTTAAGACGGAATTTTCACGCCATAATATTCAGAACAAAAACTATTAATTAACTAAGTTACCGATAGATGGCGATTAGATGCACTTATGCGTAATAATTCAAATATTCAATATTCTCAGAAAACGCTTGCTTGGTTTCCAGATTGATTGTGAGCATAGACGGAACATCTGATGGGGTACTTTATACAGGTTAGTTTTTCTAATTTATGGAATATATGCGCTTGGAGAAAAAAATTCTTCAAATAAAAGTTACCAATGCTATATCATTATCTATTTTTTGTTGTTAAATATATAATTTTCCTTAAATGGTCCTTAAAAAAAACTGTTTGTGATGTTATTTTCTATCATTTTTGTCCCGTACATCCTGAAAATGAACCGTGTTCGGGATATTCGAGAAAAAGTACAAATTTCGAATTTTGAAAATAACTTAAAAACGAATATAGAGGAAAGCGCCAAATTTTAAACTTAAGCTTTAATCCATCTTGCGGTAAGCTGATTAAATTTTGGGCATAGTTAAAGCATCTGGGTGGGTACTTTATAGGGTATCCTTTTTTTTACTTTAACGAATATCTCTGTCATTTACGATTGGAGAAAAAATTCTTTAATTTAAAGTTTTGTCTAATATCATTTTCTATAATTTTTATTTTATACATAATTTTCTTTTCGAGAAATTTGACAAAAAGTGCAAAATTTGAATTTTAAAGAAAATTCTTTAAATAAAAGTTATTCTCTATAAATTTTGCTCTATCGAAATTTCGAAAAAAACCATATAAAAAAAAATTATAAAGATATTTGTGGAAAATGTAAGTATTTAGTTCATCCTCTAAACATTTACAGGGGTGATACAATAGGTTGTACAAAATTACCGAATAACACCTGTAATATTAGACAGGAAAGTCATGTGTGGACATATCAGATTTTTACGGCTTTTTTGTTAATTTTTCTGATAATATATTAATTTTACTGACAATTTTACCAACTATTGAAATATTAGTACTGACCAAGTTTACTGGTCAAAAAGTTAATATTTATTTGAACCGTTATCTTTATAGGGCTGCAAAGTCACGCTGGGGACACGAACTTCATGAGTTAAATAATGATGAATAATCCGTACAATGTACCGGTTGACACACATATTTTGAATGAAGACATTTTATTAGATTTGGAAAGAGAAGAGGAACTTCCTAACAAAAAATTCACCTTAGAAGGAAAAAGAATTATTAACATTGGCTACTTCTTTGAACAGCTTTAGAATATTCAGCATTTGCCAAGTTTTGCCTGTTCCTTGGCAAATTGTCAAATTATTCATGAAGTAAGAAATGGTCTTGCTTCAAAATTTATAGTAAAATGCATCAGTTGTGTGGAGCCCCTTTTATCAGTATCATATAGATCGAATAGAAGCAATTCAAAGACGATTTTTAAAACTGCTAAGCCTGAAAACTGATGGCATTTATCCTCTAATAGGTACACCTCACTCTGAATTACTACAAAAGCATAAGTTTTTCAGTCTCGATAGAAGGCGTGATTATTATAGTGTAGTAGTAACTTATAAAATTATTAAAAGTATTATTGACTGCCCAACCTTATTAGAAAAGTTTAATATTTGCATTCCCAGAATTTCTTCCAGACACCCGAATACTTTTTATATAAATACATCTCGCACAAAAGTTCTGGAAAATTCTCCGCTCCATACCATGTGTACAGTAACAAATTCTATTGTCAATGAACTTGATATATTTAGTTGCAATTTGTCAGATATAAAATCTCACTTTTTATCTTAGTTAATTTGTTACCTATTACGAAATACAAGTTCTTTTTATGTGCTTAACATTCATATAAAAAATGTGATCTATTAATAATTATATTCTGTCAATTCCTGCTCTGTAATTGGGTTTATGACCTGTAGAGTATTGTATTATAAATAAATAAATAAATAAATAAATAAATAAATAAATAAATAAATAAATAAATAAATAAATAAATAAATAAATAAATAAATAAATAAATAAATAAATAAATAAATAAATAAATAAATAAATAAATAAATAAATAAATAAATAAATAAATAAATAAATAAATAAATAAATAAATAAATAAATAAATAAATAAATAAATAAATAAATAAATAAATAAATAAATAAATAAATAAATAAATAAATAAATAAATAAATAAATAAATAAATAAATAAATAAATAAATAAATAAATAAATAAATAAATAAATAAATAAATAAATAAATAAATAAATAAATAAATAAATAAATAAATAAATAAATAAATAAATAAATAAATAAATAAATAAATAAATAAATAAATAAATAAATAAATAAATTATGTGCAATGAACAATTTTCGTTAAATTCACAACAAGCAGATGAATTGGATGTAAACCTGGCAGCAGTACTTGGTAAATATATCACTCAAAGTTATGTAAAACTAGCAATTGTAACATGTTACACAATTGCTGTATCACCGTGAATCTATTCAAAAAATTTACAATTTGTTTATTACAGGATCCACGTCAAGCGGGTGTGGATTCCCTGAGCTAGAGCAAATGATTAGTACTCTAAATATACCCGCTATTCAATTGGTAGAAATTGCGCAGAGCAAACTGGAAGCAATTATTGAAAACGTATTAATGCAAAATTACATTTGGTAGGTGAGGAAGAGGCCAAAATTGCCAGAGACAAAGGAAATGTCGATGAAGATGGGTATCCGTATATAACTGTTATAGCAGATGGTGCTTGGTTCAAAAGATCTTATAAATCAAATTTTAATGCTTTGTCCGGGATTGCAGTAATAATTGGGGAAATGACAAAAAAGGTGTTATATATTGGCATTAAAAATAAATTTTGCATGTTCTGTGCTAAATACAAGGAAAATATTCCCAATCATGTTTGCGCAAAGAATTGGACCGGTACATCTACTTTTATGGAAAGTGCAATTATCGTAGAAGGATTTAAAAGAAGTGTCGAAATGCATGGCATAAAATATTTAAAGCTGGTTGGTGATGGCGACAGTAGTGTTTCGAAGAAACTTCTATTGGAAAAGCCCTATGGGCTAAAGCTTATAGAGAAAGTGGAATGTGTCAACCATCTTTTGCGATATTTCTGTAATAAGCTAAAAGTTATAAGCAAATCTACAAGAAGCGCATCTTCTTTGAAAATAGTTGCTCTTATACTGTGAAAAAAAACTAGAAAATAATATCCTGAGGTTTAGAACATCAATTAGAAAATCAGCTGAACACTGGAAAAAAAGTTATATTACAGTATCTGAAAAAAATATTAAAATTCCAAAAAGATGTGAGAAATATTGTTAACCATATATTTGGAATGCATGATTTCTGTGAATCATATTTTTGTGAAAAAAATGAAAAAGCAGGTCGTCTTTTTTATTAAATAAAAATAATAACCCCGCCGAACATTTTAATAGCCTAGTCAACAAATTTGTTGATGGTAAGAGAATTCATATAACTGCAAAGAAAAATACATTGAAGAACTAATTAAATTTACTGAAAAGAGTTGTGGAAAATATACTGAGCAACTGATGAAAAGAAAAGAAATTTCTAGACTCAAACATTCTATAATAAGAAAGAATAGGACTATAGGGCTAAGCCAATAACAAGAGCAGCCAATGCAGATCAAGATTATGGAGATACCGAAGAAAATATTTCAGAAGAAGAAAAAAAAGCCAGACATGAAAAATTCTATAATACCATTCAAAAAACTTCAGATGAGATTAGACAGATTGAAAGGCGTACAGTAGGACAAACCAATATTTCTTTATGGCAGCAATAACGTCTGTATAGAATAACCGCGTCTAATTTTGGAAAGATATGTCGAATGAAGCAATCAACAAACCCTCTAAATGCGGTAAAAAATATGCTATATGGTACATTTAAGGGAAATTCGGCAACTAAATATGGAGAGCAACACGAAGCAATTGCCATAAGCGACTTTGAGGAATTAACTGGGCTTACTGTCACAAATTGTGGTATATTTATAGAACAAAATGACGAATGCTTTCTTGGAGCGAGTCCTGATGGGTTGATAGATTTTGATTTCTCCATTTTAGAAGTAAAGTGTCCAGAAAATCTGAAAACAATTACAGTCAGGGAGGGTGTCAAAAGTAAAAAAATTAAATATTTAAAGTTTACTCAAAATGGAGAAATGACCTTAAAACAAAACCATCAATACTTCTATCAAATTCAGGGACAGTTACATTTAACCCAGAGGGACTCGTGCTATTTCTTGGTTTGGTCTCCACAAGGTGAGCCACATATTGAAAAAATTGAACGAGATGATCAGTTTTGGAATAACCATATGAAACCATTATTATTTTCCTTTTTTAACAATTTTTTTTAACAGAAATTCTTAAAAATCCACTCTAAATAGTATAAATAATATTAGACATTTATATCTGTCTCCAGTGCGTCTCATTGTGGATTTGCAGTACGCAAAATTTCATCCAGAAGAATATTTTAGTGTTTTTTTTTTAAATAACAAATTTTGTTATATTGGATACATATTATTTTATTTTTGTTGCTAATGTTTTGAGTTTTACTCAATAGACATAATTAGAATTCAGAGAGTACAGAAATCTTGTTTAAGATTTTCTTATGGAATACGGAAATTTGATAGAGTCTCTCATAAACTCAAGGATTCAAACTGGCTAGATATGCAATCCAGACGAAACTTACACTCGGCTAATTTGTTTCATTCTGTTATTTTACATAAATCCCCTCCATATCTTTTTAATAAAATAATGTATCGTTCTGATGTTCATAACCTCAATCTACGTTTTTGTGGTCGTATCTCACCTCCAATACATAATACTGCTATTTTCAGACGGTCTTTCACTTATAATATTTATGCAATGTACAAGGTTATCCCACAACATTTTAAAGAAATGTCTGTAAGTAAATTTAAAAAATTTTACAAAAAGTTTCTTCTTGACACAGCAGAGTGATAGCTACTTTTTAGAATGTTTATACTTTTTTTCTCACTATCATTTGTGTTTATTTTTATATTGTTTTTTGTACGATGTCCTGTGGCGTTGGTAATACTCAGGGCTGGTGCTTTGATCAGTATCCACTGTTCACCAGTCCTTTTTGCAGCCTTCTTTGGCACTTTTTTTCTGAATATTTTTATATGTATAAAAAACTGGAAGTTGCAAATAAAGTTTATTATTATTATTATTATTATTATTATTATTATTATTATTATTATTATTATTATTATTATTATTATTATTATTATTATTATTATTATTATTATTATTATTATTATTATTATTATTATTATTATTATTATTATTATTATTATTATTATTATTATTATTATTATTATTATTATTATTATTATTATTATTATTATTATTATTATTATTATTATTATTATTATTATTATTATTATTATTATTATTATTATTATTATTATTATTATTATTATTATTATTATTATTATTATTATTATTATTATTATTATTTACTAACTCATGTTATAAATAAAGAAAAATTTAAAATATTTACTTAAGTTCGACAAATAATTGTATTTGTATTTATTTATTTGTAACTTTTTATTAGGAGGAACATAATACAGTAATTGGGCATATACATTTAGTCAAAAAAAGTCTAACCAAATTTCAACATTTGCCGAAAATGTTTACAGGATGGCTTATACCTATTGCGGGCGTAAAATTAAATACTATTTTATAAAATGCTTATAACTAGACGAATATAAATTTAGAGCTGAAATTTAGCCGAGCTTTTTAGCCTTTCATTAGTGAGGTGTGGGTGTATGGGTTTTAAAAACACATTTAGGATTTTTTTTAAATAACATTTAATTTTACGTCCATAATATTGAGCCACCCTGTATACATTTTTGACCAATGTTGAAATTTGATTACACTTTTTTTGACTGAATGTATACACTCAATCAATGTAGATTAAAACGTTCAATTAATCCAATTTTAAACTTTTCTGGCTCAGGTACACGCACCTCGCATACATACAGACGTCGTATATAGTAGTTTCAATAGAATAATTGACTGCCAGTCTCGACTCTTTAGGAGTCAATTTGGATGGACGGGCGGCATGAAAGTTACAGTATTGGGAAATATGAAACACCAAGCATACAATGACATGGTTCTACTTTATCTTAATTATCTCGCTTATTACATATGATCAAATTATGATTTGAAAACCATTAGAATACTTAAACTTTTGTCGAATATTAATTAAGAATACATTTTTACGAATTTTTGCAGTTTTTATGATATTGGCTTATATAGTTAATAAATCGGTAAAGCAGGAAGGATTAGGTGACAATACAATTTTGAAAATTCAAAAAATTATTAGGCCCAACATACCATAATGAAAAAGTTAATTTTCGGATATAATTTTGATGGGAACTTTTACTAATGAAATCTACAATTTAATTTTTAATAATAATATCTCACTCAACAGGACGATTTTTTGACGACTTAAACCATCCCAAATTATCTACATAATATTAAAAACTACTATTCCTTCAAATTCAAACGGAATGATGGAAAAATTATGTTACGATGTTTATGCTGCAATTGCTGTTCACCGAATAATGAGATTTGGCGAGAACTTTTGTGACTGACTGTACACGGCCAATCATTGTAACGTGACGCGTGCTTTCTATCCTCTTTCGAACTTTGTAAGTCTCTCTAACAATTAATTTCTTCTGGGGTACTATGTTCCTCTTAACCTTTATCTACACGTTTCTATATTTTCTTTTATTAAAATTAAAAAGCAAACTTTAAAAGTTGGGTAGCTACTACTATTAAAAAAAAAATACCATAGAAAATTGTATAAATCTTTTCGTACTCCCAAAACGACCGATAACGAATAATTGTTTGTAGGAGTTGTCACCAGATCGACAAATGATGCGCCTAAAAGCAAGAATTAGAAAAAGGTCTGTGAAAAGGGCAGGCCCGGCACAAGCCGAGACACAGCGGGCGTTCGAGTTAGGAAATTGTTGCTCACGGTAGTAAACCAAATATTGCGTCAACTTTCAATTGTCGCCGTGCATAATAATA
Source organism: Psylliodes chrysocephalus (assembly GCA_927349885.1). Taxonomy (NCBI): domain Eukaryota; kingdom Metazoa; phylum Arthropoda; class Insecta; order Coleoptera; family Chrysomelidae; genus Psylliodes; species Psylliodes chrysocephalus. The sequence continues at coordinate 5,516,959 of OV651818.1, forward strand.
ATAAAGATGGTTTACGAGTGGCGTTCTTTTTTTAAACCTCTTGACGGGCGCACAATGGCGCCCAGCAGCGCTACATAGAAACCCTGCTGATAGAACGATTCTCTTTTGTGGCTCCGAGTAGGTGCCCCCGAGGATCTGAACGTGTAACTCGAAAGAATGCTCACGTTGAGATTCAGACGGAAAACGACTAAGTAGTCAGGATAGTTTGTTGATTTTGCAGCTTGTAATACTTTAGCATTTTAAATTATTATTTTCCTATTTATTCGACAAAATAATTAATTTATATTAATTATAGAAGTAACTGTTCAAAGGACCCCGCCCTTTTCTAATGGCAAAGTGGCGTTCCGTCAAATGTAATAAACCTGATGCGTGGAAAATGGCTGAAGTTATCCTAATTCCTAAGCCAGGAAAACCTCTGAATGAAGTGTCGTCACATAGACCTATATCATTGTTACCGATAATATCTAAGTTATTTGAAAAACTGTTACTAAAACGACTAAAACCAATAATTTTTAATATTAAACAACTATATACCTACCAAACTGCTTTATAGGCAATTTCTGAATCTGAAAAACTTCGGTTTATTATAGAAGCTCAATTATTAGCATGCGTTTTTTTGGGACCGTGTTATGAGTATGCCGATTCGTCTCCTCATCTCTAGTCTTCATAGCTATAACAAATGTCAAATTTTTGGAAAATAGTAGTGTCACATCTTAATAGCGCAATCTAGTGGTCGTTTGTACAAACTTAAAAAATACCGTTTTTTACTTTCATAGTTAAAACTCTCTTTTTTTGTTAAATATTACTTCTATTAATCATCTCCTTATTCTGTGATTTAATTCTTACGTAAAGAATATCAGTTCCAAATTTTCTTGAACCTTTTTCATTATAATAATAATATATTTTAAAACTTACCAAATAATTTGAATGAACATATCTTTAATGAGCTTACCTGAAACAAAGGAAAAGAAAATAAGATACTATTAATTAATAAATAAGCGTTTTTTTAACTTGATATAGGGCATTTTATTAATTTATGGCATGTACGTCATCACTAATATACGAAATTAATAAAACGTGACCAGCGGCGGCGCCAGATGTACAAGTTTCCACCAACAGAAAATTAAATTAATATCTATCGAAATACAAGGTGTTAGGACATTCCACCGACAACGCTCTATTTCAGAGAGCTCTCGTTAATTGATGAATTTTGATATAGGAACATGCACCCTTAAAGGGCTTAGTTGCCGAGATACAGGGCGTCAAAATTTGCCTTAAATTAAAAACGCATTTAAATATATTATTTTTAAATTTGGTGGCTAATATGCTCTTTGAAAGTAATATTTTGATATTAACTAATTTTTGAAAAATTTCACTAGTTACGAAATGCTTTATTTTGTATAACGAGTAAATATTTGTTTAGTTGTTTAGTTAATATCCATTGTTGCAATTTAGATCTATAAAGACCTATCGAATTTAGGTTTTTAAATTTAAAAGTGCGTTAAATATTTTAGGACCGAGGTATAAAACAGTATTAGATTCGAAAGCAAATATAATTAATATCACAGTATAACACTGACAGTGATTCGTATCCGTGATCCGAAAAAAAGGATTCGAATCACTTGATTCGAATCACTTGATTCGAATCCTTTTTTTTGGAAAAGGATTCGAACATTGGATCCGTGATTCGAATCACATCTAGTGATTCGGATTCGTGATTGGAATCCATTTTTCGAGGATTCGTCCCAGCTCTGACCAAGGGAAATTTGAAAAATAAACGTTTTTTACCCATTATCTTCATGAAATTTTCCATTTTCGATTTTTCTCGATTTTTCGATTTTTCGATTTTTCGATTTTTCGATTTTTCGATTTTTCGATTTTTCGATTTTTCGATTTTTCGATTTTTCGATTTTTCGATTTTTCGATTTTTCGATTTTTCGATTTTTCGATTTTTCGATTTTTCGATTTTTCGATTTTTCGATTTTTCGATTTTTCGAAAATCAAATATTTTCTGTACACGAAAAATATTTTTTCGTAAAAAATAAAGATTCTTAATTGTATGTATCAGTACACCAAAAAAATAGCGCTTTGATTAATTGATGACCTGACAGCGAAATTAATTTCGCTCTATATGCACCATCGAGTACCTACCTTATATATCTAAAGTTTCTGGTTTTGCTCACGACGCCAATAAGATATGATAAATTACTTTTCCCACTGCTCTTGCCAGTTCAATATTCTACTATTATATTATTTATTGTCCGCCATTATGAATAAATCAAGCAATGCCACAAGTTTAACAAACCAGAAAAATTATCATGTGGGCCGTGAGTCATACCGCAAGACAGCATTTCCCTGAATGTATTTGAAATCGCTGAAACAAGTACGATTTAGGACTTTTATAAGGCTAACTATCCAGCGACAGGAAGGACATTATCTGTAGCTGACAAACCAATGAACGGATTTTGTTAAAAATGGGTAAAAATAATAAAATATTTTGACAGCTCTGTCGTTTCCGCTTATATCGGAAGTACATGTCAACTTTCTTATTTTAAATGAGACACATCTTTTTTTTCTGGATTACGATAGAAAATAAAATTTTACGTTTACATTGTGTAATAAAGTGCACAATAGAATTGATAATATGTACAGAGTGCGGCAGAGTAACGAACGATTTAAAAAAAAAGCGGGAACCGTGCTGTATAGGTGATAGGGACGCTATTTTCCTGCATATTAGCATTTAGTAACAATGGAGCAATAGTCCGCTCAGCAACGCGCGTGAAGCTGGGTTATTTAAAAATCATATGATTTCTCGAAATTAGGAAATCACCTAGCCTTCCCGTTCACCAGACCTTTTTTGTAGAGGTTACTTGAAGAGTAAAGTGTTTCAAGATAACCTCCACCACAAACAATTCAGGCCTTGACAAAACGGATCAGACAGGAAGTGGACCAAATTCCCTGGCAATGCTGCGGAACGTAATGGATAATTTCAGATCACGATTGGAAGAGTGTACACTTGAACAAACGTCATATTCCCAGAGTTACAGATTTGGATTTGTTTTTATATAAATAAAGTATCTTGTCGGAACCCTATACAAACCACCTAATTATTCATCTTCTGTTTTCTTGACTGTTCTTGAGGATATTCTTAATACAATTGCCCCAAAATATGACAACCTAATTTTTGCTGGCGATTTAAATATAGATTACCTTGATACAGTAAGTACTTCATTTGTAACATTACAAAATATACTTAATATTTTTAATTTGAAACAAGTCGTAGATCAACCAACTCACATAACCTCTAGTTCGTGTACCCTACTAGATTTGATATTTTGTTCTCATGAGATTAATTGTGATAATACTTCCGTTACCGATTGTCCAAGTTTTACTAATCATCATCTTGTATCGTGTTCCTTTGATATAAAAACGATTAAAGCTGTACCTAAAATGTACACCTACAGGGATTTCTCTCAATTTTCTAATGAAAATTTTACTCTAGACCTGTCTAATGCAAACATTGAATATATCTACCAATTAAATACTGTCGATGACAAGGTTAATTATTTTACAAACACAATAGTGCAACTGTTTAATAAGCATGCTCCTTTAAAAACTATTAAAGTCACTAAAAATAAAGCTCCGTGGCTTACTGCAAACTTAAAACTAATGATGTCCCTACGTGACAAAGCACTAAATAAATTTAAAAGAACTCAACATGTAGCTCACTATAATTACTATAAAGACCTACGAAATTTAACCAACAAAACTATTAGATTAGAGAAAAAAGCTTATCTTGAATTTCAACTTCGAAATCAAAAGCGTAACAACATCTGGAAGGAATTAAAAAAACTTGATGTACACAGTAAACCAGTAACAGATATACCTGAGAATTTATGCAATGTTCAAGAAATTAATAAATACTTCATTAATATTACCAATTCTAATAAAGTACCTGATGATGATCTATTACAATTTTATCAAAACACTACAATTCTAAATGAAGGAAATTTTTCATTTAGTCATATATCCGATGAGGAATGTTACAAACAAATGTTATCAATAAAAACACAAGCCGTGGGTGTGGACAAAATTAATATCAAGATATTATTATATTGTTGTCCTTTAATTATCCCATACATAACTCATATATTTAATTTTATTCTAATAAACGCTTGTTTTCCTGACCTTTGGAAGAAATCATATGTCATTCCTCTTCCCAAGAAATCATCTCCTGAGTCATATTCTGATCTACAACCCATAAGCGTTTTATGTTGCATATCCAAAGTATTTGAAAAGATTCTAGACAAACAAATTAGAAAATATTTATGCACTTATGATGTACTTCCTTTGAGTCAGTCTGGTTTTCGCAGTGGCTTTAGCTGTACCACACCATTACTTAAAGTTACTGATGACATTCACAGAGCATGTGATAATAATCTGTTGACCATTTTAATTCTTCTTGATTACTCGAAAGCTTTTGACCTCATTAATCATTCACTTCTTTTAGCTCTCTGGCACTTTTTTGGATTTACGTATAATTCTATTAATTTCTTCAAAAGTTATCTAAACAATCGATGCCAGGCAACTGTCATAAAACAAAACTCGTCTGATTTTTCTATTAATTCTGGTGTTCCCCAGGGATCAATACTAGGTCCACTTTTATTTGTCATGTATGCTTCTCAATTACCTTCTGCTCTTCAAAACTGTCAGATTCACACTTATGCAGATGATACGCAGCTCTATTACTCTTTTGAAGAGAACAATATTCAGGATGCTTGTAATAAGATTAATGATGACATTTTGTCACTCGTTCATTTATCTGATAAGCACTGTCTAAGCATAAATCCCTCTAAATCAATAGTTCAACTTTTTGGCCGACCCGTTGCAAGAAAACGTAACCTTAATAATGTAAATATTAGCTTAAATGGAGATCTCTTAATGCTACATTCCTCTGCAAAAAACCTAGGTATACATATTGACAACTCACTACGATTTTCATCCCATATATATCAATCATTACAAAAAGGTCTTATTGCAGTTTAAAATTATTATTATTATTATTATTATTATTATTATTATTATTAAAATAATGCTGTGCGACTCACTGGTTTATCACATGCAAACTACGGAGATGTAATTTACGGACCATCCTTATTATAAACAGTGATAAAAAGAGGTTGCAAAAAATTCAAAATTCATGTGTACGTTTTGTTTGTGGCTTGAACAGAAGAGATCGTGTTTCCGTTCATTTAAAAGAATTAGACTGGCTCAATATCGCTGAGAGACGAGCATTACATGCATGCTCGCTCTTTCAAAATATTTTGAATTCTGCAACACCTCCTTACTTATATAATAAAATATCTTTTCGTTGTGATGTACATAATATAAATATACGGTATAAATCCAAACTCACACCACCACTTCACAAAACTCATCTATTTCAGGGATCTTTCACTTATTACGTATCTTGGCTTTTTAATAGGTTACCTATGCATTATCTCAGTTTAAACAATTAGGTTAAAAAATTATGTAAAACGAGATTTAATTAATGGTACACTCTTCGTTGTTAAATAATTAAAAAAATTTAAGTTTTGGGTGTTGGCTGTTTCTAGTATATAATAGAATATTCATTTTACGGTTAATTAATATTATTATAATAGGTTACCCTTCTTACGGTTTATTAATATTATTTACTTTTTGGTATTTTTACTTTTTTTTTGAAATATTCTAGTTAGTTTTAGTTTTACCTGTTGAGTGGAAGAACAGGTTCTAGTATTGCTGCGGCATAATAGAAACTGAACTCTGCCTTTTGGCTGTAATTTTATTTTGTCCAAAATTATAAAAAAATGTATAATTTGAGCCACTAAAAACATTATTATTATTATTTTCAAAAAATAAAATCAATAATGCTTTTTTATGTTCTAACTAAATAATAAATGTATTTGTAACACTTGATTTTTTCTTTTTTACAGTCTTTTTAAAATCGTTCGTTATTCTGCCCCACTCTTTATTTATTTTTGGCTAAAATTAGTTAGTATTTAAAAGTATTTTTTTTTAATTGAATTCTGATGACAATAATAATAGGTACCTTGTATATTAAGAGCGAAAATACTTTGCCACTTTTAACAGAAATTTGCCCGTTCGCGCAATCTGTCAAAAGCGGCCACAAACGTTTCGTTCAAAATGCACACAAGATTTGTCGTAAGTAGTGTATAATGTATTGCCTATATCTACGTTAATCATAAAAAAAGCAGTTGATATTTAAAGTCCATGTTAAAAAAACATGTAACAAATAACTTTTTTTTTGTGAAAAAACACTCCAGAAGGGGCGTTTATTGATATTACAATCTGATCAAGAATTGATCAATGAGTAATTTTGTTATAACCTAACTTAAACTAGGGTTGTAATCTTGCACAAATAACTTAAGAAAACAATTATTAAAAATAAATATTATTATATTATAGTTAATTTAGATTAGGCATTCAACAAAGCTGTCAACTTTGTTGACCAGCGAGCGACAAAGCTGTCACTTAATCAGGAGTGGTTTCTCCATTGGTTTATTCATGCAGTGAACACCCAGTTACATTTCATAAAAACACATTATTTTAAAATAAATAACAATTTTTTTTTGTGTCATCGGCATCAACTGCTACGGTTATTAGCCTCGTGTTCTGTGTAGGCTTTGTTACTGTTTCCCAGCGCCGCTTTAGGAACAGCACTGTTAATTAGTACCCAACAGTGAATGGTCGAGTGGGGAATCCTACCATGGCATCAGAATTAATTTTAAATAATTAAATTAAATGAAAAAATCCCGGCCAACGGTGGAATTCGAACCTGGGACCCTTTGATCCGCAGGCAGAGACTCTACCACTGAGCCACCCACCCCCAACAAAAATATTAATTCAATTTTAATATTTTTATTGTTTTCATACGTGTTAATATCTATGTTTGGGTACGCCATTGCGCTCTGGTTAATCGCGTTTCCGTGGGGCTCTTTTGTAAGTGAGCCCGAGAAAGTGAGAAGTGTTCTCGAAAGTCTTTAGCTAAAAAGAGATGTCATACGTTAACAGATCCGTGAAACGTAGTGAAACAAACATAATATTACTTAAATCAGCTTAATTTGCGTAACGTACACAGTGACGTCATAAAGTAGGGCGGGGCATACGAACTTTCCAATCACTGCTATAAAATAAAGAGAGATGATATGACGATACTAAAAGTCTCTACACAATTTTACGACATATGTCAAACTCGAGCAAGTGAAGATAATCAGTTTTGGTGAGAATAAATACCATTTTTTTTAAATAGCATGACTTAAATGATATAAAAACATTTCCATTCAGTCAAACTTTAAATATAAAATTATTAACGTCAAATTAAACAAAATACAACTCAAAGTTCACTTGTCATATCGCAAAATAGTGTTTATGTCCTCTCTACATTATTCTATCTTGGTGTTTCTAATCAAGCTGTCAAACTCTAATATTCACCATAGGCAATTTTAATTGTGTTTAAACCGTGTTTAAATAAAACTACGAATTTAATAAATAGAAAGTATGTGTGTCAATTCAATGATTATTAGCGAAATACTCCAGATAAAATATTTACTACTATTATTGAGGTTATGTTGTTTATTTATATTTTGTTTTCTAGTTTCTACAAAATTGTCATGTGTTTTATACCCAACTGTAAAACTGCGTAAATGTCATCGGTACTCTTTTATAGGAAAACCATCAAAATTACTAAGTTCCTTCAAGAAATGGGCTCTTATGGCAGTGATATGAAGTACCTAACTTTAAAAAGTTAGCTGCCAGTCAAGAAAAATCATTGTACATTGTACCAGAAGGTATTTTACAAGTATGACAATTTTATTATATATTTATTTATTATGTTATTGTTTTAGCCGTGACCTAGACCAAATATCAGCTACTATTTCTTTAGAGGTATGTTATCCTTGATTATATTAATATTATGTTCTTCACGCAGTAGTCTGTGAAGAGTATTATAGGTTTACTTGTCCAATTTCACGTTTTTTGTTTGCACGATAAGTCAAAAACAAAAAATGATATTGACTTAAAAATTTTAAGCAAAAAACCAGCTCTATAAGGGGACAAATAAAGTCATCCGAAGTGTGTAGTAACAGTAATCATAACAAAAGTAATGCTTAAATAAAGTTATCCATTTTGTAACTGAAGAACTTTTTACCAAAAATAATACTTAAATGTTATTTATTTAAAACAGTTTATTTTTAATTTATTTACACTGAGTACTAATTTATTTATACTTAAGCACTATTTCACATTTACAATTTATTTAATAATTTACTTTTACTCGACAATATTTATTGTAAAACTTACGAAAGAATCCACTTAATACAAAAATGTAACAGCCTAGATAAAAACCAATCCTGACTCCACGTGTCGACCTGCGTACCAAGAATATTCCAGTCGATTCTCGATCAGCTAGCGTCAGCGATAACGGTAGCGGTGAAGATAAACAAAGGACAGGGTCGGACTAGTTGGACGACAATATATACTCTGTGTCATTGTTATGATACATTCCAATATTTTTTGATCATACTTGGGAGTTATTGTAGATGACAGTTTCTCTTACCAGAGACGTACATCACCAATAAATTGTGTGATTAAACTTAGTGAAATGGAAGATATGTACGCAAGCAATAAAATTAATTATTTAGGAACATTTGTATCTTTGAGAGCGAATATCCTGAAAATCACTGACTCAATTTTAATGAGATGGCAGAACAAGATTTTCTTTGTTTACTTACAATAGATTTGTATTATTCAAAGTTTTTCTTTTCATTGTTTTCCTTATATTTATTGTTTTATTGTATGTGCATAAATTCGAGAGCTTTGGCTGCGGAAACCGAATCCAATCGCCAAAATTATTTGTTTTTATTTATTTGAATGTTTCAGTTTCAGGAAAATGCAATTTTACATTTTTTTGTATTTTCCTACAACCTATTCTTAATTTTTTTAGTTCATTTGAATTTGTTTTGCATTCCTTTTTTTATTTTATTTTTTTGTTTATTTTTTCTTTTTTTATCTTTTTTTATTATTCAATTTAGTTTCAATTATTTAAATTAGGGGGTGGGTGGCTCAGTGGTAGAGTCTCTGCCTGTGGATCCAAGGGTCCCAGGTTCGAATCCCACCGTTGGCCGGGATTTTTTTATTTAATTTAATTATTTAAAATTAATTCTGATGCCTTGGTAGGATTCCCCACTCGACCATTCACTGTTGGGTTCTAATTAACAGTGCTGTTCCTAAAGTGGCGCTGGGAAACAGTAACAAAGCCTACACATAACACGAGGCTAATGACCTTAGCAGTCGATGCCGATGACACCAAAAAAAAAAATTATTTAAATTTTCCAAAATATTATTAAATACATTTTTTGGACATGTCACCTATGCTAACTGTGTTGGACTATTTACTATGTATTATCATTTTACTGCATTTGTTTTATCATACACCATTATCACTACCATTTAATCTATTAAAATAATTTGAAAATTCGGAAACAAATCTCAAAAATTCCCCTATGAATTATTAAGACCATCCCGAATCCTAAAGGTGAAAACAAATATTTGGATATTTGAAAAAAGCCTGTCGTAGCCAGAAATAGAACCCAGACATTCTTATTCGCTAGATAAGTGCCCTTCCATCTAGACTATCTACACAATCATGACATTGACTGTCGAGATTTCTAGACAGAAATCTGATGTACTAGTTCGGTTCCGACGGCGTCAGGCTCGATCAAATCTTCAAATACAGTGTTTAAAACAAAGGTCAAGCTATTTAAATTTATGTTCGTTTACGTGAAATTTGTTAATGTCCTTAATTTGTGTAATATTAAACCTTTAATAATTTAAAAAATATAAATATACACACTATTTTTTTACTGTAAAAGCATAAATATACACACTATTAGTTTTTACTGTAAAAGCATACATAAGTTATGCCATTATAACGGTTTAATTTCTTACTATAAACCTACACACTACAAAATATTAATAATTATGAATTCTTCACGAGTAGAGACGTACTTAATATGTCTCTTTAATTGCAGGTATTAAATTAAAAGAAAACATCGTAATATTTAAATTAATTCGCATTTAATGTCACATAAAGTTCTATAAATAATTTATTGTTATATACCTATATGTTTCCTATTGAGATTAATTTGCATTTTCTCAAGGTATGACGAGAAACTAGGGAAAGTTATTGAGTTAGGTACACTATGTTTTCTTTGTTGCGAAAATGTATCCATGAGCAAGAAGCTCTTTATGTTCATAATAATTAAGCTTTTCGTTGATAGGTGCAGCGTTAATCATTACACATAATATGACAATGAACAAACACTAGGTTTGTATTGGAACCAGTACGTGAACCGATTTTGAAACAAATATATACAAGAAGGTATTTCAAAAAACAGATGCCATCGTTCGTGGCAGGGGCGGTTTCATGGGCGAAGTTATGTCATCAGATCTGGGGGGGGGCTAAAGCCCTAGCCCTAGTCATATAATATATAATAGTTCTAGAGGTATGCTGAAGTTAGGTAAAAAAAATTTTGTGAATCTATGAAAATGGATAAAATATCATACATAATATATATTTATATTAAGTGAAAAAACTGAAAAATTTTCATCACAATAATTTTCATCATTCATCATTTTCGCAGTCATGAAATAGTAGTTTGTGCAACAAGAGTAGATATGGACAATCCACTCGAGTTATTCAGTATATTTTTTCTACGAACCACTAACGAAAATTTACATATTTAAAAAAATATTTTAGGTTTAGACAAAATAACTAATTTTAAAATAATTTATGAATGAAAATCATGATTTAGAAATTCCACAGGGTAAAGAAACAGCCATAATGAATACCAGTGTAGTCAACATAGAAAACAATGAAAATCAAGAAGATATTGACTCGGACAATTCAAACTTGGATCTACTAACAATTAGAAATGTAAGGTTGAGGCATAGAAAAGCAAGTCACGATGAAGTTCCAAGAAATAAAGACGATATGCCTATTGACGCTTGTACAAAGTTTTGAACCGAACTTGTAAACGATAAAATTATTGGAAAAAGTGAACACCCTTTTTAAATTATCACGAGCCGCCACTGATTCGTGGGGTGATTCCTAACCCAAAATCAAGACAAATAGTCCCTATATCAACATGTGTCCGCAGATATTTTGTTTTAAAGGTATAGGGTGTAATAATTTTTTCTTTCTTTAACAAAAAATATGTACGCCACTGATTTTTTCGCTTTTTGATAGCACAAATAGAAATTTAAATGACCAATAAAAATACTTTTTAATACATATTTTTTTTTGTTTGGGCTTCGTTGAGGAGATATAATTTTATCAAACTCCGTTAAATATCATTCTTAAAACGAACCTTTATTGGCTTGTTATGGTTTTAGTTAAATAATGTTGATTGTTTTTAAAATTTCCCTTTAATTGTTGTTACTGATATTTGATGCGTCAGTTAGCATGCGCGCCCTTTGTAAATCTTTTTATTGCTAAAATATGAACTTTTTAGGTACATTTTATACAACCAAAATTTTATTTAAATCGTTCAAGCCGTTTCTGAAATATTTTGAAAAAACAAATAGAAATTTTCAATAATTTTCTATATCTGGATCATTATCTATATTCATAATTTTCTAACAACTTAAACCAATGTTCCACTTTACTGCAAAATTAAAAACATTTTTTCTAATAGCTGATAGACTATACAGGGTGATAATTTAGAAACTTACAATGGCTACATGTTAAGAACTAAAGAAAAGTAAAACCTAATAAAAATAATTTATTTTGTACTCCTGGACTAGCAATATTTAATTCAGATAAATGTACCACCTTCTTTTTAAATAGAATTTAAATTATTATGTACTATTGAACCACCCTTTATAAGATATAATTTATATCGTTAAAAACATTTTTTATTAGCTTTCCAATGGTACACGGAAAAAAATGTGACTAGAAAATTTTACTACAATGTTGTAGTAGTAGACTTGTAAAAAAATATTTAACTTTTTGTAGAAAATTTTACTACAATTTATAGTTAAAAACTATTCATTATAGTAGCAATTGAATTGTCGAATAAAATTCTACAACAATAGGAAAGAAGACCACAATGTTTAGTATATTTTACTATTGTTTGTAGAAGTAGAAATTTATTACAATTATCGTAATTACTACTACTAACTTCTGTAAAAATTTGTACAAATATTAATAATTATCTCTACAAAAAATAGTAATTTTCTCTACAAAAAATAGTAATACTTTACATCCCTTCTTATGAAAAATTTCAATTTTGTTCAAAAATATTCTATAATATTGTAGAAATTTTAAGTCATGTAAATAAAACAGAATTCTGCTATTGGCCAACGTTTTCTGACGTCGATCATAAATAGCCAGACAGCAGTAGCCGTTCGCCATGTGCACAAAATAAAGCATGGTACATATTATACGAGTATAACACATTATTATATTATAAGTACCGATGCGTTTGAGAAAATTTTAATAATAACTTCTATTAGTGGTAAGTACATTTATTATTGTTTCTGAATAATTTACCTTTAGATAACTAATTTAAATAACCTTAGTAGATTATTTTTAAAAAAATTGTTGCCAACGATCGAATGTTGTGCCCAACGATCGAATGTTGTGCCAAGTTCAATGATGTTTTTTTGTCTTAATTGTGACATACCTACTTTCTCATTTTTGTTAGTTATCTGACTTAGTCATTTAATATCCAAATCAGTGTAAAGGTGATAAATATCCCCATTTTAAGGGTTTGAACAGTTCAATAGTTATTAATATTTATTTCATATTTTTCAGATGCAGAAAAGCCAACTGAGACTGAGGGCGCTATTATTACTGTTATTTATTGCATAATGTAATTAAGACTTTGTATCTTTTATATTAAAACAATAAATTGAATATTTTATTAAGGAACATTTTTTCTAGGTTATAATTATAATAATTATGGAATACTACTCCAAATTTTATTAAAAATTACTACAATTTGTATGAATTTTTACTATTTATTGTGTAAAATTTTCGTATTTATTTTCATAAAACGCAATACATTTTTAATATAAATTCATACAATGAATAGCAAAAATTATAACAATTTGTAGAACAATTCTTATGATGCATTTAGATATTTTTACTACATATTGTAGATAATAACTCTACAATACATTCTCTACAAATATTTGGAAATTTTTACTACAAATTGTCCCTGTCCCTATATGTACTATTTATTGTAGAGAAAAAATGTATAATTGTAAAAATTTGTTCTACAATTTTTTTTCCGTGTATATAACAAGTAAGTAACGCATATTGGGTACTAGAAATATTTTTAAGCATTTTCTAATGTATTTAAAAATATAAATAGTTCATGAAATATACCGGGTGTTCAAATTAAAGTGTTACAGTAAAATACCGCCTTTTATAAGAAAACGTTTCAGACGAAAGTTTTATGTTTTTTTGGGGTAAACATTTTGGCTAAAATATTTTTTATAGCTAACCATAATATGGCCAACTTTTTTCGCGCAGCAAAATTTTCAAGTAGGTGTTACTCAATAAGTAAAAGTCCAATAAAAAAATGTTTTCTTTACGTTTCTTATTTTTTTATAAACTTTAAGAATATGTAAAAAATGAGGTTTCAATTTGAAATAAAAAAGTCCACCTCGATACGGCCATATTATGGTCAGCTATAAAAAAATGAATTTCGCCATAATGTTTCCCCCAAAAAACTGTAAAACTTTAGTCTGAAACTTTTTTTTTATAAAATGCATATTTTCGGCGGTATTTAACTGTAACATTTTAATTTGAAAACCCGGTATAGGCATTGTAATTTTTTAAATTATCGCCTATATATCTATCTCTTGTAGCTTTCTAGAATAGTGATATTGTTTTTTTTTTAATTGAAATAGACGGACGGTCGATGACGTCAACCACGACAAACATTTGTTATAAACCATGACTTACGATTATATAAAATCATAATGATTTTACCCCTTAAAAATCTCCCACGGCCCGACATCTGCATATTCGGAATTCCTCGCGCGCGGCAGCTCTTCTGCCCCGTCGGTCCGGAGACGCCACGAAGCGCAGACCGCGGAGGAAAAGAAGAAGAAGAAACAGAAGAGGATCGAGTGGCGCCGTCGTCGACCGCCCGCCGACCGCCAGACTACACGCACAACCCGTCGACCATCGGCCCATGGCCCGTCGCCCGTGGCCCAACGCCCGCCGCCCGCCGTGTTTTATTGTTTTACCGTTACAGATATCAAATGGTTGATGAAGAATAAGAAAACCGGAGGAGAAGGTGAAATATCCTCGGTTGATGTGGTTGGTGAGGTATCGGTTGGTTCAAAACATCTGGGACAAAAAAATGCTATTTTAATAGTTGCAGAAAACAAGTACTGAAAAAAAATCGGCGCAATGAGGCATGTTCAAAAATTTTGAAGCTACATATAAATTTTTTTTATCTATTCTGAGTTAATTATTTTTTTAAATTTATGACGTCACCGGGAATAGACCAATAGGAACTAGCCACACAACGTTGCCGGTTAGACGGTATACGAAAAGTAATATACATTCGTTTATGTGCACCGTCTTACTTTTAGACTTCTAAAATATCTTTAAACAAATATCTTAAATATAAAATATCAAATGTTTTTAAAAGTATTAGTTATGATTAAACTTTCACCATATTTATAGTTTCATTGTTTTAAATAAACAAGAAAATGGCAATGCGACAGCACTGCATGTGTCATCTGTCAATCAAGAATTTATGTGTTGTGTCAATAGATAATTATTTAATTTTGATGTTTTTATAAATAATATAAGTACGAATAAAAGGTTTCCTTCAAAGATATGATAATGGTTTACATTTTACATTCATTATTAAAAATATTTATTAGTGTTGCTAGAAATAGGAAAAGAAGAAAATTATTATTATTATTACACATAAACGCTTCAAGCAACAGCTACATTATTTTGAAGTTTGTATCTATACTCTTTATTAAAATAAAAATGTTTTATTGTAATTAATTAGACTTCAATTATTTACCATTGTAGTAACGATGTTTTTTATTTTTTTAGATACCAGATGATTTTGAAAACTGTTCATGTTTTAAATGATGGATAAACCATTACATACAAGAAGTGGGTTATTCACCACACAAGAGCCAGATCACTGATTCTACAAAAAAAAAAGAAAAACAGTAATAAAAAAAATGTTTTCTACAAAGTTGACTGGACTCTATTTAATAAAAATACACCGGATCTTCAAGATGCAGCAGCAATTTCTGACATTGTCCCCTTCTCCCTTCGGGAAATTTAAAATAATCTTACTATAAGTTCGAAGGTATATATCCTAAAACCCCTTCTGCAAGAACCTCCATCGGAACCTCCTTAAAGTTTTAAGGAGAGTGAAGTTTTGTTTGAATTAGAAGAAACATCTGATCCAGAGGGACTTAATAATAATGAGCAGGATCTTCAAAACCAATGAACTCTTAAAATAATTGAAAATAAACCGAAGGTATATTTAGGATTGCCCAACAGTATTTTTAAAATCTTCAATAATATTTATGAGAAGAAAAGTGTAGCTTACATA
The DNA here is from genome assembly GCA_927349885.1 of Psylliodes chrysocephalus. Taxonomy (NCBI): domain Eukaryota; kingdom Metazoa; phylum Arthropoda; class Insecta; order Coleoptera; family Chrysomelidae; genus Psylliodes; species Psylliodes chrysocephalus. The sequence goes on from OV651818.1 coordinate 5,532,624, forward strand.
AACCTTTTACATTTCTGTGTGAATTAGAAAATCCGAAACTGGTCGCAAAAACATTAAATGCAAAAGTCGATCTTAAATAGATGGCATACATCTGGGACTGATAAAAACTCAAATTTTAACGAATGTAAAAAACAAGAAATATAAAAAATCGATAAATTTGAACTAAAATGAAAGGCAAACATCTGGCATTAACAAAAATTGTTTTTTCAACAGATGTATAAAGCAAGAAATTTAAAATATCGATAAAGTCATTCATTGATATTTTAGAGAGAGAGAGAGAGAGAGAGAGATATGCTTTATTGTCGTAAAAAAATTTACAAAAATTTTATAGACAAAGCGTGTAACTTAAATACTAAACATATTATAAAAATAACTAAACAGCAGAAAAAACAAACAGAAACAAACAGACAAAATAGGAATAACAATTGCAATGGATATGCAATATCCGTCATTACAATTATTCTAATTTAATTTTTAAATTTAAATTTAAACTTTAATATTTAATTATTTAATTAATGCCATTGTATGTGGAACTCAAATGTCTAAGGTACGTTATAAAATTCTGCTACTGTGTAATACGGTCTTTCTAGAAGAAAAGCTTTAGCCAGTCTTCGGATCTTATCGTATGTATTTATAGATTTTAATTGCATCGGAAGGTTATTATACAATTTTTTGGCATTGTAGGTAATGGAATGTTTTAATAGGTCAGAAGTGAGCATTGTTAAATAAACATCAGTCTCTAAATTTCTTGTAGGATATCTACGAGTCGGTCTTTCGGATAAATTTTGAATGTGCTTGCGAACTAAGCAGACGGATTCGAAAATAAATAGAGCAGGAAGGGTTAGAATTTTGAAATTTTTGAAGTAATTTTCGCAATGTGTCCTACTACTTAAACCAAATACATAGCGGATTGCTCTTTTTTGCAGTTTAAAAATAGATTCGAGAAGGTATAAGCTACAAGAACCCCAGAAAGGTAAACCATAGCGAAGGTGAGATTCGAATAAGGAAAAGTAGGTTATTAATGCAGTAGAAGGAGTCAGCTCTTTAGAAACCGATTTAATGGCAAAACATGCGGAGGATAATTTTTTTGCTAAGGTATCTATATGAGCAGACCATTTTAGAGAATCGTCTATATAAAGACCTAAAAACTTGATTGAAGTCACCGTTTGGATCAGATTATTGTTTAAAGTTATAGGTTGCAAAGTACCTCTGTAAGACAATGCTACAGTTTTACTGGTGTTGAAACAAAGTCCATTCGAATCAGACCAGGACTTCACTTATGATAGATTGTAATGTCTGCATGTTAGAATTATTCCAGGTTACACTGGTGTCATCAGCAAATAAAGTAATTCTACCACTTATTCTTAAGTCTGTGATGTCGTTGATGAATAATAAAAACAAAATTGGACCTAATACTGATCCTTGAGGTACTCCACTGCTTATTGCTAGATTTGTAGAATCCTCACCATTCGCCCGCACCTGTTGATTTCTATTTTCTAGGTAAGTTTTAAACCATTGTAAAGGAGAACCCCGTATGCCATAAATTTGTAACTTATTAATTAAAATATCATGATTTACACAATCGAAGGCCTTTGCGAAGTCACAAAATACTGAAGCGGTGAAAAGTTTATCATTAAGTGATGTGTATATTTCATTAAGAACGGAAAACATTGCGTCGCTAGTGCATTTTTTAGGTAGAAAGCCATACTGATGAGCTGTGAGGATGTTATGCTTGAAAAGAAAGGGCAAAAGACGGTTTTTCATTAGCCGTTCTACTATCTTCGATAAGGTAGGGTGGACCACCCTGTATATACTATAAACTAACTGAACTATAAATTTAAAATACTTACTACCCAGATAGTTAACGTGGACGAGATGTATCTGTTTATACCGTCTACACTGACGAATCGATAAACAATGTCCTCACATTTAAACAAATAGGACTTAAAAAGGCGGGTTATTAGCGAGAACGCAGTTTGTCGCAACATTCCTGTCTATTTCTCTTGAAAGCATAAACGCTGTACTGAAATCTAATATTGACACAAGGAATAATATTAGATAAACCCTAACCATAGTAAACCTGCAGTAAAACAATGAACACGCCTTAAAATAATGCTTGTCTTAACGTATATTAAAAAAAAATATTATTTATGAATATTGAACATACAAAGTTGCGACGACCTGTGATGGACCAAACGGCAGTTTACGCTTTAGCCAACGACACGAAAAATACGACGGACTAAATGTCAAGACCGCGTTAAATCAAAGGAGATAAAGATCCTTTTATGATGGGAAACTTAACTATAAGATGTCAACTGCGGTTCAGATTTGCAACTTTTTTCTTCTGTCACACGAAACCAACTACGTTGGTACCTGTTTTCAGTTGATAAACGGCGAACAAATTTGGGAAAATATAATATAGAAACTGATAAGATCAAAACAGAAATGTATCGAAAGTAACAGAATGGGGAATATACATGGTGTTTCAAAAAACCTGTGCCATCACGCGTAGGGTGGTTCCTTATTCAAATATAAGAAAAATACACTTATCCAATAAATTAACGCACCATCAAAAAATAAAAAGTTTAAAGTAAATGTTTGTCAAAACTACTTGTCTGATTAGGACGATTTTTTTTTTTTTTTTGAATGACAGGTCTTTTCCAGAACGTCAGTGTGCTAACTGTGTCTGCATAAAATCCTCTTTTTTATTAATACAGGGTGTAGCAATTATAGCGTAATTTTTTCATAAAAGTTGTAATACAGTTACATTATCAAGTTCGCATTGATATCACAATAATTTAGCCTTCTCATAACAATTTCTTTTTTTATTTACTCCATTATGTTTCCTATTATCCGAGAAACTCAACTTAACATGACTTTATTCATTTTCATTAGCATCATATGCACTAAAGTAATAGCGTTTTCGACTGGTGAAACTGGTGCGCACTTTTTAACACTCGGTGCAAAATTTGTTTTCGACTCATAAGTGCGAACCGGGTCAGTTTTTGAATTTTCGGTTGGACTCAGTTGAACTCAAAAAAATGAACCGGTGCGCACTTTTGTGAACTGAGTGTAGAGACAGGTTTTCAGTTTCAGTTCAATCGTATGGCGATGGCAAATAAAGATTTGTTTCTAAAATATGTAAATTTTTTAGAATTTATAAAGAAATATTGGAATTTTCTTCATCAGATTTAGATAAAGAAGATTTAATTACGGCCAAGTTTAATAAAACTAAACTACCAATAATAAAAGATTACATTAAATTGATGGGGTCGCACCTGAATGACTCCCAGGTAGGTACCATAAATATTCTTGTAATTCCTGTATATGCATAGTATACGTTGACATCTTAAGAACTTAAACATAAGTAGGTTTATGTTAATCTGTTGTTAAAATATTCTATAGACAATATTAAATAATTGTTTAAAATGAAAGCTTGTCTTGGATCTTGTTTGGAATTTGGAAGGTACTACTTCTACTTATCACTCAGATGATAGCTGTCAAATACAATACTTTGACAATACAATGCACTGGGGGGTCAACTGCGTGTTCGGTTGGAATAAGTTAGTACGACGTCACTAAATTGAACCAGTGCTGAGCAACGAAAACTCGCACTTCACGAGTGTGAACTGAGTGTGGCCAGTCATAGGCCAGTCGAAAACGCTATAAGTGACATGCTATGGAAAAATGAGTAATTGTCAAATTCAGATGCGTATTGTTAGTATTAGTACAACGTCATTTTTTGCAAACAAAATTATTAAACAATATGCCACGAAATCTTACTCGCGAAGAATGTGATCAAGCTTTAATATTGTTTGAAGAAGGTTGGAGTTACCGAAGAATTGGTGAACGATTTGACGTAACTCACAGAACCGAGTTATACAAAGATATAGAGAGAATGGAAATCATGGTCGTAGGCCGGGACGCATATTCGGAAACCGCCGACACGTTAGATACTCGTATCAGTTCGGTATCGAGAATAACAGTCCCGTAAAATCTGGACGTGTTAGACTAATACGTCGGCAATTTACGAATACGAGTTATCAGTCAATTGTAGGTATATTTAGCAAAAACAATACTTTTGAAATTACTGTTGCATACATATTTTTAAATTTAAAAATTAACTTTCATTTTTAAGAAAAATCAAATTTAATCTAGATATAATCCAAATATGAAATATGTTCCTAAAATGGAGTACCATTAGTTTATTTTAAGAAGCTTTGGTAACTCCGTGCAAATCGCATCCAAACGTAGTTCATTTTTTCAAAGTTATTTTTCCCCAATAAACCAGTGAACGCTAAATGCAACATATGCCGACTCACAAGTTTTTCTAATTTTTTCGGAAAACGAATATTTTACAGGGTGTATTAATAATATTTATGCACAAAGGAAGTATCAACTGCCAACTTTTTATACAGAACATATGTTTAAGCATAACATAAGCTCTTTGTTCCTATTTAGCATATTAATCTAGTGTTGAGGGTGAGGGTAATGTTTGAATACTTAACAATGGCGATGTACCTAATATGGAATGGTGTGGTGTCCGCAATTTGGAACTCACAAGTAAATGATTGCAATCAGGGGTGCATACAAAAAATGTTGAAATTGGCACCTTTTCGACCGTTCAGGGGCAGAAAATATAATTTTAATCAAATTATGTAAAGGAGTTGAAATACGTCCTGATGATGCAATTCTTTTATGTTAACTGATTTGTTTTATTTTTTCTTGAAACTTGTGTTCCATTTTGGGGACATATTCCGTATTAGGTACAAAAATACAATTTACTAGAGAATATTTTTCTGTGACTCATGTATAATAAATTTAATATTATGAATGATAAATTATGATTTTCAAAATCTGAGATTAGAGTGTATATACTCTATTATTTCGTCAAAACACTCAAATGAAAATTGTAATTAACCTAACAGCTAACACGAACAAAAATGTTAAAAAAAAACAAAAACAAAAAAAAAACAAAAACAAAAAAAAAACAAAAACAAAAAAAAAAAAAGAAATATAAAAAAAAAACAATAATAGAATAAGAAAAAAATAAGAAAAAACAAGAAAAACAAGAAAAAAACAAGAAAAAAACAAGAAAAAAACAAGAAAAAAACAAGAAAAAAACAAGAAAAAAACAAGAAAAAAACAAGAAAAAAACAAGAAAAACAAGAAAAACAAGAAAAACAAGAAAAACAAGAAAAACAAGAAAAACAAGAAAAACAAGAAAAACAAGAAAAACAAGAAAAACAAGAAAAACAAGAAAAACAAGAAAAACAAGAAAAACAAGAAAAACAAGAAAAACAAGAAAAACAAGAAAAACAAGAAAAACAAGAAAAACAAGAAAAACAAGAAAAACAAGAAAAACAAGAAAAACAAGAAAAACAAGAAAAACAAGAAAAACAAGAAAAACAAGAAAAACAAGAAAAACAAGAAAAACAAGAAAAACAAGAAAAACAAGAAAAACAAGAAAAACAAGAAAAACAAGAAAAACAAGAAAAACAAGAAAAACAAGAAAAACAAGAAAAACAAGAAAAACAAGAAAAACAAGAAAAACAAGAAAAACAAGAAAAACAAGAAAAACAAGAAAAACAAGAAAAACAAGAAAAACAAGAAAAACAAGAAAAACAAGAAAAACAAGAAAAACAAGAAAAACAAGAAAAACAAGAAAAACAAGAAAAACAAGAAAAACAAGAAAAACAAGAAAAACAAGAAAAACAAGAAAAACAAGAAAAACAAGAAAAACAAGAAAAACAAGAAAAACAAGAAAAACAAGAAAAACAAGAAAAACAAGAAAAACAAGAAAAACAAGAAAAACAAGAAAAACAAGAAAAACAAGAAAAACAAGAAAAACAAGAAAAACAAGAAAAACAAGAAAAACAAGAAAAACAAGAAAAACAAGAAAAACAAGAAAAACAAGAAAAACAAGAAAAACAAGAAAAACAAGAAAAACAAGAAAAACAAGAAAAACAAGAAAAACAAGAAAAACAAGAAAAACAAGAAAAACAAGAAAAACAAGAAAAACAAGAAAAACAAGAAAAACAAGAAAAACAAGAAAAACAAGAAAAACAAGAAAAACAAGAAAAACAAGAAAAACAAGAAAAACAAGAAAAACAAGAAAAACAAGAAAAACAAGAAAAACAAGAAAAACAAGAAAAACAAGAAAAACAAGAAAAACAAGAAAAACAAGAAAAACAAGAAAAACAAGAAAAACAAGAAAAACAAGAAAAACAAGAAAAACAAGAAAAACAAGAAAAACAAGAAAAACAAGAAAAACAAGAAAAACAAGAAAAACAAGAAAAACAAGAAAAACAAGAAAAACAAGAAAAACAAGAAAAACAAGAAAAACAAGAAAAACAAGAAAAACAAGAAAAACAAGAAAAACAAGAAAAACAAGAAAAACAAGAAAAACAAGAAAAACAAGAAAAACAAGAAAAACAAAAAAAACAAGAAAAACAAGAAAAACAAGAAAAACAAGAAAAACAAGAAAAACAAGAAAAACAAGAAAAACAAGAAAAACAAGAAAAACAAGAAAAACAAGAAAAACAAGAAAAAATAAGAAAAAATAAGAAAAAATAAGAAAAAATAAGAAAAAACAAGAAAAAACAAGAAAAAACAAGAAAAAACAAGAAAAAACAAGAAAAAACAAGAAAAAACAAGAAAAAACAAGAAAAAACAAGAAAAAAAACAAGAAAAAAACAAGAAAAAAACAAGAAAAAAACAAGAAAAAAACAAGAAAAAACAAGAAAAAAAACAAGGAAAAACAAGCAAAAACAAGAAAAAAACAAGGAAAAACAAGCGAAAACAAGCAAAAACAAGCAAAAACAAGAAAAAAAAACAAAAAATTAAGAAAACAAAAAAAGAACAAGAAAAAACACGAAAAAAGAAAAAACAAGCAAAAAGAAGAAAAATTAAGAAAACAAGAACAGAACAAGAAAAAACAAGGAAAACAAGAAAAAAACAAGAAAAAAAAACAAGAAAAAAACAAGATAAAAAGAACAAAAAAACAAAAAAAAACAAGAAAAATACATAAAAACAGAAAACATAAAAACAGAAAACATAAAAATAAAAATAAACAAAACATTTAAACCATATATAGTTCAAATTATTTAAGTTAGTTAAAGCAATTGTAATGTAGTTTGAAAAATAATAAAATTTGTTATATGATATTTTCATTTCTTCGCCTGATAATTGACTGACCTGTTGGCTTATATCCAGTGGCACCAACTTAGGACAAAAAATAGTTAAAATACCAATTTTTGACAGTCCTAGAAGTGTGCCTTCCATTTGAATTCGATATTTTTTATTTCTTGTTTATAAATCCGTTAATCCAAGATGTTTGATTTTCATTTTAATTAAACTTCATTTTTGAACTTATCTACCATAACAGAAGTAAATAAATAAAACAAGTTTCATTACTTTTTAGATACACATCGTACGTAATTAAAAAGTCAACAACCATAGCAAGGCAAAAAGTGAAAAATCTATATACCGTAGTATCCTAGCCACGAGCTGAAAAATAAACATCGGTTACCTGTTGTTGTTGTTGCGCTGGGCATGGGTAATTAGTAATTACTATCCCGAGATGATAGGCCTACGTCAGTCCGTGAAAACGGGGCTTCTCACAACCGACGACGGGCTGACAGACGCTGCCTGCCAAGGCTAACATGATAATGATAGGCTTAATTAGGAACGCGTTTTGAGTGGCTGTTTGCTGAAAAAAGCTTAAGCTTGTGAGCATCTCGGAACCATGGTGGTGTTTAGTTTCATTATACAATCCACTATAACCCCTGGGCTGTGTACATACCGGATGATGTAGCATTAATAATTAGTATCTTGGGATTTAATATTTTGACCCATCTTTGGTGGTATACTGATGTTTATGATATACTCTCCCATGAATTAAATTAAAAAGTATTATTATAATAATAATAATTATTATTATTAGCACATGCTTAAATAATTTGAAACAAGTACAAATAAAACTATATAGTATCGGCTATGAAACGCTTTCCAATACGTTTTGCACAAATGTATGTGAAAATTACAGAAAGTTAGCATTAAAGGGAGCAGGAAACGAATAACAACGTATTGATAATGGAGATTTAAAATTACATGTTTTATCTATGGCCTGCTGGGATCAAAATTACCATTTACCAATTTAACGAAACATTTTTTTTATTTATATTGTTTCCTAATATTTTTAATCGATATTAAGAATATCAAAAATTAAATCGTGATATTAGAGAATTAAATAAAAATTATAACAACAAAAGTTTAGCACGACCGCAACCGACTGTCGAAACCCAAGTTCTTATTGTCTACAAAATGCATGATTTTATATAAACTGTGTTAAGAAGGTGTTGTTATTGGCTACTTATATTGTTGCAAAATAGTTTTTCTTCACGACTATGTATTAATAAGTTGATTCTTAATACATTTTTAGTTTAAGTATGATATACATTCTTCCACTAGTTGAAGAATGTAAACATTCTTCAACTAGTGGAATAGTGAAATCAACCAATCACTAAACTAAAAAATATTATAGCATCATATTTAAATTGGTCATTTGAGAAAGCCCATAAGTCACAAATTTGACATATTCCAAAAATGGCAGATTCTTATTGCTATAGTCTATGTTTATGTATGAGAGAGTAATAAAACAGCATTTCTAATGCAAAACTTAGTACTGTCATTTTAAATATTTTTACAGAATAATCTAAATATTTCCTAAAATTGTAATAAATGTACCTGAGCTATTACAAGTTTTGGGTCTTTTATTGGTCCTTTATAAACATAAGTTGTACAGCACAATAGAAAAAGGTTTGGACTGGCCAAAAGCCCTGTGTATTAAAGATTACATAGCCGTATCTTAAGATTATTTTCAATAAGTACCTATTTGCCAATTTTGTTTTATTTTAATTCCAAGAATTTCTTACAGTAATCGAATTATAAGTAGATAAATACCTTCCCAACAAATTTCACCGAAAATGCGATTCTAGGTTTTCCATTTAGTAAGGAGGTCCAAGTTGTGTATTCTTGACAGTTTACTAAATGTCGTTTAGTTGCAACTTGCAAGGTGCAGTGTGAATTCTAGTGTGATCATGGAAAATTTGGAAGGGCCGCATAAACGACAAAAAATCGGCCCTTTAACAGTTAATGAAAAAACATTAAAATTTAATTGTTTTAAATCATTTACAGACATACATTTATGTAAAAGTGTTGATGACACAGTGGAATTAGTTAGTAGTACGTTTGGTGTTGGAAAATCTACGAATTACAGAGTTGTTAAAGAAGAGAAATGTGGCGAGTTTCAAACAGCACGTAAAGCTCCAGGAAAACCAAAATTTCAATTAGAAAATCTTTTGAAAGAAAGACTTCGAAGGAAAGTGCATGCGTTCTTTTTTAGAAAAGAATTTCCGACAGTAGACAAAGTTCTTGCCACGGTTCGAGATGATAAGGATTACCCTGAAATGAGTCGAAGCACACTATGGAAACTTTTAAAAGAAATAGGTTTTCTAGGGAAAAAGCATTCCAGAAAGTCTATTTTAATAGAAAGAAGCGATATTGTAGTATGGAGAAGAAATTACCTAAGGACTATAAAAGAAATGAGAAACCAAAGAAGAAATATATTTTATTTAGATGAAACATGGATCAACGAGGGACTAAACCAAATACATTTTGGCAAGATGAAACTGTTACAAGTCGAAGACAGGCTTTTTTAAATAATTTATCTACTGGTTTAAATCCACCATCAGGAAAGGGGCGCAGACTAATAATAGTACACATCGGTAGTTCAAACGGTTTTGTTAAAGGTGGTTTATTGACTTTTGAATCTACTCGTACCGGTGACTACCATGAGTACATGAATGCTGATGTCTTTAAAGAGTGGTTCGAACAAATTATAGATCTTCTTCCTCAGAACTGTATAATAGTAATGGATAATGCAAGTTATCACTCGAGACTTATAGAAAAAATGCCCACAACCAAGTGGTTAAAAAAAGAATTACAGAATTGGCTAAATTCAAAGAATATTAAGTTCCATCCCGGTTCTGTGAGAAAAGAACTGTATCATTTGTGTTCCCTTCATAAAGAGAAATTAAAAAAATATGAAATTGATGAAATTGCAAAAAATCGTGGGATGACGGTGGTTAGATCACCACCATATCATTGCGAAGTAAACCCGATTGAACTGATATGGGCACAGATAAAGGGAGAAGTTTCAAGAAAAAATAATTCTTTTAAAATGAGTGATGTTAAACAGTTGTTTTTGGAGGCTGTAAATAATGTGAAGCCTGAAAACTGAGAAAAGGCAGTAAATATTGGTTGCGACAGTCCATCTTCTGATTTCGATTCTGATTTGGATTTGTAGGTAAGAAGTAGTTTTTATATTAAAATTATTATTTATGAACGTAACGTTGTTTAAAAGTCAAAGTTTAAACCCTTATACCTACATAACCCGTTTGACACAATGTTCTTAACATACCTTGTGGAAAAATAAAACATTTTAGAAAAAATTGCACTTTTTTACCTTCAACTGTTTAGAAGTTATAAGCAGGTTAATTAGGTGAAAATATAAGTGTATACTCGAGGAATAACTTCAAAAAATGTTTTAACTGTCTACTAAAAGAAGTGGTACGTCTATGGATTACGAACGCTTTATTATTTTAATACTCTCTCATACATAAAAATCGACTATAACACAAGGCTAACACTTTGGTGCTCATTCCAGCATTAGTCGTAGCATTCCTTGTATTAAATTTTCAAACGTCAAAATCTGCTTTAATCGAGAAACCCCATAAGTCGTTGACTAATGGTGTTTCTCTAATACACGCGGCACACGAGCTTATACAATCAGCTGTCGCAGGTTGACCGAGAGACAGGCTTCTAACGGTGTTTCCGCTCCGCTACGGACCTTGGCAAAATGTGAAATGTATTATATTTTGTTGGAAATATCTGTGCGATCCGTAAGGATGGAAGGATTAGTGTTTGGGTAAAAACATCACTTTAATTTTATTACATGGTTCATTTACAAACTACATACTCGAGTGCCGTGGTTGAAGGTAATAGAACACTTCAAAAGTATGTCTTCTTAAATATGAAATAAGAACCTATAAATTTTAAATGCACGATACACGATATAAAAAATAAAATGAAAATATATTAAAAGTAAAGTATTATGTACAAATTATTCAGAACCAATGGTGTTATACCCCAATCAGTACTGTTTGGTTCCCAATATCATAGTAAGTACATTAAATTTCAGGTCATACAAGTAAAAGTTTCTATAGAGCTTAGTTTATAAAATCGATAAGACAACCCCTCTATTTATTAACACTAAATACTTAAACAGTCCTATAAAATTTTAGTTTTGAAAAGAACAGAAACCAAGTTCTTATTTTAAATTCTGTATACCTAGTAATTAGGCTCAACTTATTATCTAAAACCATAGAAACCAACTTATTCCTCGTCAAAACTACAGGGTGTAACTAAATAAGTGTAAGACATTTAAGGAGGTGATTCCTCATCGAAAAAAAGATAGGATCTTTCATATAAAGAAACTTCATTGGATCATCCCTTGTTAAAGGGGGTACATAAAATTTGTTTAACAATTTTTTTAATAAGTACTAAAAAAGTTACAATATTGAAATTAACCTGACATTTTCTACTACCAAAAAGACACTTGGCCAGTAATTTATTTGGTTTACCCCATGATTGTAAGGGGTGGAAAACGCAACCCCTAAAATTTCGTTCCAATGTAACTTTTTGTCTTATTATTTGTTTACCATTTACGACGATTTATCTCTGTAGTTGTTCGTATAATAATTTTTTGCTGCGAACTGGTTTATTTTGGGCAAAAAATTCAAGAGACATTTTTTGTTTAGAATGAAACAGGCTATCGGAAAATTTTTTTAAATAGTTAACACCAGAAGATAGCACTTAACGAAGCGTTTTAGCCACTAATTTTGGCGAATTTTCAGAAATCATTAACAAGACATTAGGAGCTTAAATTTGGGGATTATATTAAGAATAGTGCTGTCGAGGAATGCATTTATTTTCATTATGATATTTCAAAATTAAAGCCCTTTTAGTTTTTTTGGGATACTGGAAGGAATTAAAACATTAAAATATATGCATATTATAGATATTATTGCCTAATTTATTTTGCCAAAATTTAAATATTTTGAGATATTCTTGTCCGAAAATTATAAGGGGTATGATCACCTTAAGATTGAAAGAGAATTAGCTTTAATTCATGAGATGCAAAGCATCATAATTGTAGCGTCACAAAAACCAACTGCTGCCAAGAGAAAATTTTGATTCAACAGTATTGTGTATTTTGTGTTGTAAAAGAGAAAAATTAACATTTCGTGTTTTAATAGTTATTTTTTTAATTTAATAATCTATGTGAATAAACATTTTTTTAATAAAGACTTTAAAAAATTGTTATATTAATATACTTATTTAATTGTACTTATATTTGTTGTTCCTTTAATACAATAAATACAATTTACCAATCTCCAATTCATCACTTTCCGTATCCATATACCTAGGGTCTGATTATAATTAAAAAAAAAATGTTATGTTATAAATATTATTTTGAATTTTTAATATAAAGGGTGTCCCGAAATTAGACGGTCATATTTTAACAGCGTAATCTACATCCTACATAAGTATTAGAAATTAAAAATTAAAAAAAAACCGAATTCGAAAACGTGCAGAAGCCGTCACCACATCTTAACCAAATTTATATAGGATCACCCCTGAGGTACCCCCTTATTACCAAAAAAAGAATCATATAAATCGGACAAGGTGATAAAACATTATCGCTAAACATACATAAAAGATGAAGAGTTTGAGGATTTTCTCATGGGCCCAATTATTATATTTTGACCAAATTTATATGGAATCACCCCTGAAGTACCTTTTTTTTAATAAAAAAAGAATTATTGAAATATGATAAAGAATTATAGCTGAATATATATAAAAAAATTTAAAAAAATATTGCGACGAATTGAGAACCTCCCTCCTCCTTTTTTGAGGTCGGTTAAAAATAGGAGTAAAAGTTTATATAAACATAGGTCCGAAAACGTTTCGTTTTCGAGATACAGGGTGTTACAAGTGAAGTCCCGATGAAATATTTTTGTAAATATTTTCTAAAATTTCTTTAGTTACCGGTTTTTCAAGGTTAAAAAAAAAATAAAATTTCTAATTCTACAGACCTACTAATTATTGTTTACACTTTCGAATAAGGTAACATGCTTTTCTCTTGAAAATGGCGCGTCCTAGCGAGATGCAGCAAATGTAGCTTTATTATACAGAAAATATTGGTTTTCCAAATTTTATAGTCAAAAAATCTGATGTGTCCAACACATGACTTTCCTATCTAGTTATTATAGGCTTTTTCTGGTTATTTTGTATAACTTATTGCAGTACATCTATAAATGTTTAGAGGATAAACTAAATATATACATTTTTCACATACATCTACCTCGAAACATTTTTCTATAGTTATTCATTGAAAACTAAAATACTGAAAAATTTAATTTAGCAATTTTTCTACAATTTTTCCATTACGGCCCATTTTAGAAAAATCATGCATAAACAAAAATTATAGAGATCGATATCGCAAACAACTTAGTTCAACAATTTTCATAAAAATCAGAATTTAGCACATTTTGTCAAATTTCTCGAATACGGACCATTTCAGGAAATTTTGATAAAAAGCAAAAATTATAGATAATAATATTAGAAGTAACTTTTCTTTGAACAATTTTCTTCTCCAAACATAAATAACAGATATATTCAATAAAATATAAAAACGGCCTCCCATAAAGTACCCCCCTCAGATGTTCCGACATTGTCCAAAATCTAATCATTTCACGTCAGACTGAAATAAGATTTAAGTTTAAAATTTATTGTTTTTTCTTTATCCGTTTTTGAGTTTTCTTCAAAATTCAAAATTTACACATTTTCTCAAATATCTCGAATAGAGAAATTATGTATAGAATAAAAATTATAGAGTATTATTATATTTCAAACAACTTTTATTTGAAAATTTTTTATAAAAAATATTTTTTTTACATTTTGTCAAATTTCTCGAATACGGACTATTTTAGAAAAATTTTGTATGGAACAAAAATTATAGATAATAATATTAGAAGTAAGTTTTATTTAAAGAATTTTCTCCTCCAAACGTAAATAACAGATATATTCCATAAAATATAAAAATTACCACCTATAAAGTACCCCCCCTCCCCAGATGTTCCGACTCTGCTCAAAATCTAATCATTTCATTGAACGCTGAAATAAAGCTTAAATTTAAAATTTAATGTTTTTCTGTGTATCGGTTCATGAGTTATGGTGGATATAGACACACAGACACACACGGCAATTTTACCCTAAGCTCCCCCTAATTTACCTACCTAAGATGATCAATAACTGGGGTTTAGTCCAATAAATGAAGCGCAAAAAGGTAAGTATTTGTAACAAATTTTACCTAATTATCTTTAAACGTTTAGAAAATATTTACAAAAGTGTGGTATCAGGACTTCACCTTTAACACCCTGTATCTCGGAAAAGAAAAGTTTTCGGACCTATGTTTATATGAACTTTTACTACTATTTTAGGATGTAGATTATGCTGTTAAAATATGACCGTCTAATTTCGGGACACCCTGTATATCATCTATAGCTATCAATAAATAAAAAATATTTGAGTTGTTTGGTTTAAAAATAGTATTCCTACATTCGTATATTAACAAGCCACTAACCCCCAGTAGGTGGCGATAGCCAACGAATTATAGCTGAATTGTAATCGGACCCTACCCAATATGATTATCCTTCAGCGCACGACACACAACATTGCCAAATTTATGTAGCGAACAAGGTTCCAAATACTTTAAGGGGAGGTCGTGAGATTCGTGCGGTGTGACGTCAGAAGGGACTGGATTGCTCTTAAGCCAACAAGCTCAAGCAACCTAATTACCAGCATCATCTTCTGCATTATCCTCTGTATCGGTTAACTCCGTGAATAAAAATGTAAACCTTAATTGCAACGTAACACCGCTAAATTTCACGAATTGCTCTAATATAACAATAAATATTGGTTCATATAAAAGTTTTATATAAACGTTAAAACTGTATATATTGTCCACATTTAGAATTTTTAAGTTATCATGAATTGTTCATAAATACAAAAAATGGTGTCTTCTCAACTCGGGACTTCTCAACTGGGGACTCTACCTTTTTGGAGGTAGAAAGTGTCGCAAGTCGGGACTCGATAAATTTTTACCTGAGCAGAATTCGCAACTGGGGACTTGCTTAATGCGGCTTTAGCAAATGGATATTTAAGCATAGGATTAGAAAGTAACCAAAGCTATTTTGGTTGCAAATAAGATAATCCTTCATTTATTTACAATTATGAAGAAGGCTTTAAATAGTCATTTTTTAATCTTTCATTTATTTACAATTAATATAAAGATGTCTTTAAATAGTCATTATGGAAAACATCTTAAATTGGTATTTATACCAATTTTTTTGCAGTTTAACATTAGTTGTGTATTTATTTCGAAAGTGTTAACAGTGTTCCGGTAATAAAATTATACCCACAGCTTTTGAAAATGAATTTTCAAATAATTGAGAGCCAACGTGGCAAAAACATTCTCCTCGATTCTGGATACCAATATTATTTCAAAAGAGAAAACAAGGACTCATCTCTTTTTTGGATGTGCAAAAACAGAAAAATATGTTCTGGAAGTATTACGATTACACAAAACAAGTAAGTCTTTTTTCCCATATCTAAAACTATACCAAAAGGTTGGGGACACGTTTCTTCCCAACCTACAATGTTGCTACATAATTTTGAAAATACAGAATCATTTTAATTTATTGTCTCTTCTGCAAAAGCCATTATATTGTATAAAATTCGTCACAGTTATTGTTTAGTCTTCACAGCCAAATTAGCTTATCAATTGTATCTAAGAATATTCTTACAGCTATAGGTAATTATAAAACAGTTTTATAAATTAAAATTTTCTTTGTTTTATAAATATTTATTCAGCAATTTTTAAAGAACGTTTGTTTATATAATTTTTGTGTAACTGTTAGCAAAGTATCAATAAAACAGATTTATGGAGCAATATTGTTATAAAGTGTGTCCATGTATGAGGTGCCCCAGAGGAGAAATATTTGTTATTTTTAATTTTAGCGAAAAATGTCACCCTTGATAAAAAGTTTTGCTTGTCCAAGAAACATATAAGATGAAATAAAATTCAAGTTTTTCAAAACTTGCTTCATTTTATATTATAGAAATTAGTAATCTTTACGACAATAATCTAGTGTGTATAATTACTGTATTATTAGTTATTATTTTTGTTATTGATTTTAATTAAAATTTACTGTTGTATGATAATTTGAAATATTATTGCTTAAATGACAAAAACGTCAAACACTATATTATTGTCGTAAAGATCACTTGATTATTATTAACTTTTCTAACTTAGTACAGAAATGCACAGGGTTTTGAAAAACTTGAATGTCATTTTATGGGGTTTTTGAACAAGCAAAACTGTTTATCAGGAAGGACATTTTCCGCTAAAACTAAAAATAACAAATATTTCTCCTCTTGGGTACCTCATCCGTGAACACACTGTATATATGTACCTACCCATCTTGTGTTTATAAGAAATGTTTACTCAATAATCTTATTTTATGAAAATTGCAACAAATTGTTTTTTCTACGAACTCTTACAAAAAGACATCTTTCGCCACAGGATACTTTCAGCGAAAACTTGATTTCCGTCACTAGTGAGAAAAAATCCCATAACGTTTACTTTCGTCTCTAGTGACGAAAGTAAGTTGTTACATATTTTCATATATCAGTCGCCTTGTATAATATTTTGGCAGCTTATAATTATTAATAATGAAATAAAAAGATGCTCATTAAATTCTATATGCGTTTTTACCTAAACTTTAATGAATTAAAGATAAAATAAAAATGTATAAAAATAGTGCAAATTAAACTAATCTACATCTAGTTTCCTGATTTTCATTTGTTTATTTGAAGTTTTATCACTTTTGAGAACTGTCAGTTTCAGTTCGTCCTAAATTTAACACATTTTCAGGATGTCTGAGTCAGAAAGCGATTGTACTCCCCCAGAAATTATTTTTAAAGCTGAAGAAACCTCTTCAGATTTATTACCGGCCAAATCAAAAAAGAGATATGAAGAAATTTATATCAAATTTTTGGACTGGAGAGAAAAAAATAAAGTGAAATCATTTTCGGAAACTGTACTACTAGCATACTTTGGAGAAATATGTTCAAATTTTAAACCGTCGACGTTATGGTCCATTTATTCGATGCTAAGAACTACACTCTCTGTTAAAAATGATGTCGATATTAGTAAATATTCAAAGTTACGTTCGCTTTTGAAAAGAAAATCTGATGATTTTAAAAGCCAAAAATCCAAAATTTTTTCGCCTGAAGACATAAAGTCTTTCCTAAAGAATGCACCTGACTATACATATTTAATAACAAAGGTAACGGAATTATTATTTTTATTTTAACAAATAATACATAACTACTAATATTTGTAGGCAGCATTAGTTTTTGGATTATCTGGCGCTTGTCGTTGCCACGAACTAAAAGAATTAACAATAAGCGATGTAAAGGATACTGGAAGTATGCTGTTAGTTAAAATCCGTAATACAAAAACAAAAGTTCCGCGTTCTTTTCATATTTCTGGACCCTTTTATGATATTTGTAAAAAATATATGAGCCTACGTCCCGCAAACATGGATCAAATTAATTCAAGATTCTTTATTAACTATCAGAATGGAAAGTGTAGCAGACAGGTTGTTGAAATTAATAAAATCAGTAAATTTCTTTGCTCAGTTTTTAACGCTTCCGAATCCTCAAGATTACATTGGGCACTGTTTCCGCAGAACATCCGCAACGCTATTAGTGGATGCAGGAGGTGACTTGCTTCTGTTAAAAAAGCACGGTGGTTGGAAATCTAGTAGTGTTGCGGAAGGATATGTTGATGAATCCACGAACAGTAAAAACCAAATACAAACCAAAATTTTACAATCTGTACAAAATAAGGAAACTACTAGTTCATCCGATTATGGCGCATCATCATCTGAAATGACATTTAACAGTAGAACAAATATGTCGGCATCTACCTCAATAAATCAAAAGCTTGAGTATGATACCCCCATAATTTTGAACAATTGTTCAAATATAACAATAAATCAATATTTAAATAATAAATAATATTTCTGAAATATTTAATTGTTTCATTTTTTGTTATTCCTAACACAAAATAAAGCATTTGCTAACGTTTGTTTTTTTTTTTTTCATTTTAGTAGGTACCTACATGACATAATAGAGTTCGTAGAAAAAGTATAGTGTTTTACTCGTCGAAAATCATTTTTCGTCACTCGTGAAACAATATACTATTATTCATCCTATGAAAAAAGTTAAAAAAAGTATTATCAATTTTGATAATTAGACATCTTATATATAAATATTCTGTTTTTATTCCAGTAAAACAATTATTAGACGATCTGATCACGAATGTATACCAAATATAGCAAAAAATGAAGTTGAGGTGAGCATCAATAAAGCCAAAAAAAGATCTCGTGAAGAAACTACGTCAATCCACAAGATTTTTGATGAGGAAATGTTACCCGTAATGGAGTCTGGAATGGAATTTGTAACCGAAATTCCAAGCTTTGAAACCAAAAAGGACAGACTGTACAGGGCGAGACACAAGACTTTAGGTGTTGTTAAATTTAAAATCTGGGAAGACATTTTATTGCCAGATAAAATAACTAACAACTTTTTGTTATTTGAAAATGGAGATGAGGACAAAATATTAGCGTTTGTTTCTGAAAACGCTAGAAGTATAATGATTCAGTGTCGCAATTTTTTTGGAGATGGCACCTTCAAAAGTTGCTGTCCACAATTTAAGCAGCTTTACACCATCCATGCAGACATTGGTAGTACACCAACCCAAACCAACATTATTCCTCTCGTATACGTACTTCTTCCCGATAAAAAAGATACAACATACATACGTTTGTTTTCTCTAATAAAACAACATTTACCAATGTGGAATCCTGTGAGTTTCAAAATAGATTACGAAGATACAGCTATTTTGGCCCTACGAAAATGTTTTCCAAATATAAAAATAAGTTCAAGAAATTGGTCTAACTAAAGCATACAAGGAAGATGAGGAAATCCAAATGTACATAAGAAGATGCGCTGTGTTGTCACACAATACATATGAAAGCGTAGACGATGGATGGTTGAGCATAATGGAAAACTGTGTTAATGATCCACTTGTACAAAAATTTAACGATTATTTTGTTGATCAATGGTTGTGCAAAAAATCTGGATGTGCTACGGAGAAAGGCATAGAACAACAAACTCGCTTGAAGGTTGGCATAGCCGCCTAAACAATAAATTGTCAAAATACATCCAAACATATTTGAACTTATAGAGGCACTAAAAAAGAAATCCCATCACTATGATAATATAAAAGAACAAGTGGAATTGTACATGACACCAAAAAGAAGGAAATTGCGTTTTACTGTACTCGATGAGAGAATCGAAAACACGGTCAGTGACTACGTCCAGGAAAAAACAAGCATTAGTTAATGTTTGTTAAAGTTGGCGTATATTGTAAAAATGCAGTGACCTTTTATTTTAATTTTCTATATTCTATACCTAATAAAAAAAATTTAATCTAATTTTCTTGTCTTATTTATAATTAAATATAAAAATATAAATTAATATTTAATTAAGTAGGTATAACTGTAAATAAATGAAGGATTATTATCTTATTTATTTCCAACCAAAATAGTTACTTTTTAATCCTATGCTTACCCATTTACTAAAGCCGCATTAAGCAAGTCCGCAGTTGCGAATTCTAACCATGTAAAAATTTTCCGGCGTCCCGAGATGCGAAATTTTTACTCCGAGTCCCCAGTTGCGAAGTCCGAGTTGCGAATGAACCACAAAAAATATCGTTGCTTAACTTTAATTTTCATAGTTTTTTAGGTACCTACCTTTTCATTTTATTTAACAATAAAAATCTGTTTAAAACACTATGATCACTAAGTTACTTGATCTTTTATTTGTTATTCTTTGCCAAAATCCCGATTCTTGCCTCCACTATATAAAATTTTTAGATTTTGAGATCACCCTGTATAAGTCTATAATAGTCGTGGAGAAAGTATAGTCTTCAACTGGTATAAAATATGGCTATATCATATTTTGAAATCGCTACTATACAAGAGTCGTAATATTTATTATCCAGATAGGTATTTTGAAGATAATTTGGGGGGGGGGGGGGCGTTAAAAATGATTTACCACGACTATTTTTGACATTATGTAAAATTAATAAGTTTCAACGCCAGTAAGCTGTGAGAACTTTGTACAGCAATCGTAGAAAAAATAAATTATTGAATCCTAATGTAATATAATCAAACCATTTATTGAAATATATAAAATTGGATTCGTTAATAATACGAATGCGACTTCCGCTTGATTGACTTTCATTATCTACCATTAATAACCGACTATTAATATTTCAGAAACTCATCTCAATTCAGTAGCTGCTCATCAAAATTACCATTTAAAGAGCCCCATTATACCTGGTTCGAAAAAGAGCCGGTAATTATTAGTTAAAATGGCCAGGAGCCGGTCGCATTATTCATGGTTACTGTCAAATATTTACACAAACTCGGTAACGCAGAAAATGAGTTGACCCCCCGCGGATTCTCTGGGACGAGGGTCTACCTGGCCCTGTTGGGTTGATTCTCTTCAATCAGAACTACATGGACACCTCATCTGTGAGGCAGAAGAGGGAACCAACCCTACTCACTTAGTAGAACCAGTATTTAAATGTATGGGTTTTAAAATTAAAATATTATACTTTCCATTGATATGAATTGAAATAAAGCTTTCGAAATATGAACTGATTTGGCTGTTCACTAAGAACATTGAAGAGATTTATCGTCAACTCCTCTGGTTTTATTAAAACATATTACGTATAAACAATCAATAATGGTGTTCATTTTTACAAGAAAACGTTCATTCGTCCATTTAAATCGGCATTTTGAAGAAAATTGTGATTAAAAAACCATTATTGATGAGTATTCTCGCGCACAACCAACTTATAGAATAACTTACACATTGTTGTAACGTTATTATTTTTCTATTATACTCTTCCTATAATACACAGAGATTGGATTAATAGAAAAATAAAAGTAAATATTTGGTTAAAAAATCAAAATAATCTGAATTTATTTGTACACGTCACGAGGCATATGATAATTATTTTTTCGGCATCCAGTGATGGCTTAAAGGCAAAATTTTGCTAAAGTGTAAACATGTAGACTTTCTCGGCCGGCGTCAGTTTTATTGTTTGTTTCCGGGCTGTTATGCCATGGTCTTTCTTGGTTACTACCAGCAAACGTTTCAGCTTCAACTGCGGAAGCCATCTTCAGTGACGTGGACGACCGTACGCCACTGAAGATGGCTGCCGCAGTTGCAGCTGAAACGTTTGGTAGTAGTAATAACAGCCCGGAAACAAACAACATTTTGCTAAAGTACAATATAAATTAAAGTTTAAAATGGAATAATAAAAAATTTGACTGTCATGACTCTCAATGATAGTATCGTGCAACCAGTCCGACCCTGTTCCTTGTTGACTTTCACCGCTGCCGTTGCCGCTGACGCTGACCATCGAGAATCGACTATAATGTTTTATGTACGCAGGCCGGCGCGTTGACGAAATATTTCACGAACGCATCAAGATTCTTCTAGTCGGGACTGGATTTTTTCTAGGCTTACATCTTTGTATATAAGTGAATTATTTTGCCGTACTAACTTTTAAAATAAATGTTAAATAAATTGATAGTGTGAAATATAAATAGTACTTAAAAATAAATAAATAAATTATTGTAAATAAATTAAAAACAACTGTTTTAAATAAGCCATTTTTAAAATAAACAACTGTTAGAATGGAATGGTAGATCATTTTTAAAATTCTATGTATTTTTTTGTACAATTAATATGTTGATCCATACATTTTGTCTTGTGACCATGACAGGGTACTGTCCAACATTTTTTAAAAACCAAAGAAAAATATATTTATATTCCAGCAATAATTGGAACTAATATCATAGATCACTTTTCTATATTTTATATTTTCGGTGATTATGGACAATTACATAAAGTATATTTTGAACCAATACGGCCGACGTGCGATAGTTATTTTTGATGATTACCAAACCCTCAGTACTAAAGAATGTGAAAGAAACAGTCGCGCTAATCGGGGAAGTTTAGCAGACGTTCGTTTTAGCGAGAATATGGGGCGATACAAATACAACAGGATAAATTTTTACAAAATAAACAAAATAAAAATAAGGTTATTTAAATGCTACGGGCCAAAGTGACCACAGTCGCGATAGTTTCAGACCAATACGATTGTAACGACAGCTCTAAAAGAATCCAGGGACGTTACCAGAAAGGTAGTTATAGTCGCCGAAGATACAGACGTTGTCGTAATATTGATCGCACTCTGCCCGGTTGACAATGAAATATTTCTACAGAAACCTGAAAGGCCCAATAAACCCGAAGAAGTATATTCTTTACATAGCTTGTTTCATATGCCACTAGTTGCAGATAATATTTTGTTGATACATTCAATAACGGGGTGCGATACCGTTTCAGCAACGTACTACCAGGGAAAAACTAAATTTTTCAAGACCTTGCAGAAATTTCCAGACATTCAACCTCATACAACGAAGTTCAAGAAAGCTGGTTTATCAAGCTAATACATTTTTGAGAACGGGGCGTAGCTAATCCTGGCAATGTACAGTGCTCCACTGTCATTCAGGAAGCCGAATGTTCCTGACGAGTACAAGCCAAAATGGGACCACTTACTACATATGTACAGGTACAGAATGCACATAGAAACCGCTTTAAAGGGGAGACTAAATTTAGGAAAAATTCTCCCTACACTAGTCGCCATTAAACAACATCTAAAGAGGGTCTATTTTTAAGTGCAAGATTAGCTGCACGGAGACCAGCTGACCATGGACTCAACAGAATGGGGGTGGAGAAAGGAAGGCGACACACTGGTCCCTGTAAAAACGACATAAAACCTGCGCCCAAGAATATTATGGAACTAATATTCTGTGGATGCGCAAGAGATGATAATCTGTTGCCCTGTTGTTGCAGGAAGCACGGCCTCCCTTGCAATCTGCCCTGTAAAATTTGAGTAGGCTCAACTTATAACAGTACTGAAAGATATTCAGTTGAAAACATTATTGCGGCAGAGAGAGAGAGACCTTAGATGAGGAAGATGTTCTACTTATGAATACGTCAGTCGATGA
The DNA here is from genome assembly GCA_927349885.1 of Psylliodes chrysocephalus. Lineage (NCBI taxonomy): Eukaryota > Metazoa > Arthropoda > Insecta > Coleoptera > Chrysomelidae > Psylliodes > Psylliodes chrysocephalus. Next base: position 5,556,032 of record OV651818.1, read on the forward strand.
CAAAGAAAATTAACAGTCTAGCGATGTGTCACTTGATGAAGAATTTGATATTTAGTTATGTATCTAAAAATTAAAGTTATTAATTAATGAGGTGAGGTAAAAGTTACAGTTAGATTGTATTTGATTTGAGTTCAGTAAACATTTTTTAAACGCCAATGGGCCCGTTCACTTTTATTTTTGAATGTGAATTATTTATATATTTATAAAGATATTAAACTCTTTTGTCTGGTGGTACTTTTCCCGTTAAGATATTTTTGCTAGAAGTAAGGGAATTCCCATAAAATTCTTTCAGTGACTCATTGCGTCAGAAAACCCCTAATTCCCTTCAGGTCTCGTATCAGTTAATAGTTAAAATGGCGCACAAATAAAGGGAGAAGTTGTTTTTGGAGGCTGTAAATAATGTGAAGCCTGAAAACTGGGAAAAGGCAGTAAATCATACGATTAAAGAAGAAGAGAAAATGTGGAAGTTGGACAATATTACTGATGAAATGATAAATGATCGAGCCACTCATTGTAAATATTGGTTGCGACAGTTCATCTTCTGATTTCGATTCTGATTTGGATTTGTAGGTAAGAAGTAGTTTTTATATTAAAATTATTATTTATGAACGTAACGTTGTTTAAAAGTCAAAGTTTAAACCCTTATACCTACATAACCCGTTTGACAAAATGTTCTTAACATACCTTGTGGAAAAATAAAACATTTTAGAAAAAATTGCACTTTTTAACCTTCAGCTGTTTAGAAGTTATAAGCAGGTTAATTAGGTGAAAATATAAGTGTATACTCGAGGAATAACTTTAAAAAATATTTTAACTGTCTACTAAAAGAAGTGGTACGCCTATGGATTACGAACGCTTTATTATTTTAATACTCTCTCATATATAAAAATAGACTATAGTAAAGTGAAATGCTCGACTATTTCGCAGTAGTGCCATAAAACTACCTTGTCTTATGGGAATCTTACTAGATACTGGATAAATATATTTAAATTTAATTTGTATAATAAACATTTTACATTGCTATCCATACTGATGTCTATAAAACGATTTGATTTATCTCCGAAAATAAAAAAAAGGTTAAAATATTCAAATTAATGGAAAGTTAATATTAAATAACTATTTAGTAATGACTTTAATATCATTCTTAACAAGCTGTTATTAAAGGTTTCGGGTTTTTATTAGCGAATAAATGACAAATTTTTATAACCCGATGCAAATCAAGCCGAGTAAGTGCTTTTTAACTATTTTTTTTAGATATTTAAAATTTTTTAATGCCGTACTGATACAAAGTATAAAACATAATTTGGATTATACCATAAGCAGTAATGATGGCTATTATTAAATAGGGATATAACAATTAACTTCGAGTAAAATATTTTCACAAATCGAACTGATGTAGCAAAAATCTATTTGCTAAGAATTATGCAAATATTAAATAAATATGACATCAGTTTCCTGTACAACTTCAAGTAGTATTTTTGCATCAGTAACTTGTGATGAAGTTAGAGATACTATTGTTAATCTCATAAATAGAACAGTGGCTCCTAAAGAACTTAATAGTTTTTGGGCATAGTCGGAGCAACTGAAGGGGTCGTTTTTTTTATATATTTTGGTATATTTCTACTATTTATTATTTGAGAATAAAATTCTTTGGATAAAAGTTTTTCATGATATCATAAGCTATAATTTTTGTTATATACATTATGTCCTTCAAATGGACCGTATTGAATGTATTTGATAAAAAGGCAAAATTGATCTTTTTTTGCCGGGATCTAACTTTAGTGGATTTGGATATTAAAATTTTTTGTTGTAAAAGTCATTGAAACCGATTTTGAGGGTCCCAAATGGAGAGATTGCTGCCATTTCACGATGTTGCATTTTTTTTCTTTTTATTTTTGCCTTCCAAATTTTTTCTAAATATTAATTTACTGTATAATTATCTAAAATGTATGTAAAAATCTTTACTTACAACAGGCCCCATTAGATTTTTAAATTTTGTATGTTTCTAATTTTTGAGTTAATTAAAAAGATTATTTAAAAATATTGTTTATTTTAATGACACCATGTATACATACACAAAGTAAACATTGTTTGCATGATTCAGAAATGTACCTATATCAAATAAGCCAATGTGGGCAGGTAATATAGTTAAAAGGGTATCGACTTATTTGCATACCTTAACTTCTAGTACCTACCCTGGAGGTACCTACCAGAAAAGGCTTATGTAAATTGTGTAATTACTTCAAAAACATTAATTACTGAACATAAAATATTTTCGAATTCATTCGGACAGTGACAGTAAAAGATTTTTTTCAAAAAGGCTAAACTTATTTATTTTGGTATTCTGCTCACCGCTACGCGTCGTAAACTTCACACCTACGAAGAAAAGTATTACTTAACTCCAATGTAATACAAATTAAACGCCCCAGATTAATTGGAAATGTCAGTAGAAAAGAAACATTTTTTCTACCGTATAATCGCCAATCGTTTGTCAATGGTTTAGTGTTGATAGGGTCCGATTAAAATTAGAAGAACACAGTTACGTCATCATTTGGCAAAGTAATTAATTGGTTATCGCCGCCTAATGAGGGTTTAGTGGAGTGATAATATTATAGGAATATAGGAAATATTGTTTCACACCTAACCTACTTATTTTTTATTTATTGATAGTTATAGATAATATGCATTCGAAATTCGAAGTAATGGTTATGACGTAGCTGACTTTCTTCTGATATTTCTTCCTTAGACATGAAGGTTCTTCCTTGGAAAATAAAGTCTCTTTCGAAATGTCTTCTATTAAAAACGAAATTTTTTCTATGGAACATAAGATATCTTCAGTTTAGGAGAAAATAATGTCTTCCGTTGAGGAGGAAATAAAAGAGGTGGAAAAGAAAATAAAGAAAAGGGAGCAAACAGAACAAGCCAAGGACGGTGAAATAAATGCCACGAGGTGGAGTCAAAGCCGAACTTGGAAAGAATTGTAAATTCTGGCCGTTCTAAAGTCCCAACTTTCGACGGGAAGATGTCATGGACCAACTATCTTAAACAGTTTAAAATAGCTGCAAGAGCAAACGAATGGCCTGAAAGAGAAAAGGCAGTAAATCTGACCATCGGCCTTCGAGGAGATCCTTTAGATGTTCTTCAGACTATACCAGTGGAAGAGACGGATGATTTTGAATAATTTAAAAAGAGACTAAACATGCGATATGGCCACGAACATTTGGAGCATTTGTACCAATCGCAGTTAAAGAATCGCAAACAGAAGCGAGACAAGACTCTTCAAGAATAAGTAATAGATATTGCCAGGTTGGTACGCTTCGCTTACCCATCAGCTTCAGAAAATATGATGGAATGTCTAGCTGTCCAAACATTTGTCGTGAACATAAAGTGCAGAAAACACTCCATCTAGGTCGTCACAAAACATTGATCGATGTCTTGTTCGCTGCTCTAGAGTATGAGGCAGCTACGTAGGCTTCTGGTGGATACAGAAGAGTGAGGACTGTAAAAGAGGAAGAAGAAGAGGAAGAGGAAGATAAACTCGATCAATTGGTTAACATGATGAAGAGCCTTACTGACAAGAAGACGAAGACGAAGAGACCATCAGGCGATGTAATTGCGGTGAACAGGGACATGTACTCAATTCGTGCAAACGCCCTAAGGCCACAACAAACCAAGACATTTCGCCACAGAAAAAAATTGAGCGTGTCGGCCTAGAGGGAACCGTTCCAAAGACTCTTTCATACCAATAGCCTCTTTGAAACGTCGCGATTATAGTGTTTACGTAGACAGAAAAGTAAATGGTAGATAGTGTACACTATTGGTGGATACTGGAGCAACTAGAACCATTTTACGACCAACAACCATAAATAACCGCAGGATACATTTACCATCAAGGTTGCGACTGCGTTAAAAATCGCCCAATCACCATTTAGAAAGAGACCAGAATCGGAACATGTGTACCAGTAACTTCCATAATTCGTTAAGCAACAACTTCTGATAATTACAATGACAAATTCGAGCAAATGATTGTAGTTGCTGGTCAATTTCTGAATTAATCAATCAGCTCTAAGAATACAAAAGGCCAAAAGAGGGAAAGCTGAAAAGATTGTTCGGGAAATGGAGAAAGTCCCTGGGTCTCTGCGGTAGTCCTGGTCTAGAAAAAGGATAAAGCTACAAGGTTCTGTGTGGACTACCGTTAGTTGAATAATGTTACTAAGAAAGACATTTTATCCTCTACCTCAAATCGACGATATCTTAGACACGTTGGGCGGAAGTAAACTATTTTTTACTTTAAACTTGGAAGTCTGGATATTGGCAGATGGAAATGGACCCAGTAGATAAAGAAAATACACCTTTTACCACCGGATCTGAATAATTAAACTGTTTTAAAATAAATAAACGTAACAATACTTATACCAAACAACCAAAAATATAGTACAAAGAACAAATATGTCAACACAATAACAACCTTGAACTGAAATCGTCATTGCTTTGGAATTAGAGTACCGTTAAGTAATTTTTCATAATTTTCATTATTCTTTTAGTTTTTATTTTCCTAAAGTGCACAAAATAGCGTATAAACCACGCGACTGAATTGTCTTTTTATCCCTCGACAAATTGTCGGGCTACAAAATGTTCGCCTCAGGATACAAAGTGCTACTTCAGTCTCTTGGGTTTAAGTACGATGCCCTTGGTGCATATTATACTATTACGCATAATTGCATCACAATTGGTTTTGGGAGTTGAAAAATAGAATAGCCTGAAAAATATAGTAGTAAAATTAGAAATGTGAAAATGTTGAAGATTTAGTAACTCCGAGCAATCAATTTTGTTAGTCACGATTTTATTTAACGTAATCAAAGGTGTATACAAACGCCGAGTGGTCAAACCATCAAGTTTAATTCGATAAAGTAGGATAGTAGGATATCTTGGGGTATTTCACGAGGTGGATAAATATTGTTAGATTTTAACCATAAGTATTTAACATTTCAGTCTGTTCGCTATACTTACGCGGGTTTCGGATTAACAAAATTATACAAATTAGTCATTGACAACCAGTTCCAATAAGCCTCTTCCAAGAAATTAGGTAAAATTGCCCTTCTGGTCAGATTTAAATTAAAATAACATTAGGGTAGGTACTAAATTTGTTACAAATATTGCAGTTTAATTGATTTTTTGCAAGTGTTGACATTGTATGTATATTGTAAATTTAGTGGAAATTTTAAAAATGCCTAGACGTGTGTTAGATGTAGATAGTCTAATTTGTAGTGTATATAAGTATTTTACGGATGAAAAAGAAAATGGCGGTCCTTTAAAATCGGTAATGTCTGTACAACAACGTGTATGCGATGCTCTAGGAATTAGTGAAACCAACTTAATAGGGGCGGTACGAAATTCGTCACAACTTTATTACCTAGACCGATAAACTTCTCAGGTAAAATTTAAGGGTATACGAAATTCGTCACACAGCCCGTTTTTGTTATTATTAGTTTTAAAATATAAAACTATTAATATATGATATTATCAAATTATTATTTGATATTATTTTAAAATGTTAACGTTCAAATGATTGCAGTTTATATGGTCCAAAAAGGAAATTGTTAATACAGTTTTATTAGTTAACGGGTGCTTAATAGGTAATTAGAGGCCAACTGTGAACAATTTTCAGGGAACAGTAGAAGTGAACAATATTAATAATTGTGTAATTAGGTTTTTGATTATTATTAGGTCGTCAAGGGATTAAGGAGGTGTTATTTTTATTTAGTTAGTACATTTTGGGTGTCCATGAATTATTAAAAGTGTATTCTATATTTATTTACCATTTGTCCTTATAGTTTAGGAGCCCACTGCAAAATGTTGGGTCGATCACTAGTATGGTTAAATTTTCATGAAAACGTCGGGTAATATATTGTACAATAGTAATCCGTCGGCAGCCGTCCCAATATCGTTTGCGTTTTACGTTATAAAAAATTATTAACAATTGAAAATATGTGCCACCCTCCGCCCATCGCTTTTTTGCCAAATTTTCTACTTAATCGATAGATAGTAATTAAATATAATTGTCTATACCCGGCTGCCGACCATCATCCTTTGCGTTAAGGGTGGCTGATGGGGCTGAAAAGTACTATATCGATGTTGCTTTTATACACTCATAGCTTTTATATTCAAACTAAATACCGTTGGAAAAGTCGCAAAATTTTCAACACGAAAATACCCGGCTGCCGCGCGAAAGCGTTTGCATAACTTAGGCTGCCGCGATATTGTGCGCGCGCAAGATTCGTTCACGTATGAAATCCGCGCTTTAGATAAGAAGTTTGGGAGTGTGTGCACAGTTGACGTTTATTTGACATCTGTTATTGTCTCTGATTGGAACACGCGAGTTTACGATTAAAGGTAGAGCGTCTCGCTTTCATGTATTCTTTGAATATTTGTTATTCTGTTGTTTTTATAAATATATAGTGTATGTGTTGTTTTTTTATTGTTTTTATTTTTAGTTATGCTTAAAACGTCCCTATATACTTATATCTAAAGCAGAGAAAGTAATTAATGTTCAAGAGAGGTAAATAAATAAAGTCTTAATTTTGTTTTGTTTTTTGCAATTTATAAAATTATACATCGTTAAAGTTAACAAAATGTGAAAAAATAAGTTCAAGAATATACACTAAATTCCTCAGAATAATCGCTTTCTGAGTAATTGATATCGGAATGGACACTGCTGTCATATATTGCTGGATAATTTCGTTCGCGTTGATAAATAATCATTTCTTTCGAAATACAATTATTTTCTTACGGGCAATTCCACAACCACTTAATTTTTATTTGTTTCATTTAATCTGCATTTAATGCAGTAGATAGATTTATAATCACATAAAAAGTCAATATACGTACAGTTGGTTTAGGTTTAAAATTCTTTATTTACAACTTAAGTAATATCTACAATTCTCACACAATAAAAACAATTCGACACTAGGCCTAAGCTTCGTGCGGGCCCGAGGACCATGGCAGACATATCTGCCTGTTAATACCGTAGTGGGATTTCTATTATGTTGTGCGGTTCTCACTCCTTACCGTTTCGGTATTATTGAAAATTTTTGATTGAAATTGAAATCGACAATTGAGAAGTATTTTTAGTTGTGTCTTGTCTTAGTTTTGGTTATTGTCCCCTGGAAAAAGCTAGTAAAAAACAGGGTTGTCCTTGTATGTGCGTTGGTCTTTTGTAGTCTTTGGTTGTTGTCACAATCCACTGGCTTGTTGCGCGATGAAACTTCCGCCCGGGCACCGATCGAAAGTGTATAGGGCTTTCGGTCTGTGTCCCAGCGGCCGATTCACCGCGCAGTCCGCCGTTCGACCAGATTTGAGTATCTGATCGGTGTGAATTGTTGTTAGTTTATTTGTCGCTGTGGTGGGTTCTGTTACTGTCTTCGTCTGAAAATGTTTAGTCTTGCGTGGATGCACCCGTGTTTTCTACGCACGTTGTCTCCTCTGTAAATGTTAGTGATGCTCTCCTTTACAGGATCAGGGAGGCATCGCGCGTAGAAACTGTCTGCTGTCGTCAGTATGAATTGTTTTATGTACGGTATGTCTGTCTCTGTGTGCATGTCTGCAATTCGTGCATAACGATCATAGCCCAGGGCTAGCCTAATACACCTGTTCTGAGCGACCTGTAACTTATTGTAATGAACGTTGGCCATCGAGCAGAACACTGGACACCCATATGTGAGGATTGGTCTGTGGATGGTTTTGAAAAGGAGAAGTTTATTTTGCAGTGAAAGTCTGCTTCTACGGTTTAGAATGGGGTAGAGCATGCGGGTGGCTGCAATGCTCTTACCTACCCTATCCTGTATGTGTGCTCTGAACGTTAATCCCTTATCTAGTTGAAATCCCAGATATTTAAGGGTAGTTTTAGTTTCTATTATGTCTTCACCGACTCTTAGGGGTGTGATAATTCCCTGGGTCCTACGTTTTGATAAAAGGAGACATTCTGTCTTCGTAGGGTTAATTTTCATTTTATTTTCAACCAGGTAAGGGATTAACGTTTCATTTATATGGGCGTCCAGGTCCCTGACCGCTGATTCTGCCGATCTGTCACTTTTGAAGACGCAGGTGTCGTCGGCGTATAGCGCCGTCTGTACCCCATTATGTCCCATTGGCATGTCATGGGTCATGATGGTGTACAGATGCGGCGATAATACCGAGCCCTGTGGTACTCCCGCTTGCACTGTGTATGGTCCTGTGATTGTTGAGTTAAGTTTTATGTTGAATTGTCTGTCCTGTAAGTAAGACAGAATTATTTTTACAATATACACTGGAAAATCATTCACCAGCATCTTGTGAATTAACCCGCAGGCCCATACGGTATCGAATGCTTTCTCGCTGTCAAGTGCGACTAGCACCGTTTGTAGGTCATTATTAAACGCCTCTTTGGCGTGATGCACAATTCTAATGACCTGGGCCACGGTGCTATGTCCGCTTCGAAAACCGTACTGTTCCTGCGGGACAATTTGTCGTTGTTCTTCTACCTGTTTTAGTCTTTTAAGTATAATTTTGTCTGTAATTTTGGCTATAGTGTTGAGTAGCGAGATGGGTCGGTAACTTTCGATGTTATTTGGGTTTTTGCCCTGTTTGAGAATTGGGATTATATTTGCCATTTTCAGGTTACTAGGGTAGTGTTGTAACCTGAAAATGGCATTTATTAGGTAATGAAGTTGAACAATTGCCTTAATAGGGATGTTTTTGAGCATGATGTTGCTTATGTCGTCCGGTCCTGGAGCTTTTCTGTTTTTGAGGCCCTTAATTACTTCCCCTACCTCTTTAGGAGAGGTCATGAAAGTTTGTGGGACTGGTTGTGGGGGGGTTAACTTTATTTCATTGATCATGTTTTCGATGATCTGCTGATTTCTGTTGTTTTGAGTGTTGTTTGTGAAGTTTGACTGAAAGTAGCTGCCGAGGGCGTGGCTTTTGTCTGTGTCTGAGGTGTACGTGTTCTGTCCTTGTATCAGTGGGGGGAGTAGTGATTGAGGTTTCTTCAAACCCTTCACTACTCTCCACAGTGAGTTGTCCATAGGATTGATTTCGGACAGGGTTTTCTGCCATTTTGAGTTTCTGTGTGTATTAATCTCTGAGTTAATGTAGTTGGCTAGGTTACGGAGTCTAAGCCTGTCTTCTTCTCTCCTATGCGTCTGCCACCGCTTTCTGATGTGGTTTTTAGTAGTTATGAGTTCCGTGAGTTCGGGTGGCAGGTCGTCGGTATGTTGAGTTCTTGTTTTGATTTTAGTAGTGTCGTTTCTAGCTTTTTGTACGACATTAATAAATTCATTTGTGTGTTGTTCAAGTTGTTGTATGTTGTGTATGTTTTTATTGATTGTGAGATTTGTCTCTATAATCCGTCTGTAAGTGTTCCAATTAGTAGTTTTGTAGTCGTAATATTGCGTTTGAAGTCTGTTAATTTTGTTAGTAGTTTTGATTTCCAAGTACACTGGGTCGTGGTCAGAGTTTAGTGTGGATATAGTCCTGATGTTCTGTACGTCTTGTATGTTTTTCGTAACTGCGATGTCCAGTGTACTTGGATTGAAATTGTTAAATGGTGTGTACGTCGGTTCTTCCGTGTAGTGTATTATATAACCGTTGTCCTCGGTAGCTTCCCTCAGTAAAGTTCCCGCTGTATTTGGTCTAGTGCAGTTAGCATCCCATTCGGGGTGCTTGCAATTAAGGTCCCCTGCGAGAATAACTCTATTACCTTTCGACATGAGCGTATGTAAATCAATAGTTCGAATGAGTAAGGGAGGCGGGTTGTATACTCCTATTATAGTGAATTTATCTACTTTGATTATGACGTGTTCAATGTGAGGCGCTACGTTTGCGTTTGCTAATTGTTCAAACTTTATCGATTTTTTAATGAGTATAGCGACCCCTCCCGCTGCTTGTCTTTGTATGTTCGGTCTGTCTTTTCTGATAATGTGATAATCTCTAATTTTAAGTTTATTTGTCGGTTGTAAAAATGTTTCCGTTAATATTATGATGTCATGTTGATGCTTGTGAATGAAATTGGTGACTAAACCTTTCTTGCATAGCAAGCCGTGTACATTATAAAAACAGATTCTGATTTTGTCCCTGTGTGTCGCGTTGAATTTAGTTTCTAATTTTGTATGTGTTTAAGTTGGATACAAAGTTGTTGTACGTTAAAAATACCTCTCTCTCATCCCTACAGCGTCTGATCGCTGTGTTAAGGTCTCTGACTGCACGTGTGAGTTCCGCAATGTTGACTAGGGAGTTAAGGGTGTTGAATTCGTCGTTTAAGGCAAATATGTCGTCCATGGCTCCCTGGCTCTGTTGTTGGGGTTGATGTTGTTGTGGTGGTTGCTGGGCTCTTCTGGTTGGCAGAGGTGGGAAGTCTTGGTCGTCGTCATTTCTTGTGGTTGTTCTTTTTTTGTCCCACATGTTCACTTTCGGTGGGGGTGCTGGGATGAACTTCTTTGGTGGCCTCTGAGTTCTCCGTTCATTCAATCTTTCAAGCCTTTCCAAGTATGCTTTGCATTGGCTGTAATTCGCCGGGTGGTCTCCCCCGCAATTCACACATGTTGCAAGGGTGTCCCGTGTCTTAATACACGTTCTTGTGTGATGAGCGTCTGCGCACAGTACAGTTGTTTGCAAATTAATATTTTCAAGTTTAAGTTCATCTCGGTATTTTGGGTTCAAAGTTGTTATTTTCTTTAAACATTTCGAATGATATTCGGCGTCATATTGGTTAGCAACAACAAATTTCCGTATTTAAATTTTTTTCTTTGCGAAATTCTAGTACACGGGTTTTTTTTTAAGTTTCGTCGCTGCATTTCAAGAAGTTACCGTCATTTTTGCATACAAAAAACCAGGGCGGCTATCCACAATCCCTAAAAAACGAACCGTTTTCGAAAGTGTGTGGTTGAGAAGCGAGTAGTTTTTGAAATCTATATCCCTGACTGGCGTTCGATGAGCATTTGTTTTTTAAAACGTGTACGTTTTTAACAAGCAAATAATATGTCTGGCTTTACCGTAAAATGTATCTATTGTTGAATTCAAGTAATGTTGCAGGCCATAAAAAAATTAGGATTATTGCCGGGTTTGAATATCCACATCCGATACATTTTTAACATCTCGAGCGTTTGTTTATCCACATCGGAAACATCTACATCTGCGTTTGTTTATCCCAGATGTAGCTGTCCAGATTACATTTTTTTACATCTCGATTTGAAATGAGATGTGAATGAGATGTTCGTTCCATGCCAGAAAGTAGGTGAAGACAAGACTAATTTATCCTTTTTTATTATAGCGTGAATATAAAAGTGATTAGTGTGTTTAATTTTTGTTTAGATTTCAAATTTAGGTTGATTTTTAGTCTCAAAAGTCAAATTTAAAAAATGTAAACTTCTAACTTATCATTGTCATTTTGTCACGTGACCAATAAGGTCTAGATCGTTTGTTTATTACATCTACGTTTAAATTTAATCCACTATCACGTGATAAAAATTCACATTTCAGATGCATCCGATGTAGATATTCAAACGCAGCATATGTAATTTAATTACAACAAACCATTTGTAAATTTATCGAATCATGATTTTTTCTAATCACATAATAAATAAATGTTCAGGAAAACCTGAATCCTTTTTTTTTGCGGAAAAATAGTTATACGGGTGCAGTTAATACAACCTAAAATTCTAGGAAAATCGTACGTCATAAAAAACCTAGTTTTTAAAGTACAAAATTAATTTAAATAATAACTTGACTTATCTCATTTAGTTTTTTATTATTTTGTGCCCAAATTTTTAAAATTTCTGATCACAACGTGTGATACAGAAGAGCTTTGAACTACCACTTGCAAGAAACCGCAAGCAAATTAATTTCTGTAATTAAAACAGACATGAATTAATAATTAAATTCTTGCACGGTGAGATATAAAAAAATATTCCTTAAATTCAAAAAATGAATTCTGCCTCTGCGTGTCTGAATCTTTAAGGATTCTTATCTTCCAAGTTTTCTAATTGAATAAATAATAAAAATTGAAAGAAATTCTCAATTATTAGACTTTTTTAGTACTACAAACCATATTTGTAAGAAATTAGATACTTTCATAGATATTAATAAAAAATAGTTTACCTAGAATTTGTTAAAATCAATCAATATTATTATTCATCCTAAAAGTGACATTAGCTAAATCCTTGAAAACATGAACGTTTTATCAAAAAATGTTGCTAAAGCGTATACGTTTTTTAGAAAACGATAGCCGAGGATAGGGCCCCTGGGCATCGTTAGGGGCGTCCATTAATTACGTAAGGTATTTTTGAGGATTTTTTGTTGGCCATACTTTGTGCTCCTTCCAAATTGTTGGAACATATAATATATAAAAAAATCTATAATCATATTAAAAATATATTAGTTGATGAACAACATGGTTTTGTTACTGGAAAATCAATAAATACCAATTTATTAATATTCACAGAAGTCGCATCTAGAAGTATTCATGAAAAATCACAATTAGATACAATTTTCACAGATTTTTCAAAAGCTTTCGACCTCGTTAACCATGATATTTTACTTCAAAAATTATGTAATATGGGAATTCCAGGAAACTTAATACAATTGTTAAAAAGTTATTTGAAAAATAGGGAGTTTGTGGTAAAACAGAATGGAAATATTTCGAACAGAAAATATTCAAACTCTGGAGTACCACAAGGTTCTAACCTGGGACCGCTGCTCTTTTTAATATTCATTAACGATCTTCCTTCTTGTGTTAAATTTTCAGACTGTTTAATGTTTGCAAATGACTTCAAAATGTTTAAAAAGGTTCAAACGATTAGAGACTGTGTAATGCTTCAAAGAGACATAGAAAACATTCATCTATGGAGTGTCGAAAACAAACTTAATTTCAATGAGAGTAAATGTTATGTGATGTCTATAAGTCGGAAAAAAGATCCTATTGTTTTCAATTATATCATGAACAATCAATATTTAAAACGTGTAGAAGAAATTAAAGACCTAGGGGTTACGTATAATTATCAAATGTCATTTGCATCTCATATAAGATATACTGTTAATAATGCCAATCGTACATTAGGTTTTATTATAAGACAAAGAGCACTATTTTATAATTTGAAAACAATTAATTTATTATATAAAACATTAGTCCGGTCAAAGTTAGATTTTGCTTGCATGATTTGGGGGCAACAACCGCAAATATATCTAGATTCTGTCGAAAAAATTCAAAGTAAATACCTACGTTATACATACTATAAAAAGTATCATCGATGGCCTGACTATAATTATGTAAGATCTCAAATGTTACGTGAAGAATTTAAAATCCTGTCTTTAAGTACGATACGTAAAATAGCAATGATGAACTTGTTATTCAAAGTGATAAATAATCAAATAAACTGTAGCAGACTTTTATACTACATACCGTTTCATGTCCCTCCTAAACGCATTAAACAGCCAAAATGTCATGTATATGTGTACACTGTGGGCGAACCTGGCAGGTTTCTTGTAACGACGGTAAAAAATCAACATAAGCACGACGATGAAGAAAACGTTGCAAGGCAAGTTATAAGTGTTGCGTGCAAAAGAAAAGCAGAAGGGGATCTTACAAAAAGACCAGCAAAAATAATGCACAAGGAGTTAGCGGCAAATAATATGTCTAAAACATTAACATGCCGCGATTTAAAGTGTATTAAGCAAAATATGTACAATAGTAGGCGCTAATCATTGCCTACTTTGCCTCGATATGTCCAGGATGTTCACAGTTATTTTCACAGTTATTTAAATGAACATTTGTACAAAAATTCAAGAAAGGAATACTTTGTGCTAGAAAATAATTTTGAACAAGGTATTATAATTTTAAGTTGACAAAGAAATTTGCAATTTTTGTTCACTAAATTTTCACACAATTATTCACCATGCATGGTTACTTAAATGGACATTATTAACCTCCAGTTTTTAGTTTAAAAAAAAAAATCGAAAGAGACATATAGGCATTATTTTGAAAAAATTAAGCATTTATGCTCCCTTAATGGCTTACGTTTCAATCCTGAAAGAATAGTAGTTGATTTTGAAATTGCCACTCATAATGCTGTTCATAAAGTGTGGGATAACGCAACGGTTAGTGGCTGTCGATTTCATCTTACCCAGTGTTGGTGGCGCAAAATACAAATACAAAGTTGTGAATATAAAAACAAAAATAGTGAGGTGGGAAAGTGGCTTCGTTATTGTTTTGGGTTAGTGTTCTTAAATCCAAATCGAATAAGCGATTTTTTTTTGTTTTTGATTTACTGGAAATTAAACCAAATGATGACATGTTATCGGCATTTACAGATTATTTAGTAGACTATTTCATTTTTGAGAAAGCGACTTTTCCACCCCATATTTGGGCTGACGCCTCCTCTGATTTAAATAAAACCACAAACGCCACTCTCACTTAAACAATTCTTTTTATTATAGTTCGCCAACAATTTTTTATTTTATGGATGTTTTATTACAATTCCTAACCGAAGTGTATATAAAATATATACAGTGAGCACCATAAGTCTTACCCCCCTATCTAACTCGTTACTGGAGTCTTGTTAGGAAAATTGCCAAGACACGTCGATTTTTGATTTCTACAATGTACTTTTTTGTATGAATAGTTTACCCTTAATTTCATCCCTTACTGAAGGGAAGCAACCCTTTCGAAAAATTTAAATGGCATCGGGTAGTGAGTGATAGGTCATTTAAAAGGGGGTTTTATTCTCTATCCAACTGTGCAAAAAATTTTGAAATTTGCTTCATTAATTCTTGACTAATTATTGTTTCAGAATAACGGAAATTAACGTAGCGCACTCATCCTTAGAATTAAAATTCGACCCTGCATGATATGGGTTTTCGTTCAGACGTGAAGTAAGACTTTTTGCCATTAGATAAGGTCACTGTTAGTTAAGTTGATTTCCTATTTGTGATGTTTTGTTATTTTTAAACATTAATAAATCAATACGTAATGAAGCAAATTTCAAATTTTTTTGCAGGGTTGAATAGAGAATAAAACCCCCTTTCAAATGAGCTATCACTCACCACCCCATGCCATTTAAATTTTTCGAAAGGGTTGCTCCC
The DNA here is from genome assembly GCA_927349885.1 of Psylliodes chrysocephalus. Lineage (NCBI taxonomy): Eukaryota > Metazoa > Arthropoda > Insecta > Coleoptera > Chrysomelidae > Psylliodes > Psylliodes chrysocephalus. Next base: position 5,571,143 of record OV651818.1, read on the forward strand.
CTCCAGTAAGGGATGAAATTAAGGGTAAACTATTTATACAAAAAGGTACATTGTAGAAATCAAAAATCGACGTGTCTCGGCGATTTTCCTAACAAGACTCCAGTAACGAGTTAGTTAGGGGGGGTAAGACTTATGATGCTCACTGTATAATAGTGCTTGTTCTTATAAATCTAAGAACTCGGCTACTAGACGTCGACAACAAAAAGTTATCCGAGTTAAAGTGTCAAAAAATAACTACGCTGCATTTTGTTAAAGTAGTTTCAAACGAATATGGGCATGACCCATGAATGTGTATAATTTTTAATAAAATGTGTATTAGACTATTTAAAATATGGTTGTGGAATAATTAAAATCTAATCGGATTAGTGTGACAAATTTCGTAGTGCCAAAATCGACCCTTTAAATGGTATGTGACGAATATCGTACACCTTTTCTATGTTTAACTGAAAACTGAGACGAATTTCGAATCGCCCCTTAATAGGAGTATTACAAAATCACAATAGTGAACTGCCGAAAGAAGATCACCGCAAAACTCGCCCATCATTGAAAACCAAAGATATTCCAGATAGAAAGAAATTTGAAAATTCGTGATACCCTCGAATGAGGGCCAACAAGGAACATGTGACCTTAAATACAATTCTCTCGGAATTAATAGATAGAAAATTTGACGACATTGGCAGAATAAGTCTATGGCAAGTGATACATAACTTGGGCACAGTTTATAGCTTAAAAGAATCAGTTCGCTCACTCGGACCAATTGGATGTTCCAAAATAACATCCACTCCAGGGATACAAATTCAGGATGCGCAGAAGACTGCTGTTTGAATATAGGCGGTTGTCATATATTGTATTAGGCATTCCAAACAAATGAACTGTCAGTGGGAAAATTTGATATATCCAAGGGTTGCGACATACAATGTTTTCTGTTTACAATACGTAAAATCATGAATAATGGATTACATTTAAATATTTTATGTCAAACACAATAAAAATAAGATACATTTTTTCATGAATTGGCAGGCTTTGTGACTATTATTTCGAATAAAAAAAAACGTTCAAGATGCAAGACTATGTCTCTACCCCCTTAGATATACCAGACCTTCTCACTAACAGCTATTGTTAATAGTAAGAGAGCCCGCTGCAAATTACGACCGCCATCTGATAACAAAATGAAATATGCTCCAAAGACATGTAACAACATTGTACTTTACCAAATTGCTCCTGTGCCAATCTGTAATCTAGAGCAAATTGGTTAAAAAAAATTATTTTATATACAAAAAATTACATAAGACATGACAGCGATAATTGTGTTTTCTCTGAAAATGACAATCCTAATTCATTGTGAACCTAGCTTTTAAACCTGAATTATTAATATTTTTACCTAACTTTGGCAGAGATAGTCAATAATAATTATAAACTTTTGTTAGACAATTCTTTTAAACTATAATCATATTAGTTTTTTTGTCGTTTCTATGACAACCTGTAAAAATGAATCACAACAATAGGCATACAAATAAATTCTTAAATCAGCAAAAATTGATTCATATTTTTAATGATTTTTACCTACTAATCGTGTGTAGATGTTTTTGTGCGATGTTAAGAGGAAGAAAATATTTCCCGTTAACGATATATATCAAGATATATTTGAATATGTTATTATCTGGAAAACTTTAAGGGCAAACAAAATTAGCGCTGTCATGCCTTATGTGATTTTTTTAATATAAAATATTGTTTTAAACACTTTGCTCAGAATTGGGATTGTCACAGGTGCCATTCGGTAAAGTACAATGTTTTTACAAGCTTTTGGGGTATATTTTATTTTATTATCAGATGGCAGTAAAAGTTTACAGTGGGCTCTTGGGCTATTATGATTTGATTCCGTATGCGCCAGGGATACAAATCCGAGCTGCGCAATGTATAAACTGGAACATTGAGATCAAAAGTGCCGACGCAGAGTGAGCGAACTGATTCTTTAGCTATAAACTGTGACTTGGGTTTTAAATTTCAAAAGGAAGATAACAGAAAGGCCCTTTGTGAAAGAAGTTCTATCGTGCAGAAGAGAATTCACTTTCTAAGAAAATATTCTTAATTTAAAGAAGAAGGGGCGAATTTTATATATTTAGACGAAACACGGATATTTTCTAGGAGTGCAACCAAGAGAATATGGCAAGATGATAACGTAAAGTCCATCAAACATACCGATGGAGAAGGGAAGCGACAAATAATTTTACATGCAGGAGATAAATCGGGTTTTATAGAAGGTGCTGATTTAATATTTTCATCTAAATCAAAATCCAGTGACTATCACGATAATATGAACACATAAATGTTTGTAAAATGGTTACATGAAAAACTTCTCCCAGGTTTAAGTGAGCCCAGCGTAATTATTTTAGACAATGCACCTTACCATTCTGAAGTATTAAACAAAAGTTCAACGAATTTTTGGACTGTTGATAAAATTAAAGAATGGTTGACAAAGGAACATATACCATTTCCTCAAAATAGATTAAAATCAGAATTATTACGTTTGGCAAATAATACACGCAAAACCAAAAACCTTTGTTGTGGATCAGATTATTAAAAGTTTGGTCATCAAGTTTTACGTCTGCCACCGTATCATTGCCAGTTTAATCCCATCGAATATATATTATGGGGAATAGCAAAACAATATAATGACAACCATATTGGGCCTAATGGTTATAGTGACGACGCAGTTCGGAAAACTTGGCAAAAAGCACTTTCAATTGCAACTCCAGAAGTGTGGCGGAACTGTATATCCAAGTGCGAGAAACTAATAGAAGATTGGTGGACTCGTGAAAATAAAATAAACGAAATAAGTCCAATCATAATAACAATTAATGGTGATGACAGTGATGATGATGATGACGATTATGATATTTTGGATGATAATGACTGATTTTCATTTTTGTTGGCAAGTTCAATTTATTTATTTTTCATTTGAAATTCTCTACATGGAACAAATTTTTATGTTAGAAAATATTTTATTTGAGCTAAATAACCCTCTTATTATACATAGACCATATTTTCTGTGTGAAGTGTAATATAAAATTATTATTAGGTTTATAATAGCCACATTAGACTCCATTAATGAAAAAGTTTAATTCTGCTCTCAATTATACAAAAGATTCTACATTATTATTTAATTAAAAAGTTGTACATTATTTTTCATTTCATTTAACTATTTGATATTTCCCCAAAGAACAGGTCAAACTTTCGGGTACTTACCTGAAAATCTCATAAAAATTTTAATTCGAAACCCGCGTGAGTATAGCGAACAGACTATATGAATATTTTCTAACTTATCAATGTGAACTTGATAATAAGAATACCAAACTTGTGATGCATATTCTCATTTACTTAGATCAAAAGAGTTAAAAAGTAAATATCTTTTTTATTTCTGAAAATTATCTGGAAATTCTTAGAGCATGTCCTAAATTTCTAAAAGCTTTCCCTTTGGATATTGTTAATGTGTGTGTTAAAAGTTACATCGATATCTTTGAAACCTGTACATCGCTTCAATAAATTATTTTGTATATGAAAATTAAAAATAATAGGGCTAATTTTAAAAAAAATTAGCGGCATAATTATCACTAATTGTAGACTTTATGTCAGACTGAATTACTAGACAATCTCCAGTACCGCACACTAAAATAACTTTAAAAATCGTTTGCATATAGAAGAGCAAAGCAGTTAGTAGACAATATATCATTGATAAAGATACGAAAGGATCCAATAGTGAGCCATGTAGGACCCCAGAGGAAAAGTCAATTTTAAACGATTTGACACCACGGTATTCTACAATCAATTTTAAAATATCTCGTTATCCTAATGAGCACGGAGTTACTTTAAACTTTAGGCAGAAGCGAAATACTGACCCTTAATAATAAACGAGTAATTATTAAGAATAGTAAAAACATAGAAATAATATCAAATATTTCCGGCATAAAGAAACTCTCTTTGGAACCCGTCACTGACTGGTAAAAGTACATTACCAAATTACCATCAACCTGTCATGTATGCTTCGATAAATAAAAATAATTTGCATAATTCAGTGCAATTACTTCGAAGCGCATCAAAGCAAATTCGTCGACGCGGGGTTAAAAACCGAATAAACCGATAAATAATAATAAGTAATAGGTAATAATAATAATCAAGCCGAATTGGATGATGCGGACATCAACAGGCGATAAATTTCACCTCGTTTATTAAACAAACAATATTTGCGAACCATTATTATGCCCCATTTAACATTTATTTAAGATTTAAGTTACTGGTAGGTTGAATCTGAATGCGAAGACCGATTAAGTCAGACTTTTTTAGCCTAATTATGTATACGTGAATTTTAGTTTTATTTTTCTGTTCGTTGGTGTTTTATATGGACGTTAAAGGCGTCGAAAGTTAATAGAAACAATAAGTTATTTTTCTCAATCACCATTATTTTTTATTCGCGTTTTAACTGTACCAGAGCAGAGGCGCTCGCGTTGACGAAGGGTTATCTTCTATTATACGAAGGATACTAAAGAATCTGCCCAGGCATTATATAAAAAAATCTATAAATGTTTAGAGGATAAACTAAATATATAAATTTTCCACATACATCTACCTCGAAACATTTTTCTATAGATATTCATTGAAAACGAATATACTGAAAAATTTAAATTTAGCACTTTTCCATTACGGTCCATTTTAGAAAAATCATGTATAAGCAAAAATTATAGAGATCGATATCGCAAACAACTTTTAGTTCAACAATTTTCATAAAAATCAGAATTTTGCACATTTTGTCAAATTTCTCGAATACGGACCATTTCAGGAAATTTTGACAAAAGGCAAAAATTATAAATAATAATATTAGAAGTAACTTTTATTTAAAGAATTTTCTTCTCCGAACATAAATAACAGACATTCCATAAAATATAAAAACGGCCTCCCATAAAGTACCCCCCAGATGTTCCGACTTTGTCTAAAATCTAATCATTTCACGTCAGGCCGAAATAAAACTTAAGTTTAAAATTTAATGTTTTTTTCTTTATCCGTTTTTGAATTTTCTTCAAAATTCGAAATTTACACATTTTCTCAATTATCCCGAATACGGTCCATTTTAGAGAAATTATGTATAGAATAAAAATTATAGAGAATTATATTACAAACAACTTTTATTTGAACAATTTTTATAAAAAAATTATTTTTTTTTATTTTGTCAAATTTTTCGAATACGGACCATTTTAAGAAAATTTTGTTTAAAACAAAAATTATAGATAATATTACAAGTAACTTTTATTTGAAGAATTTTCTTCTCTAAACGTAAATAACATATATTCCATAAAGTATAAAAATGACCACCTATAAAGTACCTCCCAGATGTTTCGACTCTGTCCAAAAACTAATCAGTTCATTTGACGATGAAATAAAGCTTAAGTTTAAAATTTGGTGTTTTTCTGTGTATCGGTTCATGAGTTATGCGACACACAGACACAGACACACAGACACACAGACATACAGACACACAGACACACAGACACACAGACACACAGACACACAGACACACAGACACACAGACACACAGACACACAGACACACAGACACACAGACACACAAACACACAGACACACAGACACACAGACACACAGACACACAGAAACACAGACACACAGACACACAGACACACAGACACACAGACACACAGACACACAGACACACAGACACACAGACACACAGACACACAGACACACAGAAACACAGACACACAGACACACAGACACACAGACACACAGACACACAGACACACAGACACACAGACACACAGAAACACAGACACACAGACACACAGACACACAGACACACAGACACACAGACACACAGACACACAGACACACAGACACACAGACACACAGACACACAGACACACAGACACACAGACACACAGACACACAGACACACAGACACACAGACACACAGACACACAGACACACAGACACACAGACACACAGACACACAGACACACAGACACACAGACACACAGACACACAGACACACAGACACACAGACACACAGACACACAGACACACAGACACACAGACACACAGACACACAGACACACAGACACACAGACACACAGACACACAGACACACAGACACACAGACACACAGACACACAGACACACAGACACACAGATACACAGACACACAGACACACAGATACACAGACACACAGACACACAGACACACAGACACACAGACACACAGACACACAGACACACAGACACACAGACACACAGACACACAGACACACAGACACACAGACATCATCGCGAAAATACTCAAAACGGATTCAGGGGACCTCAAAACGTAAAAATCCGTCGAAAACTCGATGTCGAAAAAATCATGATTCCTATACTTTCCTTATATCTGTATACAGATAGGAAAGTAAAAAAATTATAGAATATAAATAATTTTAAACTCAAATGAGATCAAAAGGTAAAATAAAGAAAAACAAGAAAATTTCAATCATTTACCTCTCCAAGAGGGTGTAGGTGTATACACACTGGACAAAACATTAAACATCAACAAATTAAGGACTCTGGGTAACAGGTGTGTTGAGCCGCAACATTGTCAAACAATGCTGGAAAGAATGTCCATACTTTATACTAAAGGATGCCAAAACAACTTTTGCCCCTTTTTTTATATTTTTTCAGAATGGTTGAATACTCAATTTGGCGAATGGAAATATTTGAGATGTGGAATTATTAGAAAAATAATAAAACTATCGCAAGGTTTTGGGAATCCAGATCTACAGTAAAATTTAGAGGCTTCTTTCAATGTCAAGGTTAGAGTAGAATGCCAACAAATTAGTTTAATATGGCGGCAAAAAAGTAATAACATGCGAGACAAATTTTTAAATAAGCACGGGAATTGGCTCAGTAAAAATATTAACTTTAAGGAATATTTTACCAAATGCATTCATTCATGCTCCCAACTTGGGAGATCCTCAAAATAATTTGTTGATAGTTGCAACAAAACCAAAAAAAGAAGCACATTAATCAGGAAGTGATTGCCATTGCTTGAAATGTCAGAACATAATACGAATGTTGATGAAACAAAAAACAGTAGTAGTAAGGACGATTACCTGTCAGACGGCAGTTCCTAATTTAAATTAACACATTTGGTACCCATATCAAATTTAGGGTTTTCATATCTATTATATACAGCGCTTATTATTTTGTATTAGGCATTGCCGTGTTTTCACAGTGAACATGTGGCAACTACGATATCTCCGCTATCGCTATACACTCTGGTTTAGCCATCGACAGTCGGTTCGGCTAATATCACCGCCATATCTTCTAATTCTAGTCGACGACTGGCTGTTGCCCTGTTGCCATTTTATTAACTTATATACTAGTCGTATGCCTAACACGAAAAAATAAGTACTGTACAAAGTCACCTATATAGAGAATTAATAATTATTATTTTTACATAATTAGGAAAATAAAAATAGGTTTATTAAAGTTGACATTCAACTATATTTTTTCTTTATTTAAATCGTAAGGGTGAACCCACTCTTTAACAGAGTTTTGTTTACCAATATAATTTCAGTATTCTCCAACTCTTATAAAAAATACACAATAAAAAACTTTGTTTTAATATCGTTCCTTGAATAAACTAGTTCAGTGTCGGTAAAACACTATGTATATAAAGATTGCTGTAATATATCTCTAAAAATAATTTAATATAAAATAATATAAGCTGTTTCTAGCCTATAAACGAAATAAAAATATATTTGTTCAATTGTTTTAATTAAGTCCCCCTAGATCCTGAAAACGACATACTGTGCTACGGAGTTGTGTTTAAACCACAGCTTATACAATACAGCTCCACAACTCCGTGTCGGAGCGTTTGATTAGGTGGTCGAGAACCAAGCAAGACGAAATGGTGCTATCTCTGTTAGATTCGACGGAAAAGTCGGGCCCGGATTAAAAAATATTTTTATTATTGAAATAATTGAAGACGTTGGCGTAATAAGGTTGGTTACATGCCACATTGTTTTAAACCTGTCAAATATAATTAAAAAATTATTTAAATATAAATATTACGAAAAATAGCACATATTTCGGATTAGAGGTAAAATAATTTGTATGTGGCTAGTAATATCCTCGTTAACAGATGTTTTGAGCTAAAGCAGTCACTTCACGACCAATTGTGGCTTAGATCCTTTTTACACCAAGAGCTTCAATTGATAAAGAATTTTGTCACGCCCGTGGATGCAAATCAAATGGTACCCCGTGTGTCTGGCAAGTGTTACTCATCGCGCAAAGGGTTTATACCTAGATAAACGAATGCTTCGATTGAGGTCTGGGAACTCTATGGTATTCTGGAATTATAACGAATCGGTCACTTGTGCTTTTATTTTAACAGTATTGGTTTTATTTAGATGTATTCTTATTCATTGGAATACAGATTTGTAGAAGTAATATTTTGACAGTTTTTATTAATATAATATATTTAATTTTTATCTGACCATACCGAGGTAGGGAATTTTGAAACTATAGTAATGTGAAATTTGAATTACAATATTACACGAAATTACATAATTAGTACTAATTTTACGTAGGTACTAAATTTGTACTTGGAGAAAGTAATATCGATTTTTATAAGAAAACTTAAAAAGTAAATTAATTTAGTTCCTATTTCTGATGTAAAACTTAAACCAAGAAAACAAATAAATAGTAGTTTGTTTAACAAGAGTGGATATGATATTCATATCACACGAAGACGAAGTTTGAACACGACGCCGTAGGCGGATTACTCAATCGTCTGATTGTGATATGAACAATTCACTCTACTTATACAGTATATTTTTTCTACGACGCACTAACGAAAATCTACAAATTTAAAAAATTATTTTAGGTTATTTAGACAAAATAACTAATTTTAAAATAATTTACAAATTTTACTAATTTATAAAATAAAATAAACATGAAAAAAAAAATATTTAATTTAGTTTAATTAGTCCTCGGGCTAGATTCGATCCCGGGCTTTTCGCGTGGAAGGCAGATGCTCTGTCCTCATCTTCACCGACAATTTTAGGACTTTAGTTTTAATACTCGTAATTAAATTAGTATCATGTAGTTTGATTAAAATTTAATTTTTTTTTTTTAAATGTGGACCCAATAAAAACAAAAATGCTATTAATTATCGAGTCTACACAGAAATAACTCATTTTAATGTATATTTAATATCAATAACTAAAATATATACTGACAATTAGTTTGACAGAATTTTCACTTATTTAAAAAATTTTAAATAATAGAACTTGGGTGACCAACATTTTTTTAAAGTGTTCTCACTACCTAAAATGGATATGAAATATATTTGTTAAGGTGAACGCAATAGCATACTTTTTCGTTTTGTAGTCTGTGCATAAATTAACTAATATTCATGTGGGCTTAGAAAAATTATTTTTTCTACACTCACATGGATATTATTTTATCTACGCACAGATTACAAAACGAAAAAGTATGCTATTGCCTTCAACTGAACGAATATATTTCGTATCCATTCTAAGTAGTGAGAAAACTGCAAAAAAATTAAATCCGCCAATCACCTTTCATATTTTGATCAACCGACTGCAATTACTATTAAAATTTTAAATAAGTGACACTAAGTCAAACTAATTGTCAGTATATTTTTTAGTTATTGAGATTAAACATACATTAAAATAGGTTATTCTTTTGGAAAACGTTGGCCTGGATGAGTAAAGGGTATTGGGTTAATTAATTCTAAAAATGTAGCCAATTCTTCAAAATTATTTTGATGTATCTTTTTAATATTGAAAATTTGTTCTACAAATTCATCATTTGGCAGTTGCGGATTTCCAAATGTATCTGAATTGACGTTATTATATGCCCTTGAAAAGCAATAAAAAGAAAAATTATTTAATTCATCGTGATCTTTGTTATATTTAAGACAGGTCTCACAGGAGTGGATCCGCAAGGCTTTTATTAAAAGGTAACCACACACGTACCTAATAACATTTTTCTGTAGCAACTTATCTTTACAATAATTTAGGCTGTTAATAATTTCATCATAAAATAAAATACAGGGTGTTCCATTTAAAAAAACATACACTTAATTTGCCTGGCAACAACGCGACACCCTGTATATCCAAAGATATTTTTAAAATATGTAGGTATTTCTCAAATCCATATAACTTTTATTTAAAACTTTTTTGCGTGTCTACAACACAAATATTGAACAATTACGCACTAATGCAACATCCTGTATAAATTATATTTTTAACAATGAAAATTTCTTATAATATTTATCGGTTTGGGCCCCTAGGAAAACGAAAGAATGTTTTCTTGCAGGTATAACCCTTATTAAAACAGCTTTTGATTGCACAAACAGAATGATGTCTTTTTTCACTCATTCTACTCACAGCTAAAGAGTCATCAAAATAATAACAGTACCTTTAACTTAACACAACAGAGAGCTCTAACAAAATCAACGAAATTATAGGCTCAACGAAATTATACGCACGGCCCAATACTTTACCTAAGTACGCTTCTGAACGCAAAAACCGTCTTTTCCGTCCGAAGGCGGAGCTTAAGCGATGCGCGACGGAATCGACGCAAACCGTTGCCGCCAAGACAGTGTTTTAGCTGTATTGTATAAGCTGTGTTTAAACTTCGTCTTCGTGCGATATGGCCATCATATCCACTCTTGTTTCACAGACTACTATATTTACCATGGCCAGGGGAGGCCACATGTTCTACAGTCTTAATTAAATCTTATATAATCAGAAGAAATCTAGCTTCATCCGAATAAAAAGAACTGTTTTAAAAACATTGAATTTCTATTATTTTTTCCATCATATTTTCGCAAAATTCAATTCGTTTTCCAGAAGATCCTGAACTAAAGTAACTATAGTGATGCAACTTTTTCTTTTTTTAGCAATCTTAAAACTGTTGAATGGTTGATGTTACAATCTAATGCTACTTTCCGTGAAATGGTAAGGGAATTTCCTTCAAACACAAGTAGAACATCTAATTCTAGTTTCTTCTTTCCTGCTATTTATTTTTTCTACTACATAAATCGAGGCCTGTTTTTTTGAATTTCTTTTCAATTTTGCTTACGGTGGATTGCGAAATTGGTTTTCGGTTACGATATTTATTAAACCTCTATCTGTGTCTTTTTATCTCCAAACCCAAACCAGGGGCGCATATACGGGGAAGGGAATGTAAACTCTGGATGCGCCACTGACCCAAACATTATCAGAATTTCAATTCTTTGCATTTCAGTTGCGATAAAGAGACTTTTTGAATACAATGTATTTGTCTGTTATAACCATTTACATTTGACCAGTCAAATAAATTTAATTTTAACATAGCAATCTTTATTAGAACCACATTTAAAAAATAAGTTAATTAAGTAACATTTTTTTTTTCACAGTTATCCTTTACCAAATTTATTTTTGGATATTTACAGAAAATCAAAAATTAGTACTTCAAAATTTCTCTATTGTAATTTTATAAATATTTTTTTGGTAGTTTACAAACCTAAATTTCTTAAAATTATCATTCTGATTGGATAGATAAATAAAGGACTTTTATAATTATGTATCGCATGCATAGATAAATAATTATCGATGACGTCATCAAGTTCACACAGATGACGTCGGAACTTTAAACCCATCTATCACTATATTTAGAATTACTTAGTTTATTTCAAATAACTTTTATTCAATTTTACGTATCAACAAATTTAAGATTTTATTGTCGAAGACCTTGGCTCATCGCCTCGTTTCGTTAAACATGCCGTAACCGAACTTGTATTGTTATATCGTTAACATCTATTACAGAATTTTTCACCCAGCGTATCTGTATTTCCAATCAGTAATGTCATAACGATAGATATAAAAAACTACAGGAAATTTATAGATAAAGGTTTTTAACTTCAACAGCGGGCTCAGGTAGCAGCAATATCAAAAACTCTTGGGCATCGCATTTACATACATCGAGATCGAGTTATGTAAATTAATTTTCGAAACGGAGAAAGAAAAAGGATCGAGTCCCGGCGGAGCGAGACAGCGATATTCGAAATGTAATCTATACGCGGCAGGTAGCCAAATAATTGGCTATCCCTAAAGGAGCACCTGCTCCGTAGGGCGCACTCATTCCTTATTATCCCATACCACCCAGTATTAAAGTAAACAAATGCTAATCGTCTAAGTATCTGCGTCGCACAAATGACTGGTCTCTTCCTAGTCGTTTCGTTGAAACAAATGTACAACCGTATAATAAACAAGAAAGTACCAAATACCAAAGGATAGGTTACATGGGGCCCATTTACCGATGTACACATAAATAACGCCGTGTTGCAGAGATAAGATAGCTTCCTGGAAAAACATTGTTTATTATTAACTTTGTTTATTAATTATTATTGTATTATTATTCAACTTTTAGACAGTCAACTAGCAATCATATATTGTATTTTAATTTTAATAAAATTATATTTAAAAAGTCTTTTTCGATGTTTTGTAAATACGTAATTTGGATTAATTTACTTTACATGTTTTACCACATGGAAAACACTGTCAAATAAAGTACGATTGACATCAAAGGCGGCTCAGGCTGAATTTTCGGGAGGGGCCATGCCAATAAAAAAAGAGAGTGAGCATATTTGTTTTGATCTCCAAATACTGACGACCTTTTTTTAGCTCTCCGAGTCTTACTTCTTACTTTTGATTTTTGAATACGTTCACACCAATTTAAAGGAGACTCAATCGTAACATTGTAAACAATTTAAAACTCGGGAACAGTGGCGTAGCGAGTGCCAAAGGGCGAAGGAGGCGAAGCTTTTTTTGAGGCGTTCAAACTTCTGTTAGGGTCGCCAAAGATGCCCTACATGCAAAGGGAGGGGAAGGCTGTCGTCCCCTGGCCTCACAGACGCTACCTACACCACTACTCGAGGGAGGCATGGTTCGCTGAGACCCATCTAGAAATGCTGTGCATATGCTCATCCTAAATAAAAGGCTCATGGATTGTGTAAAAATGTTAATCTTGGAGGGGGGTCATGACCCTCTAACCCCCTCCTATACTTTATTTACTTTTTTCTCTCCGATTATTGCTTTTTCATCAGATTGGTAGGATCTTCGATGTAATTTTCCGAAAAACAAAACATTGCATATAACCAACACTGATACATTTTGCCTGCCTTCCTGTACTTGACATACTTTTTAAAATTGCTTGATATAAATCATTTTTTTTTATTCACACTTAAGAAACCAATTTTTTACCAATGAATTATTACTTAATAGTATTGATACCACAATTTAATTTAATATTACATTTAATTCTACCATAATATGGATCCATAGTTAAATACCACTCTTTTTATTAATTTTTTAAGTATTGTATAGTAATTTTCAATTTACGAATGTACTTTTTTTGTTTTTTTTTTTTATAATTCTTGGGCTGTGTTTTCCATAACAACATCTATGTTCAAAAATAAATACATCGAGTAACGATATTTTTGTGTGTTCCAGACATTTTTTGTTAATACAAAAAAAAACAAGAAAAAATTGCAGGTTTTAAAAAATACTTTTTTTTTTGAGTTTACATTGCTAAACTTATTGAGATATTGACTTGGTTCTTTTTTAGGATTAAAATATAGGGAAAATTATTTCTAACAATGCTAATTTTGTTGATAAAATATTGTTAATAAATTTGTTTAAATAATTATTTAAACATAAATTAAACAAAATTGAATTGGCAATTTTCAGTAATCGACACTTTTTTATTTGTAAAATTGTTTCGGTACTTGCAGCGAAATAATAGAGAGATATTGCAAATTTCTATCACGTCAGCCACTAATAGTAACACCGTAATTAGAGGCAAATAAATTCGATTCTAAAATAAGACTTATTGCAAACCTGAAGTTTTAACATTAGAGTCATTATTCTTATACATATTTCTAACCAGGGGCGGTTTCTCCATTGGTTCATTTGTGCAGTGAACACCCAGTTACATTTGTTATAGTTACAATGAGTAGATTTTTAAGATAAAAAGAACTAAAGAAGGAAATATAGATAAGTTTAAATGTAGGTTAGTGGCAAGGGTATTTAAACAGTGTTCTTGAAAATATGTATAGTCCTGTAGTCATAATGATTACTATACGGACAGCTATGCTGTGTGTGTTCAGAAGGGCTGGACCACCTATTAAATGGATATTTGTAACGCTTTCTATAATAGTGATTTTTTGAAAACACTTTAGTCTCTTACACAGACAATCGTCCCCTAATTCATGAGTCGTTAACTTTAGTTTTTTATTAACATCTCGAAGTCGCCCATGACTTGATCTTTTCCTAAACTTCCTAATATTCAATACTTCGCTCTGCTGTTCTTCTAATTGTTCCATTTTTCTATTTATTTAGGTATATTAAAACAGGCACTGACTTGCAAAAAATTCAACAACACGTGCGACACGTCCAAACAACTAAATGATACTGTCTTTAAAAGTTTACGATAATAGCGATCGAATACAAAACTTGAACATTTCCCCTTTATACCATTTATAATGTGGACATTCCTCGTTATTCCCCTGTGCATGATATTTAGAATCACTAATATTAGGTGACTATACTAGCTTCTTGTCTTGGAGGTTTGGTTATAATAAAATATCGGCATTTAGCTAAAAGATAGCGGTATCAGCTCAATTTTTGTTAAATTGTGACATTCTTCCTTTTTCCCTTGTGGTCTTCATATGTAGGTGTTTTAAAATCAAAGACTTAGGTTTACTAAGCTATTTTTTGGGTATTTCTGTAGAACAAGATATAAAAAATAATACCATTGTGTTAAGTCAAAAACAATATATAGAGAATGTTCTTTCAAAATTTGGTATGTTAGACTGCAAACTCATAAACACACCAATGGACAGTAATTTTGAATATGATAATTTGAAAGGTGATAAATCTGAGATTTTTGATATTGAAAATAAGTATAGGCAAATTATTGGTTGTATTATGTATGCAATGTTATGAACTAGGCCAGACTTGTGTTCAAGTATTAGTTTACTGTCAAGATATTAAAATTGTGCTAGTGAAAAGTTGTTAATGTCATTAAAAAGAGTACTAAGATATATTAAAGGCACACTTGAACTTAAGTTCTTGGTTGATTTATAAGAATAAGAGTAATGATGTTATGTCAGGTTTTGCAGATGCAGATTGGGGTGCCGATACTACTTATCGAAAATATACAAGTGGATTTTGTTTGTATGTGTTTGGTAACATTGTGTCATGAAATTCAAAGAAACAAAGTACTGTTGCCATGTCAACTGCAGAAGCTGAAATCATAGCCTTAAGTTTTTGTATGAGTGAAGCTTGTTGGTTAAGAAATTTATTGTTGGAGTTAAAACTGGTTAATGATTTTAAAGTTGTTGTCTACGAAGATAATATAACACCGGCACAACAAAAAAAAAGTTGTTTGTACATCAGACACGACCCACTTACCGGTATGTATTTTGACCCAATAAATCCGAATTTCAAGTCAGTTTGGGCCGTCCACCCTTCAAGAAAGAATAATTTTTACATTACTAATTCGCAGTCAAGTGGAAACTGCACACAGACAATTCGGCTTGGATGGTATTTAACACAAAATGCATAACTTAAAAACGGTGGGCCAAATCTTAAAATTTTATGTTTCAAAAACTTTTTAAATAATTCATGCTTATTTGCTGCTTTGCATAAAAAATAAAGTATGTCAATAACTGAATATTTCCGTATATTTTTCCGTGTAAGTAATACTCTGTAATCCATTAGTAGTATAATATATTTGATTTGACTATAAATAGGCCATGATCGTATTTATGAGCCCATTTTGGGCAAACCGTACCAACATATTCAAGTTTGCCAATCATTATCTTCATCTTTCAATCAATAAAAACCTCTTAACGCATTCATTTGAATCGCTTTATAAAATCACAATACGAAAATTTATATTACCGAAAAAGGTTAGAGTCGTCAGAAGAATGCATACGTTCACTTTGTTGAATGTTTTGTGTTCACTTAACAGGAGCATAAAATCCAACCCACATGGGTGTTTTCGAGCAATAAAAGTATCATCTCGACCGAACGAACCGCGGGTACGATGGAATTTATATCAAAATAAAACGAGTCCAACTCTCGGACTCGTACTAACGCCAAAACAAATAGACATTTGCATAATGTTGGCTGGTGGTCGTTGTATGCGAAGTAACTATAAACAGGACGATACGGTAGGTATATAGGTATCTACATTATAAAATTAAAAAAACAAACCTAAAAAAAACACTAAAACAATTACAATCTGAAAGAAAAACTTTCTAAGTAATATTGAGTAATAAAATCATACTTAGAAGACAGATTATTCTCAAGTTATACGATAACATCATTTCCTCTTACTATTCTGTAAAATCAAGCATCCTCAAGGTAATGTGATGACTCCATCACTATATTTGATGTAAGTGGCGAATCCAGGGGGGGGTGGATCTATACTTTCAGCTTCAGGGCTTCTCTTCCTCTTTTTTTACCGTTTTTACATACCTACCGATTTTGCGTAGTAATCTACCGATTTTGAACGCCAGTTTCTCCCGATTTAGTATTTCGACGTTCGGCAACACTGTAATAAAGCTTTTACTTGTCACTGTCAGCTGTCTGTAAATGCAGTGCATCGCCATCAACAACGACAGCGCGTAATTTTACTGAAAAGGCGAATTGTCGGAACCCCAACGCTTGTCATTTTTATATGTATGACACTCGCACAGGGGGAAAACTCCTATGCGCAAGACTGGGGTAGCGTTTTAATCATGGAGGTATAATACTAATGGAGATGCCATAAGGCAATTGTTTTGCATATGATACGTTTTATTAACCCTTTAGCTACGCTTATATATTGACAAAAGACTCTGTCTAAACGCAAAACAAAAAATTTTAATTTTTTTTGTAAATGTGAACAGATTTATTCCTTATCTATATGTGATGAGTTTTGTACATAAGAATAAAAAAGTTAGAGGGGGTACACGGAGTTAATAACTATCCTCCTCTTTTATAGCCATCCCCATATATTCGAGAGAAAAAAATAATTTTTTAGAAAAATAATGCCATATATTTTTTGTCCAAGTCACACATTGGATCATAAAAATGTCCTTATTATAATAAATACAAATTTTCTTATAAACAGTAGTTTATTTCGTAGGGTTGAAAGTAAAACTATAATTCAGAGAACATATCTATACATATATAGCGATTATAAAAATACACTGTGAAATAACAAAATGATACAATATTGAAAGTGTACTGGATTTTTGCTCTGATAAAGACTGCTTTATGTCGGCCGAAACATTAAGAAAAATTATTTTTATTCAATAAAACAGGCTGCGAAAAAATCAGAAATTTTTTTTTGTATGATAAGTTTTATAACATTCGCCTATACAAAGTCCTACTTTACATTCAGCAAACCAAGTTGTAACATATTTCCGTTTTCTTACACCACGGTCGGTATTGGAACATACATGGCAAATCCTTTGCCCCTTTTGTCTAGTTCCAGTGGGTGGAACATATGCGGGAAAATGCCTTTCCATGAAATTTACTGCAGCTAAGCGATCAATTACTTCCATGCTTTGTCTCCCTGGTCTAGCAGCAGTCAGAGTTCCATGCCTTTCTAAAATTTGTTGGACGACTTTCCTTATGAATATATTCAGTCGTAGTGAAACTCTTCCTGTTTTTACTAAATACATGTTATATGCATTTAGCATAGCAACATCAACCAGATGGAAAAATAGTTTTTTGTACCACTTGATTGATTTCCGGACACACTCGACGGTAGCTAACTGCATGTGACACTTATCAATCATACGCATGTTTTGCGTATAATCTATTACACAGTCTGATTTGAAAATATTTTCACCAGTTCGATGATCTATTTTTCCGCTATTTTCCAAGGTTCCTTGGTGAAATGTTGATAGCATTAGCACATCACGCTTGTCTTTCCATCTGAGGGCCATAACATTTCCGCACTTTTGGCGTTCGCACGTTCCACGTGCCACACGATGTAAAAATTTTGGAAAGTGTTTTCTATTTTTTTTTATTGTACCACATAAACCTGTGTTTCGCTCGTTTAGATAAATGGCTAGTTTGGGGCTAGTATACCAATTATCAGTATACAACAAATGTCCCTTTTGTTCATAGTTTGCTATAAGTTTTTTTATTACCGCACCTGAAACACCTAGGGGATCATTTCGAGGAATGTCAATTTCAGATCCAGTGTATACTAACATATTCAAAACAATTCCGGTTTCACAATCACACAACACAAACGTTTTTATTCCGAATCGATGTCTCTTTGACGGTATATATTGTTTGAAGTGCAGCCTGCTTTTGAACAATATCAAGGATTCATCAATGACAAGTTTTTGAAACGGATGGAAAAATGTTGCACATTTTCTATTCCACTCTTCGAATATGGTTCTTATTTTCCATAATTTATCATTGTTGCCCGGGGGTGGGGGGTTATTGTTATCAGCGAAATGTATGTAGCGCAATAGCTGCGTGAACCTGTCTCTTGTCATGTACTTGCTGATGAAACTACTAGCAATAATTGAATCTGTTGACCAATAATCCGAAATTTTGTGTTTTTTTATATGTGGCATCGCCAAAATTATTGCTAGAAAACTGTACATTTCATTGATATCAGTTGGCACTCATGGTTTTCTTTTTGGAGCAGGATCATTTTCAGCATTGTTTTCATAGTATCTATTAGTTTCATTTACAATTGTTGACATCAAATCCTCATCAAAATAATTTGCAAAGTACGCATACTCGTTATCTTCATCATCTACTTCAAATGCGCCAGATATGCCAGAATTTTCAGCGTCAAAATTATAAGTGGAAGGATTGAAAATAACGCAATTTTGCCATCGCAAATCTCCAACAACAGTTTCTTCATCCCCATCACTATTTGAGTCACTTTCTCGTTCGCTACTATCACTCACACTATCAAAGTCACTAAGTGAAAGAATTTCTTCTTCATCACTGTATATATCAATGTCACTCAATTCTGTTCTTGATCGTTTTGAACCGCGAGTACCACGAGATGTTGATGGTAAATCCATTTTTGTAATGCGACTAGCAAAAAATAATTTTTATAATAAAACAATGTTATGTTATGTTGATAATGGGGTGTTAATACACTGCGACCTAAAAGATCTATTGTGCCCCCTTCTGTCACCACTGCACTAAGGAAATGTCTCAATGCCTATAGCGACCCTTCCAATCCTATTTTCTCAAGGAAGTGTAGGATTTGAAGTGGCTTCAAGTTAGGTAAGTCTCCCTCTTCTATTTGATATCCTCCTAGATATAGTGCCCTTGGATTCTGGAGTGCTACACATTCAGTTAGGATGTGAATGGAGGTTTTGTTTTCCTCCTCACAGAATCTGCACTCACTATCCTCTACTACTCTTAGTTTACTTAGGTGTCCTTTTAGTCGGCAGTGCCCGGTAAGGATCCTAATAAAACAATGAAAGTACAACTACATTTACTGAATGATTCTACTAAATTAAAATTTTAAGTTTACATACGCAATATAGACCCTAAAAATCTGAAAGGAAAGTAATAAAAATAAATGAGGTAAACAAACGGGTATTTATTGAATTTCATAAACACAACACGTGCTTTTTTTTTCATCAACATATTCTCAAATAAATAAACAACGAAAGTCCCATTCCCTTGTCTAATGATGACGATAATAAATCTTGAAAAAATAAATAGAATTGTCAATGAGCGACACCCGTTCCAGCATATAATTCTTAAAATCGCTTATTGACGATACCCGCTCCTCAGGTAATTTTCCTTTCGTCGTCTATTGACGACAGCCGTAGTTAAAGGGTTAAAAATGACCCCACTGGGCGTGGCTTAAATGGTTGACTAAGCAGGGTCGTATTCAAATATAATTAAAGTCCGTATGCAGAATTATATTAAATTTGACATTTTAACTGTCAAACTGACACTCTTTATGCAACAAGTTATCGATGTATAACCTGATTATTTTGAAGTACTTATAGTATTACTACTGATTATATATTTAGAAAAGGAGGAGACTGGATCTGGTAAATAATCATGATCATTTTCAATAACATTTCTCAAAATCGTCAATATTATCAGACATTGCATATTACTTTGAAGTAACATTTAACTGGCTTGTTATATTGCACTTTAAAATAGTTAATTCCTCCAAAGGAATACAATTTCCACGGAAACTATCTCTTAATTCAACATGAACTAAACATTTTTTATATGCAGACTGAAATTGCCTGACTGTAGGATTATTGATAAAACCTCCATGAGACCGTATTGAACAAAAAAATAATTCTAAATTGTCTTGTGAAATTTTGTACAAAGGCAAAAATGTTAAAAACTTATTTTCTACAATTAAATTATGGTATAGTAATTTTAGGCTTGCAATGCATATTTTTAAACCTAGAAAGCCAGTGGATCTATCAGTTTCTAATAGAAGTTTATCATCAGCATGTGTTCTTAAAGATCTAATATATTTATCGACAGAGTCAAGAAAAATACATGTATTATTGTAATTATTTTCAGATAGAGATTTTTTATAATTGAATTGCAAAAGATTTCGTGAATTCAGGATGTCAAACAGAATGTTCATTTTTCTAATAAAATTAATTGTCGCCCCAGCATTTTTAAAATCTCCAATATGTAGAACGTTCGCACAAAAATCTAAGGCAGTTGCGACGCTTTCGCTAAATAGTTGGGTTGCAAGACGAACTTTCATTTTTTGTTTTTTGTTGCGAGTTTAGCTTATTTGCTAAGTGGAAAGATCCATGTTCCTGTAATTCGTGAAGTTGTTTGAAATACTTCCACTCAACAATTTTATTTTCTTCATTTACAAATGAATACTTTTCTGCTAAAGTATTTCTAATTAACTTTAGCATATGTGGCGGATCTAAAAATATAACAATTTCTTCATTATTTGATGGATGCTTGAAACTAGTTTTTAAAGTTGTATGATGTAAATTACAGCCCAAGAGTTTGGCCATTGTTAGATTATTAGAAGCACCATCAAATGTTAAACTTACAACACTAACACCTACTTCATAACATTTCTTTAAGCATTCTAATACCAGCCCCTTTTTCTGTTCACCGGTCATACTTGAAATTAAAAAATATCCTACTGGAATTTTCCAGCTTCCATTTACACAATTTAATAAGAAAACAAGAGCATTGTTTGTAAGCGTAGTTTCATTTGCACCCGTTCCTACATCTAAACAACCATAAGTTCTACGTTCGCTTCCAACAAACTCCTCATGTTGACGAATGGCCATTTCATCCATAATAAGTGATTATTTAGAGAAGTAGAGGGTACAGGTAATTCGATCTGACTGGTTCGAATTTGCTGGTTTAATAAGAATATTGATAGGATCCTGATTTTTGGAGGAGGAGGTGTAGGTATGGATGGGTTAGTCTGGAACAAGATTTGGTATGTTATAAAGCCTTAAATATAGATCCATGATACAAGAACTACTAGTTTAAGTTCCAAAACTACTAATTTTTAAATATCATTAACTTCCTAATATGTTTTAAATTATATTTATTGTGTATTGTGAACAAAGTCGGCAGGTTTTTAAATTAAGGAACATCAATTTAATGTTTGTTCATTTAATATTAATACTAATAATTGTAATGTGGTACATGAGCGGGCATATTATTTTATATCATGAGGTACATAGCAGTGAGTGATGGCCACAAATCTAATTAAATAATAAAAATACATCACCAGTATTTATTATTATACAGTATATTCATTATCAAAACGGAATAATAATAGGAAATTAGGATCTAATAAAAACTGCTTTTAAGTACTTGAAATTTTATTCTAAATTATGTGTTACTTAAAAAGTTAGTCATTTAAGTGTAATTATAAGTTGGTTTTTAAGTGTAATTATAAGTTGGTTTTTAAGTTTAATTATAAGTTAGTTTTTAAGTTTAATTTGAGTTGGTTTTTAAGTTTAATTATAAAGTTAGTTATTTAAGTTTTATTATAGTTATCTAAGTTTTAATATAGTTATTTGTCTTTATTATAAAGTTAGTCAAGCCAATGTTCTTTATTAAGTTAGTTATTTATGTTTTATTGTAAATAAAGTGTATACTAACTAAACATTCATCGAAATATTTAAATTTGAAGAAAGTTCTGACAGCTCTTTGACAACTATGACATGACCACAAAGAGAGGGGGAAGGGGTGTCGTTTTTTTTTGGCATGTCATCTCCATAGTATTCAACCTCATTGGTTTTAATCAACCACGTCCACTTGTTTTATCAACAAATTTTATTTGAATTTTCATTTAATGAAATGGAAATCATTTTTATTCAATGGGAAAATGAAAGTTAATAGTTACTTTAGAAAATTATATTTTACTTTCAAATATGGGAGAGTTTATTAAAAACATTTTTATTATAATTTTGGAATCAATTTAATTTTAATTTTAAATGCTGTCAAAAGTAAATCCCTGATGTAATTTTTTTTATTTACATTTTTTCATTACTGACATTTTAGGTTCGTAATTTCTTTTATCTAAAGTTGTTAATTTTTAAATCTATTACTATTTGATAGCCTTTTTGATATACAAGATAATATAGATAAAAAAATTTAAAGATATTTTATAAACTTCATAAATAACATAATTATATAGGCACGTTACTTGGACAGCAGCCCAATAAACCTTCAAAACAAAATCAACAAATTTAATTTAACCTTATAATAACTTGCTCGTATTCCGAATAGGTATCATATAACAGTATTTATATTATACAAACTATATTAAAGCTCTTCTGAATAGTCGGAATTATTCAACATGACGTGTCTCTGTATGCGCCCTTTTGTAAAGTTATCGTGGGCATAAATACACCGATAACGTCCATCTTTCCTTTCATAATAACTTGTAATAAATACGGTACAACTCTTAATCCTTATAATCAGTGTGATTTAGCACGTTCGTATAGCAACAGGTAACCGCGGGGTGGCGCTGGAGAACTCGCGTTCGACCGAATACTTAGAAATCCTGACTGGTTTTGAGAACGCTCGAAATTGTACTGTTTTATTATAAAAAAAAATAAAAAGTTACAATTTTTCCGATTAAAAATATCATTAATAAGAAATTCATTCATAATTTCTCGGTCTGAATAAATATCGATAAGAAAATTCAAATTTAAAAGGACCAGCTCAAATTGGATTCGTTATAGATTTTGTGAACAATAGTGTTTATGGACACAACCATAGATATCGGAAATTCTAAATATATTAGCATCGTTAAAAAATTTGACCCCTACATGCAGGACGCCATTATTACAGAGTTTTAAGTTGGAACTATTGATAAGATAGGATCGGCACAAGGTTACGGTAGAAGATATAAGGAAGGAATAACTTTTCATGAGTACGTTTCCTATTTGGAACAGTTAGAGAGTACCTTCAAGCCTAATTATAATGGAAAATTTGTAAGACTGGATGGAACTAGAAACAAGAAGATGGTCGTTAAACATACCTTTTCAAAAGAAGTTCATATGGAAAACCGAACAAATAAAAATTCGAAAAAAGCCCCTGGATTAAACCTCATTACCGGAGAAATTTTGAAAATGCTTCTACGGAAAGTTATTGTCAAAATTACCATACTCGTCAATGGGAGAAATTATAATGATACCTAATCCAGGTAAAGTTCCCTAACCTATTTAAGAGATTAACCTATAATAGAAGAAGGACCTAGTACTCTCCTTATCCTCATACGACTGCAATAAGTGACACGTCGTGGCTATTGTTTGTAGTTAGAGGGAAGGGGGTAAACAGCATGTACTATGTCCCGGTAGTGGACGATTTTTGCTGTCCAATGCTCCCCGATAAAAGCGCCCCGATAAAAGCGCCCCGATAAAAGCGCCCCGATAAAAGCACCCCGATAAAAGCGCTCCGACAAAAGCGCCCACGACAAAAGCGCCACCCGACAGTCGCGCCCGACACAATTAATTTAATTTTAAATAGTCAAAAGAGAGGTTTATAATTTTATATTGAACTTATTTATACAGGGTATCCAATTAGTATGTAATTGTTCAATATTTCAATTTTTGTTATAGACACGTAAACAAGGATTTATAAAAATACATATTTTAAAAATATTTTTGGATATACAGGTTGTTGCGTACATTAAATTGTTTGGTAATACTGTATTCAACCCCGGAATGTTTTTAAAAAACATTTCTGGGATACCAAGCAATTAATTTTTTATGAAATTAGATAATGATGCAGACCCAAAATTAAATTATCATAATTTGGGTAGATTTAAATTGATTTCAAAATTGTTTGAAATACAGACTTATAAGATACTAAGCTAACGAATAGGGACTATCGGATTATTTTATACAAAGTGTTTTGAAACATGTCTTAAATAGTGCTAATATTAAGTTCAATTTACTCAATTTTCAAATTCAACGCCCTGTATACTATTTTAGTATTTAGATTTTTTTCCAAGTCAAAGGACTTCTCTTTATAGAGCTTGATGTTTGTTAAAAATTTCAAGTGGATCTCATTTTTCGTGTTTGAGTTAGCATTTTTTTTTATTATATTAACCCCCTTAACCCCCCAATTTATTCAGATTTTTTTCAGAATCAATAGACTTTATATTCTTATAGAGCTTCATTATAATAGTTTAAGGTTACAATACGCCTATGGTTACAAAATGCGACCAACAAAGAAAAAAAAAATAATCAGTTTCGCAATTAGCGAATCAATATTAATTTGAGTTCGGGTACGTTTTGCGGTTGTTAAGTATCTTCCTTTTTTATAAAAACCATTTATCAGGTACGGAGTTTATTGAAATTAGGTACGCGCGCTGCATATTCATCGGGAAAGCGATAAATCATCGCGCGGTGGGCGTGGCGGGTCGACAGCACTGTGTAAACATACTTAAAATGTTATAAGTTGAATTTTAATTACGGGCTCATCGGCCTGACTCGGTCGGTATTTATTCGTAGGGTCGTGGGTTGGTTGGTTGGTTGATTTTTGACAATTCTCTATCTGAAATGTGTCAGAAGCGGAACCTCATTTTTGAAGGCGATATCCGCAGGCAGGAGTGGCATTACGTTTTTTTTTTGACTGAAACATTTCACCGCCGTTCTATTTCCCAAAATTTGATAAAAACAAATATAAAGAAAAAAGAATAAGATATAAGACAGTCATTGTTTTGACTAATAATAGCCCAAGAGCTAGAGAATATTGTTGGGAAATTATTTTCGCATTTTGTATGGTTGAAAGTTCACTGAAAATAATAAAGGTACTAATATGAATCACTATTGGCCCACAGAGATCAATTTTAATTAAGTATTTCATCTATTTAGTCAAACTGAGGATTACTAGAATTACTTTACTGATTGATATTATTACTATGATGATTAATATCATTCAAATGAGCGTACAGTTATTAGTCTTGCAGATGATCAGTATAATGTTTTTAAAATTAGCGTGATAATTTTAGTGATTGTAATAGTCTGTTCAATAATTAACGTTTAAATAATAACTCAACTATACTCAAACAAATAATGATTGAGAGTGAACCGTGTTGTCATATCTCAATTTTACCTTACTAGTTTTTAGCAGAATCAAAATAGAGTAAGTAGTAGAGTTGTAAGTTGTGGCAAATTATAGATAATATACAATCATAGTACTAATAAAAGATATTAATTATAACAAAAATCAGTAATGAGTAATACTTATACATTTCTTGATCATTTAAAATTAATTATTTTATGGATTGTTCAGTATTTGTTACAACTAATGGCATCGGTGTACGGAGCGATATTTGTGTCTTTGTCTGTTACGCGTAAAATCCATCTCGTCGATGACGTTCTCAGTAGTGTATTTCTAACCACGAGCGTAACATCGGGTTTTGAATTATACGGTGTGAATTGTAAGTTTTACAGTTAAGTTAGTAAGTAATCGACGTGTTGTAAGAACAATTGGTGAAAATATTAGTGCTAATAAGTGTTTAAACATTAAATAATAATATTTCTACACCGTTCTAAAACTATGCAAAAAATGGAAGACATTGAAGGGCCTTCAACGTCGAAAAAGGTAAAACGGTCGAAGTCTCGGTCGCTAAGTGAAAAACAAATTGTACTTCGAGTATTTCACTGTCTTGAAAGAGATCATCAGCGACCAAAAGATAACTTAGTGCATATGTGCTGTAATTCTACGGATGTACCTCCGAATAACCAACCGGGCGTTCCAACATCCAATTTAAAATTTAAGTAATACTTCTGTATGTGTAACCCAAGAAGAAACTTAAGAGACAGTTCCTTACTGACTTCGGCCGCGACATAATATATAAATATACGTTAATTTGTGAAATAAAGTTAAATTCATTATTAAAATAGTAAAATTGATAATATTGTTTCTGTCACCAAACCAACCCCTGATTAGGTATCTTTCTTATTTTTAATTTGAAATATATATTGTGATTTTTATTAATATTCTTAATTTATTTGGTTCCTACTATAATTACCACAATTATTACTCCGTTTTCATAAAGCCCCACTAATGACTACAACGATTAGGTAAATTACGATATTGCAGTTTTCATGAAATAAATAAAAGAAATTGTATGAATATTTTAAATAATTGTACCCTCTCAAAAATAATAAGCACGCCTCCGATTTGGTCGTATTTCTACCTGCTTTCACTCTCAATCATTATTTGTTTGAGTTTACTTCCGGATAGTATATAGATGTTCACCGTTATCAAATTAATTTCAAATTGTATTAACCTAATTACTTTTTTAATTAAATTAATGCTAGAACGATTGATTTTCCCGCGTAAAATCTTCCATCCCAAGAGATCTTTCTGAATTTAGTCAACGCTGACATCTTTGTATGTATATATCTATCATGTGTGGGCAAAGGGGTATAAGTCAAAATTTTGGGTAAATTAGTTTCAATCATCTATATTGTACTGGATTAAAAACTGTTTGAGTTGCCTTTTTAATCCGAATCGCAGGTTCTTAAATAAAACAAAAATAGTGCGGTATATTTTCTATTAGATGATGAGATTAGATATATATTTTTGGATATTTTTTTAAATCGATTAAAGCACGAAAGGTTTATAAGAGGCACAGTGTCTAGGTACACGCTAACTTGTACGCAATTCAAAAAGTTATATACACGCGAAACGTCTTGACAGAGTAGATGAGTTGTGTCCATGCCGGTCGGCGTAGCCAGGTATGGATTGAAATTTTCTGGTGGCGGCGAAGCCATCACCCTACGAGAATTCGTTGCTTCATTTTCTTGTTGTCACGGCATTATTATTATTTGTTCATGTATGTGAAATTTGCTTCTAAGGTTTATAAAATACTACTGATAGCTGCTAGTCACGGCGTAAATGAATACAAACAACACGCATTCACACAAACACCTCCCACCACAGCAATATGACGTTTCGCGTGTATATAATTTTTTGATTTGTTTACACTTTAACATGTACCTAGCAACAGCGTTTAAGAACAGGTAAGTAATGTGCAGATTAAATATTATTATAAATACATATAAATGTTTATAGGTTAGTTGAAAAATAATTATCTTTTAAATTTATAATCTTGAAGAGGCTCACTTCTGTATATGAATATAAAGCTAATAATTGCTGTTCCAACCTAAGGAAGATGTTTTATTTCTAGAAATAAACAAAGAAATAAATAGGGTAACTAAATTAAGTTATAAAAGCATACAGAAAATTGTACAAAAGTAAGCAAAGCAAATAGCATACATATACCAACGTCACCAAGCTGGTAAAAAAGCAATTGCAAATACGGTAAGGTAAAAGGTTAATTATTAATAAAAATTGTAATCTTAGCAGTTTTCCCAGGTCCTACGAGTGTATCTGGCTATAACTCGAATCTGCAGCACTCTGGTAACAAATGAGATGGACTGGTTGCATTCCTTCAGGGTAAGTTATGCAGTGTTTTTAAGAAATCTATATTAGTTATATATTTTTTGAGGTAGTCTTTAAAGTTAAAGATGAAACTTGAAAGTTGAGATTAAGATTGGAATTGTTACAGCTACTAACATTAACATTAACAAACAGGCCTAAAAGATATTGTCAAAATTAGAACGGTAATAAATTTGATAGGTATTCTTTTTTTTATATAGTTATCAATATTCCTTAAAACTCACCTTGGATGATGGGTGGTCACAAAGGGTCTTTAATTAAAGTAACTTTATAAAAAAAAGGTGAAAAAATTCAGAATTTTTTATCCACAATCGTCAGATTATTTAATTTATTCACAAAATGTTTCATTTCACTAAATATTAAGTTTTTCAAAGAAAATCCGGGCACGCTTCTTTCACAGAAAATGTGCTCGATGCAAAAAAGGCAAAAAAGCCCTTTTTTGCTAATATTTGTTGCGATTTTTAGGAATAAATTTATTGTTAAAGTTGGTATTATGTTTTCTTCTTTTAATTGATTAAAAATAAATTATTGTTCTGAGAGTTAATGACAAATTAGAAATGAAAAGAAGAGGCAAGGAAATATACGACAATTCTTGGACAAGTTTATTTGTTTTACTTTGACTCTTGGATTGCTTTGAGTTATAAAATTAAATTCTATTTATATGAGAGAAAATATTATAAAATCATTAAAAAAGGTAACTAATAAATAATATATTATTAATAAACTTGGATAATCCTGTTTTGCCCAATAAGGTACTTTTAGCTCGCAACAATACTTTGTGTAAAACGTGGGATAAGTCAATACTTTCTATTAGGGTCGCTATTAAACTTGGACTTCATAATATACATTACAAAAATACCTTTTTTTGGTGGCAAAATCAGTATAAGTCGACTTATAAGAGTAACATATTTACTCAGCTTCTAAATTTTTGACTTGTACTCCTTTGCCTACCCACGATAGATATATAAACATAAAGTGTAGTAGTAAAACACTTGCATGTATTGTTCGGATAGTCAATTAATCTTCAAAGTAGATTAGAGATTCTACTCGAGGTGACTACTTCTTGTTGATGTATGTACTAAATCGCTAAAACCAATTTAGTTATGTTTATTTTATAGGGGTTTAATATCACTAAGTTGGTAACACTGTTAATTGTCATTCCTGTCACTTGTTTTCTAACTTGTCACATGTCGTCAATATTCAAAAATGTAATGGTAGGTTTTGTCGTACAATAAAAGTTATTTTGGAATCATCGTAGAATTAAACAAAGTTAAACACACAAATTCATTCAAAAGCAGGGCCCCCGCAACTGCGCATGCAGAGTGCACCTCTAAAGGGGCGCCAAACCGGAGTTCTGTATAAAATTCGAATTTTATATGTTTTTATGTTTTTACCTCAATTCATGATAATATAATCAATAATGTTATCGAAGTTTGTGTTCGTTGATATAATGACCTATACCCATTGTGGCAGAAAACATCTATTTTTGATATCAAATAGCTATTCGATTTGCGTTAATTATTAAATATAATAAAATCAATAGGTTAGTTAATTCTGTGTGCACCATGCAATACCATGAATACCCGTATAAAGTATAAACTTGTCGATTTTTCCTGTCCAGACTCGAATACTGTACGAACGACGAGTAAGTTTCAAATTAGATCTTGTCGATTTTTCCTGTCCAGACTTGAATACTCTACGAACTACGTTTTTCCTGTCCAGACTTGAATATTGTACGACGAGGAAATTTCATATTAGATCTTGTCGATTTTTCCTGTCCAGACTTGAAGACTCATCTACGAACCACGAGACCACGAGTATAAATAAAACTGCAGGAGGCGTCGTAATCCAAATAGTTAATATTTTTTCGGTTACGTGAAGGTCAAAAACCAAGACGCAAAGTTATAATTATAAATATTGGACGGAGTGTTCTATATTTTGTGTTAATTGTGTTGTAATTAAATTTTATGAAATGGTAGGTTCCTATCCACATAATACCTATGTATTTGACTTGATTTATGTCCGATTCGCCTGTTCCCATTTCGCCTGACCAATTAAAATTTCCCGATTCGCCTGACAAGCTCAAATTGTGGTATCGTTTCGCCTGACCATAAATTGGATGGTGCGTGCTTTTTTTCATCATAAGGGCTATTTTCAAAATACATCAATATTTGATTTATAAGGATGATTTGATTTGAAACAAAAAATTTATTTATTGACATTATTAAGCGTTTTGTACCAGTGTTTTTAAATCAATTATTTTTAAATTTTCTAAACCATCTTGATAATTTTTCCTTTAAATCTTTTTTCATAGATATACTAAGTTCTTTTCTAAAGTAATGTCTAGTTGAAATTATTACTGGAGGAATTTTAGCTTTTAAATATATTTTTTTTGTCATGGCCGGTTATTGGGACACAAAAAAATTTCTAAATTCAAATCGTTTATTCGCTTTACGCTTCGTCAATTTGAAAAATGTTTAGTTTTTATTTTACTAACTTTTTACTATACTGGGTGCTCTATATTTTTTGTATGTATCAAATTAAATAACCATAACATTTTAATTTAATTTTAAGTTCATTTCTTATTATTATTCATTTGTTAGTAATAGATTTCTTAACAGCAAATACATATTTATTATCTGAGCAGGTCAGGAGAATCGAAACTATTTTTTTCCGTTTAACATGTAGTCAAGCAAAACGCTACCAAAGCGTACCAAATTTTTATGTCAGGCGAAACAGGAAGATACCTTTGTCTTTGACTTACTTCGGCTATTAATAAGATATCTTGGAAAATACTACAAAAGTAATTCAATACTTTTCACATCTGAAAATCGGGAAACGTGATTTTTTTCTTGTGTGGCAAATTAGGTCAATAAATATGTTTATTATTTTTTTCTGTTAAGGTTTGTGCACTAAAACCTGAATTACCCTCAATATTAAATGCCTTTACCAATTTTTGATCTAGTATTTCTTAACTTCTAGGAGCCACAGAAGAGAAAACGACCTTCTGGTGCAAAATTTCGAGAGCAAAAAAAGTTAGAGTCCAAGAAAGGGAGAAGATGGCTGGCAGTATAAAACATTTCTTGCGAAAAAGTCAAGTTTCCAACACTGAAACAATAGAGGAAGGTGAAAATACAGTTTCTGAAGCGGCGGCACCACTATCTTCTGCAACATGTGAACCATCAACATCATCATCACTTATCGAAAATATATTCTCTATAGAGTCGACCATTCCAACAAAGACGGCTACAAGTGACATTTCTGACGATGAAGTTTCTACTGAAGCGGTGACTGAGAATACTAGTATATTGATTGACCATGGTCCTCCTTTGATAGGAAACAATTATCAATTTCCAGCTAATAAAGACAAAGACAAAAGAAAATTTTCAAGAAAACTAGGAAATGGAGAAGAAGCAAATAAAATTTGGCTCATTTACTCAGTTTCGAAAAAAATCGATATTTTGTTTTTGTTGTAAAACTTTCAGTAAGACTTTCATAAAAAGACATGAAACATCAATTGTACATAATGTTCACATGAATACATGGATGAATTTAAAAAAAAAATATTAAAATTATCCACAACCGAAAACGATCATCACTTACGGGTTTTAGAAACTGAAAAAAAAAATATTGGCATGACGTTCTGGAAAGAATTGTTGCAGTTGTCAAATTTTTATCCAGACAATGTCTAGCGTTTCAAGGTTCTTTTAAAATACTTTTTGAATTTGATAATGGAAACTTTCTCAAAGCTGTCGAGATGATTTCCTCTTTTGACCCTGTGATGAGAGAGCACATTAGTCGAGTGCAAAACTCACAAACAAATTCTTTAAAAATGGCCCATTACTTAAGCTATCAGATACAAAACGAAATTATTGAATTAATGTGTTCTAAAGTAAAAAATTATATTTTCAATATGGTTCGCAGTTCCAAATATTATTCAATAATTTTAGACTGTACACCGGATACAAGTCATACAGAGCAAATAAGCCTCGTTTTGCGTTATGTCGTTCTGACATTTCTAAAAAGGCTCAAATACAAGAGAGTTTCATAGCGTTCAACCCAATATCCGACTCGACAGGGGAAGGGCTATTTGATTTTGTCGTTGGACTTTTGAAAAATTTGAATTTAGATATTAAAGACATGAGAGGCCAAGGGTATGATAATGGGGCGAATATACGCGGAAAACATACTGGTTTACAAAAAGGTGAGATATTATAAAAAAGCATGTCCCGAAGTTAAATCTAAAACCCCTAAGTGATACTAGATGGTTAAGTAGGATTGATGTCATAGGGCCGCTAAAGTTTCATTTAATTTAAATTTGTGATAGCCTTCTAGAAATAGCAGAAAATTATACTTTTAACATAGAAGCTAGGCATGAAGCAAGTTCTATGCTATTAAGTATCCAATCTTTTAAATTTATTTGCAGTGTAATAATTTGGTATGACGTTTTATTCCAGATTGGCATTCTAAGCAAAATAATGCAAAGTGTAACGACTGATATTAAAGTGTGCCAAAATTATTTAAAGAATCTAGTTGATAATTTTAAAAATTATAGAGATGATGTTTTCGAGGAAAAACTTCTCAAGCTGGAGAACTAGCAGCCGCGCTTGAGATAGAGCAAGGTTTTCCTCCATTAAATACTGTTAGACGAAAGTATAAACCAAAACTGTTCGATTATAAACAGAGAGATGAGACACCTCAAGATCCAAAAACAGCGTTTAAAATAAATTTCTTTTTAAAAATAATTGAACACTAAGTTCGTTAAATAAGTTCTTTAAATAAAAATGATATCTGATTACGACAAACGTTTTTAAATTAAAAATTATTTGAGGTCTACCATGTTACAACAAAGATTATCGGGTTTGGCAATCTTAGCTATAGAGCAAGAGATCCTCGATAATGACATCCTTGATTTTGACAATATTATAAAAGAATTTGCAGCAGCCAAATCCAGAAAAAAACCTATTTAATTTTTGGATAATTGAATGTTTTATTTGTTTACGGTTTGGTTTGTTTTTTTGTTTGTAAGAATAAAATATTGGTTTTTGAAATATCTGTTGTTTCATTACAAAATTAAAATAAAATGTGGTTTCGCAATTAGCTCAAATGTTAAACGACTACAAGAATATTACAGTAAACCAGGAATTTAAAAAACATATGTAACAGCTTAAAGTTGTTATTCTTCAAAATATTATTTATATAAGTACTACATATATTCAAACGGCGCCAAAATATTTCTGGCACGCAGGCGGCGATAACCCTTGCGGGAGCCCTGTTCAAAAGGATATACTCTATAAAGGTATTTAAAAGAAAGACTGCTGCAAAACGGAGAAAAAGAAAATTTGAAGTTAGGAAACCGTCGGTGCACGCCGAAATAGAAAGAAATAATAGCCCAAACAGGTAGGTACTAAAAATTATTTAATAGATATTTTAAGGGCCAAATAGCCTGTATATACGAATATGCATTTTTGTTTTTGTTTGCTCAGTTTGTCATATTTGATTGTTAATGTAATTGTTCTTTAGTTTAGTAGAATCATTTAATTAGAATATCCGTTTTTTTTTCTGAAATAAAAACATTTAAATCGGACACCCAGTATCAACGTATAGGTGTCCCATTAATCAAAGATGTGTGAATGAATGTCTCTAAATTTATTCAGAGAAAAACGCAAACATGTCCGTTATAAAATTTTATGCTGGCATTTCGTCTTGGTTAATGGCAGCGCTAAAAACTTTACAAGAACCCACTATCGAAGAAGTTTATCTCTGGCTCGGTAAAAACGATATTGCATCGAGAATTTAACGTTTTAACTTCTCTGACAAACGTTGCTATACAACGAAAATAGTGATCGTAAAATAAAAAGCGATATCGCTATAAATTATAGAATTTCGTTGATATTTATTTCGATACCTTTGACGATTTTATTTTAGAAAAACTAGATTTTAAAATACAACTTTGTTCTAGAATAGTTAAAAATATACATTTATGTGCATATTAATTGTATCACTTAATGTTTTTCAAGAAACAGAAATATTCCTCAAGGACAATTCTGTACCATCCTTGAATAAGTCGGTAAGTCAAAAATTGAAGTTATTCAGTATGGCCATTTTAAACAACATTTTGATGTTTTCGAAAAACAAATTTTAAGTTGAATTTCGTTTTTTTGAAATAGGTTGTTCATTATACAACCAACAATGTAAATAATTATGACATGTGAAATTATATTACTTAATGGAAAACATCTGACTTGCCTATTTATTGACCTCAAATGTGTGTGTTGTTCTTGAGTTACTGACTTATTCTAGTATAAATAAACAGGAATTTTTTTTTAATATTTTTATTTATTCATGAAGAAAGCAAAGTGAACTTAATTCAAATAACATACATTTTGATTGGAACTGAAAACTAAAAAACGACTGATCATTTAGATAAACCTCTTCCAAATCCGGGGATAGCTGTAGTTACTGGTTTTGGCACAAAAAATTGGAAAAATCCAACTATTCACGGCGTCCTATAAAAGTAAACTCATGGAGGAAACTATTGCGAATTTAAATCACCCATTTATTCACCAAACAGAATGGGAAGAGCCCTTTAGATATATGTAGATATCTTATTTTTACTAAAATTTGACTTATCCACTTATTCACGGATGGTACAGAATTGGAGTTAGGGCCTTATAATTTCATAATTAAAAATACTGTAAAATATCTAGGCCTATATTTAGATCGAAAGTTGCTATGGAAAGATTGTATACAACAAGTTATAAGAAAGTCCGAGAATTCAATTAACATATTATTAAAAGCCTTCTGTTTTACAAAATGGGGAGCTGACCCAAATATCGCTCTATTATTTTATAAAACTATGATAAGATCAATACTAGATTATGGCAGTCATCTTTATGGATCAGCAGCAGATGTTCACTTACAGAAAATAGAAATACAAAAAAAAAGTCTTAGAATTTGTCTAGGATACCTGAAGTCAACTCCCATCAATATCATAGAAATTGAAGCAACGGAACCTCCTCTAGAATATAGACGACAATTTATGAGCAATATATTTATGTCAAGGGTCATTTTCAAATAAGCACATTACATTTCTTCCATTCATAATCTTTCCATACTTGCACTCACTCATTCTTCATTCTGGCAAGTTAAAAAGACTCCTTTATTTGTGGAAAGTTATACTTCACTATCTACATATTCAAACATAATATACACAAACAAAACCATCCCATATTACACAGAAGCTCTTAATATCTTATTTTCAAATAAAATATATACCAAGAATATTAATCCTGACGATGATTTTAACAAAACAACCAATAAACTGTGGCCAGAATATTACCACATTTTTACAAATGGTTCTAAGATGAGTAACAACGTAGGTTGTGCTTATTATGATTCTAAAACAAAGCATCACCAAGAATATAATTTTCCTAAAGAACCATCAATATACACGTTAGAACTATACGCAATCTTGCAAGCAATGAGGTATATACGGCATAATCCATTTAATAAATTTATCATCTTCACAGATAGTAAAAATTCTGTCGACCGTCTAGCAAATTTAAATACATCCTCACAGATCTCGCATCTAGAACTAGATATACTGAAAGAAATTTTGAAATAACAAAGCAAAATAAAACATTAATTGTGGTTTGGACTAAAGGACATTCGGGAATAAAAGGCAACGAAATAGCAGACAACTTAGCTAAATCATCCCATTTGTCTGGAGATGTATTATCTGTAAACTGTATCCCATATTCAGACTTAAAATAATTATTTAAAGAAAAAATTATAACTGATTGGCAGGAAAAATATGATAACACGTTAACTGGTTTAAACTTTAAAAATTATCACAAACAAATTCCAAGATTAAGATGGTTCCATTCAGTAACAAACAGGCACTTTGTAATAACTATAAACAGAGCAAGATCAGATCATGCATTAACCCCATCCTATAAATACAAAATAGGCATTGCTGAAAATCCATACTGTTTATGTGGAGAATACGGAAATTTGGAGCATACGTTACTGGAATGTCCACTACACTGGGAGAGCCTAAATACCTTTTATAATGAACTAACAAAAAATGGGCAAATTTTACCAATTAATTTTAATTGTATTAGATTTACTAACAATACTAGTATATTATTATTTTGTACTTACCAACACATCAAAAGATGTAATAATATAAAATTGTAAATAATACTAACGACAGTTTGTAAGCAACCTTGCGATTATCACAAAAATTGTACGTGCATTGAAAAAAACAAAACAAAAAATATATTAAAAAAAAAATTAATTACAAAAAAAAATTAATTACAAAAA
The DNA here is from genome assembly GCA_927349885.1 of Psylliodes chrysocephalus. Lineage (NCBI taxonomy): Eukaryota > Metazoa > Arthropoda > Insecta > Coleoptera > Chrysomelidae > Psylliodes > Psylliodes chrysocephalus. Next base: position 5,607,519 of record OV651818.1, read on the forward strand.
AAACATTTATGTTAGCGGTATTTCTCTATACTCCCCACCATACATTCTTGAAGTCCATACACATGCGTGTCAGGATGGACGAGCGGGAGAAGACAGACCAGCGCAGTGGGTAGTACGCTAATAGACAGTGGCAATACCACAGCAACATTGTAATTGAGAATACTTGATCGTGAAATAAACCATTGAAAAAGCAGTTTAGACATTTTTATTTGGGATGATACATCCTTTAAGTTTATATATATAAATATATAATATAATACAACAAAAACAAATAAAAATAAAAAAGAAAAATTTATATAAGCACACATACCCAAGTACTAACAATAGAGATACTAACAAATATTTGTGTATTTGTAGATTTGAAACAATATTGAGTATTCGTGGAGCAGAAACAAAAGTCTGGCAAATTGGTTCCTACCACAGCCATTCAACTAATTAAAAAAAAATGTTTGTAGAAAATTGTATCAAAGAGCAACAACTTATAAATCAGAAAAACTTTACAGTCGTATTTTTGTAGGTCCCCACCAAAATTGAATAAAATTTAAGGTCTATTTATACTCACTTATTTAGTATTTCTAGTAGTATTATGATTAAGAATTAAGTTGAACCTTCACAATGTAACAGGGACATTTATACTTGATTTATGAATATTATTAGCAATAATATTTATGCTTAATAATTGACAGGTTCAACTTTTATGTTAAATCTTAAATTTCTTCTTTTCTCTCAAATGAAACAATGACGTATTTGCCCTTTCTTTCTAATAGACAACGCATAATAACAATTGACAATACACATTATGTGGTCAAATTGGTCAGATGTTGTTTATGTTTATTCTCGGATTTAAAAGTAAAAGGTGTTTATTTATACATGATTTATACCAGAGGCAATAATTTATACTATAAGTACGAGAAATACGAATAATATCAGCAGTGTTTACCGAACGACTATATATCTACAGCAGAGCAGAGCTGGGAAGGATTCGAATCACATAGGATTCGAATCCTGGAAAGATATTTTGATTCATTTATAAATATTTTCCTTGTCCTTTTTTTAAATAATTCTACGATTTAAGAAAATTTCATTCTAGTTAATACTCTTGACAAAACTGTAAGAAAGTGTTAGGTTAGGCACATCAAAATCTAGCAACATTTCTTAGAAAATATTGCGTCCATTAATTACGTGAGGTGTTCAAGGGGGGGGAGGGGATCAAGCTAAATCTTTCCAAATCTGACTTGGGGGAGAGGGGGGCCTTTGTAAATCTGACGAACTTTTTTTCTAGTAGAAAACGGTGTAAAATTGCGTGAACATTAAATTAAAGTAAAGAATATTTCTAGAAATTTTTAGTCTTAAATAAAAGTAATAAAACATATTGTGTTTTTTTAATAATCCAACGCATTTACACCCAAAACACAAATTTTGAAAAATCTCACGAGTGATTAGGGGAGGGGGGAGGGAGTTGAGGAAAATCTTACGAAATCTCACCAGGGGGGGAGAGAGGGGGTCAAAAAATCCTCAAAAATACCTTACGTAATTAATGGACGCCCCCTTATTAGAATATTTTTTTTTATAAATGTCTATAGAATGGGTATTATTTTTTTAATTTTATCAAATTCCACCGTACCTAAAGCGTACCGGGCTACGTTTTCTACTTTTAATTATTTCTATACCTACCTAGCTTACAAAAGTGATAGAAGATACTTTTTAGTATTTATTTATTTCTTTTTATCATTCTATTGCCGCGTTTGAATATCCACATCGGATGCATCTAAGATGTGAATTTTTTACCTCGTGATAGAGAATTAGATCTAGACTTTATTGGTCACGTGATAAAATGACAATGACAAGTTAGAAGTTTATACTTTTTAAATTTGACATTTGAGATTTTAGAATCAGATTTTATGACCAAAAGAAAAAATGTAAGTAAATAATGTATGGGTTTTGTCAAGCTAGAAAAAATGGAAAGCCAAAATACAGATGCTGAAATTAATAAATTCATTAATACATTGAATGATGTTAACAAATGCGTAAGGCAGGGCTACAAAGGATATGCTAGGATGGTGGGAAAAGGTGGTGTTCAAAAAATATTGAAAGATAAAGGGATTATATTTTCACTACGTCTGCCACAAACTAATCCTTGTTGTAAACTACCTAAACAATGTTCGTGAGATCTGCAATTGCATTTGAACTGTCAAAGATGAGGTTAATTTTTTTAGGGAATCTGTTTTGCATCGCAAATATACACCAAAAATCCCATTGTTGTGTAAAACAAAGTGGTCTCAAAAATATAAAAGTATTTAATCGTTTAAGTATTTCATTAAAATGATGAAATGTGCAGAAAATTTTTAAGAAGGGAAAAAAGTAGCTTTTCAATTTTCATCTGCGGTTAAACCAACCTCAATCGTAGTATTAAGCCTTGTTCATAGTAGGAGCGGCGCGCGTAGCGACGCGTCGTCGGTAAAACAACTTATTGTTACCAAACGTAAACGTTCAGGGTAGCTATTCTTAAATTTGAGGGAATAGAAAACCGGTTTTTCTTTATCTGCCACACACAAATTTGAATTGTTGTGTCATTCTTTCTTCAAAATTTTTACTCCCTGAGATTCAAGAATAGATACCCAGAGTGAGAGCGACTAGCGATACGATGCTTTGAAATATCAATCGCTTCGCTCGACGCAACGCTATCGCATCGTCACGCGCGCCGCTCCTTCTCTGAACAAGACTTTATAGGCAAGTATAACGTACAACTCCCTGTTAGAACCAGTAGCGAACATATTGGAGTCTAAAACCCTGGACGTAATCAAGTGTGCATAGTATATCCAAACAATATAAACTATAGTTGCAGAACAGGGACACTCTGCCGAAGAACTAAGAGCTGCGTCTTCCACGGATTGTAGATGGCCAAAACTAGGATAAATCATTCAGCTACTTCATCAAGCGAGTATTTGGATTCGTTATTATCCTCATTAGAAGCGAGGTTTAGTCAAGACCAATCGCCATTGTTTGTTCTCATTGTTATATCTCAGTCAGATAGCAAAAATTATAGCTTAAAATTTAGAAAATTCTACGGAAGAAGTTTCCAATATGAATCAGAAGGAATTGCGTCCAAAGTCGAGCTGTGGCGTAATTTTCGAACAAACAAGTAAGAGACTCTCGAAACTTTGGAGATAACAGACGTGATTCAACAAGTAGAAACTAAACGGGGGGCTTTGTATGCTCAATGCACATAGAAAACTTGTATTTACACCAATCGGACTGTAAATCGATAGCATTTCCATAGTTATTGACAATTTGGAAAAAGTTTAGGTCATTTACAAAAAGTAATACGTAGATTAGTCGAGAAGTCGTTCTTAAAAGCAAGAATAAACAACAGTTTTTGTTTGAGGAATCCCTAGCCTAAAAGTAAGTTTTTGTTTACACAAATTTCTTTAAAAAACAGTTGGAGAGCAATTTTTATTGACAGCTACAAAATTACCGTATCACGACGTCTAATAGCAGGTGTTGAAAGCCCATAGCAACATAGTATTTGATTAAAACCCATTTTAACTGTCTAAAATCCAAATAGCCGGCAATCATATCATCGAAACTGTGATATATCCTGACATAAGGCCCGCGGGCGTGATTATAAACATCCCGATCCATAAATATTATCGCAGATATCTCCCGGACATCGATCATACAGATCGAACTCGACGTAGCATCACATCCCCCGTGCAGGATAATCACTGGTATTAGCGGGTACCGACTCGGTGGTCCGGCTCGGGACTACCGAAGTCCCACGCACACTCACAGCACCCTGTCACAATGCACATATAATTATGTTATAAATAATCGGTAAATGGGGGCCGGACGCCGGCCGGCCGATAGACTTGAACTTGGTCAGACCGTAACGGTGCTCGCGGCTGTTTGCCTTTCATCGGGAACTGCTAATTGAAATCGACGGATGGATGCAATGATTGCGATGGGTCGTACCGGTAAAGTCCGAATACAATAAGAAGAAAATCGCTACGTCATAACCAATATTTCAAATTTAAAGTATATAGGGTTTCTGTAACGATTCATATACAAGATGAGTCATAACTAGTGTGACATAGAGTAAACACAGGTTATTTGGATCTAGGAAGATAGTATTTAAAACAGTAATGGAGTACAGAACCACTTCGATGGTAGCGACATAATAATCACGGGAATTATTCCCGTGAACCTGCTAGCGGAAGAGAGAACCAGAATAGTAAAAAATTACCACAGCGAAGAAGGAAAAACTAGAGCAAGATAAAAATAATGGGAAGATGGAAAGAAAGGTGGAACGCGAATAACAGCAAAGAACAATGGACAAAGATATTGATCCCCGCATAGAGGCATGATTCAATTGCAAACATAAGTACTGCATGTAGTGTGTGACACAGTTCCTAAGCGGACACGGGTGCTCGGCTCATTCACGCAGTGTTGCTAAAACCCTAAGGCTTTATCCGTCTATCTACGGATTTTAACGATAATTACCGATTTTCCGATATGATAGTTTTTTCAACGGATGTTTTAGATTTTGTTTATTTCTGGTCGTTATGAGTTTTCTGTCCGTATTGTAATTGTCTTTGGTTTTACTGTTTTACATATTTCTACATTCCTCATAATTGTAATACCAACAAGGGGTTAGCTGGACGTGAATGTGTCTACGGGTTTTTAAAAAGACAAATAAATATTTAATTGAGGCTTCCAGAATACACGTCACAAGCAAGAGCATCCGCGTTTAATAAACATAATGCGTGTTCATTTTATAATTTATTGAAACAAATGCTCGAAAAACATGAATTTTCTCCTAGTAGAATCTTCAATTGTGACGAGACGGGTATTTCTACGGTGCCAAACAAACCCTCAAAAATATTGTCTTTAAAAGGAAAAAAGCTAGTCAGCTGAACGTGGTTAACGTCCCACAGCAGAGATTTGCTATAATGCAGTTGGATTTTACATTCCTCTAATATTTCCTAGAGTTTGAAAATGTCCTCCTCTGGAGCAGGGGTTACCTCCAGAGTCTGTATTGGCATATCATCAATCTGGGTGGATGCAGAGTGAGTTATTCTCAGATATTTGGTTCTAGTACTTTTTAAGATACACTAAACCATCAGAGGATGATCCAGTGTAGTTAATATTAGACGGGCACTATACACGGAAAACTAGTTGAGAGTGCTAGAGCCAACCATGTGCTTATAATTGTAATACCACCGCATACTTCACATCGGTTATAACCACTTAATGTTTCTTTTATGTTCCCTCTTAACTCATATTATGAACAAGAAATTAGAAATTGATTGCTTAATAACCCCGGAAAGGTTGTTACTATCTATCAAGTTGGAGAACTTTTTGGAACTGCATTTCAACGAGCAGCAACTAATCAATTTGCTGTCCATAATAAAGCAACTGGAATTGTTTCGTACAATCCAGATATATTTCCGGTAGATTTGTTTAAACCAGCAGAAGCAACAGATAAACCTATTGATCAAGAACGGCCAACCACTCCCCTACATGCAGTAGTTGATAATGTGCAAACAGTTGAATATAGTAAATCCCTACTTCCGGGACCATCAATCGCCAGGACACCATCCCCTAAAGCTTTTAAAGAATCGCGAGAAATAATCGAAAAAAAAATTTTTTTTAGATGTGGAGAGAAATGTTAGTCTTAACGTCAACTCCAAACTATGAAGATCTTAAAATTGCAATTTTAGGAAAACAAAAAACTCCGAAAACGAAAAAGAAAGCAGTTAAAAAGAATCTGATTGAAAAAACTGAAAAAAGAAAATTGAACGAATCTTCATCAGATAGTTTTACCAAAGTTGAGCTAAATGACACGGATGACTCAGAAAGTGAATTTCAATTACAAAATTGATTGTAAAAAACTCAATGCAGGTGATTTCATATATGTAGAGCTAACATCAGAAAAAAAAATAGCTAAAGTAACTGCTATGGATAAAAATGTTGATATTGCAAAATATACCATTGTTGTATCCTTTCTGAGGCAATATGGCCAAACAATGGACATCTATGTTTTCCTGATATAGAAGATCTTAGTGAAGTTCTAGACACTGAAATTTTAAGAAGATTATGATTTTGAGGCATGGGAAAATTTTTCCTTATGATTTTAATAAATTTAAAATATTTTCACTTTGCCCCACAAATGGAATCACTTTACCCCACATATGGGGCAAAGTGTTTTTTTTACATTTTACTATAAAAACATATGAGAGATAAGGGATATAAAAATGTATTTGTATTATATAAACTTTAAAAATCATAATTATCTTATTTTTCCACGACTTTTTTATTAAGATGGCCTCTTTGCCCCTATAAACCTAACACATTTTCCAATACATAATGTAATTTTTTCCTGCCTTTTTTAAAATAAATATTTAGTAATAGTTTAAAAATGCTAAACCATATTATTTGTAATTATTACATTTTTTACATTAATAATATGATAAAATAATCCACTGTATAGTTTAAGTGGTACTGTTTAAGTAAACAAATTCAAACAGGTTAGCCACATTATAAATTTGAACACAAAATTACTAAACAGCTTTAAGCCTGTCATTTTAAGAAAAAAGGAATCCTTGACCTACTTTATTGATACTCCGATATCTTTGGTGATGCTCCGCAGTCATGAACTTTATTTCACGTAGGTACCTATTGAACAATTATAATAATTATGGCACCCGCATCTATAAGCTTATTATTAAATTATAAAGTAATAGAATGCAATTGTTACATACGTAGTCGTAAAATAGGTCGAGTGTGATAATATTTTAAAAAGCTACTTGTACAAAGCCAGCGTGTGCATTAATGAAGACATTTGCATAATGTTAAGCACCACTAGGAAATGATGGAGTTGTGCGAACATTGAAACGATGTTCACGACAGCTGATTTATTATGAAACAGAATTATAATTGTTAATTTTTCTTTTCCGCTTATCTTGTTGATCGAAAGTTTTATTAATTCCTTCCGAACGTTTCTGCGGTGTTGAAATTATTAAAAATATATCAAAATAATTAAATAAAAATTGTAATTAGGTTTAAAGAATTAAGAGCTAAAGCCAGGTTTGAAATTAAAAATAGTAAGAAAGAATCCTGGAAAAAGTTTGTGCAAAGCATAAATGTATCAACAAATATGACAAGTGCTTGGAAAAAAGTTAAACAAATATCAGGAGGAAATTCCTTTCAACAAATAAGGTATCTGGAGAAAGATGGAAAAATAATATCAGACCCTAAAGAAATAGTTGAAATATTATCTAAAAACTATTAAAACAATTTTAGCGACGTCAATTACAGAGAAAACTATTTAAATAACAGAAAACTAACAAATATTACAAATTTTCCAATAAATACCAACAATAATGCACCTAATAATAATCCATTAATTGAGGCAGAACTAGATGACGCTATAAATTCTTTCAAAAATTCTAGCCCAGGACCTGATAATATACCCATCATATTCCTACAACATTTGCCAAAAAAGGCAAAAGAAATTCTACTAGAAATATTTAACAAAATATGGAAATACCATGTATTCCCAAACAATTGGAGAGAAGCAACAGTGATACCAATTCTGAAATCTGGAAAAAACAAACTTTCGGCAGACTCTTATAGACCAATTTCACTTACGTGCACAATGTGCAAAACCCTTGAAAAAATTGTTAACAATCGATTGTTATGGGAATTAGAACGCAGAAATTTAATTACTCCAGAACAAAGTGGATTTAGGAAACAGAAAAGTACCACTGATAATCTATTAGACTTGGAAAGCGATATTCAGGAGGCATTTATTAACCAACAAAAATGCCTGGCAATATTTTTCGATATTAATAAAGCTTTTGATATAGCCTGCAGAGCCAACATACTAAACATATTACAAAACTGGAACATAAACGGCAACATACTGGCTTTCATAAAAAATTTCATAAACAAAAGATATTTTTATGAGAAAAATACAAGAGAATGGAATACCTCAAGGTTCTGTTATCAGTCCAATACTTTTTCTTATTGCAATCAATGGTATTGCAGAAAATGTTCCAAAGGCAGTCAAAAGACTATTTGCTGACGACTTAATAATGTTCATTAAAAGCAAAAGCATCACAACAATGAAGCCAATAATACAAAAACAATTAAATGATATAGAAAAATGGTCTGATAAAACAAGATTTCACTTCTCAACTTTAAAGACAAAATGCATGATATTTTCTAAAAATAACAATCATGAACTACCAGAACTTAGGCTTTACGGAAAAAACTGGAATTTGTAAAGACTACAAAATTTCTAGGTATGATTTTCGATACCAAACTAAACTAGAATGATCACATCAAAAATCTCGTAGTCGTTTGTCAAAAAGGTATTAATTTACTTAAACTATTATCCAGCAGAAATTGGGGATCAGACCAGGAAACCCTTCTACTTATTTACAGAAGTCTCATTCGATCTAAAATTGACTTCGGCTCCATTGTCTACGCATCTACAAAAAAATATATTCTCAAATCTCTTGACGTCATTCATAACTCTGCGTTGCGAATTATATCAGGGGCTTATCGCACATCACCGTCTGAAAGCTTATGCGTCCAGTTGGGGGAACCATCGCTAAATAAAAGAAGAGAATGTTTGACGTTGACTTATGCAAGTTCATTGATAAATAAGAAAGAACATCCTACTTTTGAAAACACCCACTCAGAAAGATTTAAACAGTTGTACTTGCTAAAAAAAAACTGCCACCCTCCTTTTTATGAAAGACTTAAAAAACAACTAGAAATTCTGCAACTTGATTTTCCCTCTATATTCATCTGTAATATAAAAACCCCACCAAGGCTAATACATGCTCCATTTATCGACGCTTCTCTTTTATCCTCAAAGAAAACATTCTCCTGCTACTTTAATAAAACATTCCTTCATGTCCAAATTAGATCAATATCCTGATCATTACAATGTTTATACAGATGCACCTAAAACATCAGACGGCGGTGGAGTCTCAGTTGTAACCCAACATTCCAAATTAAAATACAAACTCCCCCCTTAACTAGTGTTTATACTGGAGAAATGTTTGCTCTTTTGAAAGCCCTTACCCATACATAGACAATATTATATCCCAGAACAGCTTTAATAATAACAGACTCCCTGAGTTCTCTCAAAACTATTGAAAAAGTATATTCCGACCATAAACTTGCCTGCCTAATAAAAGAAAAGTCGGTTCGATTAAAAGAAGACAGCATTGAGGTGGTGTTTTTATGGAACCATTCACACGTTGGAATCCAGGGCAATGAAGAAGCTGACAGATGTGCCAAAGAAGCAATAAGTAATGAAAGTGCGGAAATAGTGAGTGAAACTTTACATGAAGATGTGAAAATGTGGGTAAAAACCAAAGTTCTAAGTGCATGGCAAAATGAATGGCAAACATCAACATCTAAGTTACGGGAAGTTAAAAGAACAGTGAAACCTTGGCCTATTAAAATATACCCGCGTTCAACACAAGTGCTAATATCGCGACTAAGAATAGGCCATATGAAAATTGCACACGAGTACCTAAATAAAAATGAAAATAAACCATACTGTGATACATGCAACACTGTTGTTACAGTAAAGCATCTCCTATTGGAATGTGTAAAATATAACAATGAAAGACAACAAAACAATCTACCAAACTCATTGTGCTCCCTTTTAGGTGAAAACTGTGATACAAAATCTATTGTAAAATATTTAAACGACATTCAAATTCTCAATTATTTGTAAACGATGTAAACCCACTCCACCGTTAATAACCTACTTGGTTGATGCGGTAGACTAATAAATAAAAAAAAAAAAATTGTAATTAAAGTATTATTCGGAACGATGAGACGCGCACCGAATACAATTATGGCACTCAAAAAACATTGTTTTTAAAATTTGGATAATTTACTTTTAGTGAATAGTTACAATACAGTGTTTGAGTGAGGACGTTATGTTACAATTTGATGTACGACTTCACCACTTTCGTGAACATAAAGTCAGCGACTTTTTTTAAATAAAACGGCATATTACTTTTCTTCATTTTTGTATTCCCCAGATTACAAAAATGTAAAGTCCAAAGTCATTGGTTTGTGAATTAGAGGCACAGATGTGGATAGAAGAGATAGGAAAATAAGCGTACCTTGTAATCCGGCATGTTTGCAATTTAAGCGAACCACGCACATGCGGAGTTGCTGTAGTGTTTCGACAAAAGTGACATTTATGTAATTTTCGAAATTCCCTATTTTAGTGAATTTAAAATTTTTTTAGGAGTTTCTACTATAGACAATAAAATGGGAAAGACGTGCTTTGTTTTTAGTTGTTTAAACAACGGGGATTCAGAAAACATTGCATTCCACAAGTAAGACATATTTTCTACCAAAACCGTATTCCTTATTTATCACATTTCTTAGACTATATTTTCTATAAAACGAAATATCGTACTACAATAACAAACTGTATGTGTAGGTATCTAACGTTGATATTATAAATTTTTTAGATTGAGGAAAAAGCGTATGCTTCTTGGTTAATAGCTGTTGGAAGAAATCTATTGGAAAATATAAGTGCAAATAACGCTATTTGTTCTTCCCATTTTCATAAAGATGATTTAATAGTTTCAAAACGAAAAGATACAATAAAAAATAATGCAATACCTTCCATAAATCTGCCTAAAATTGGAGATTTTGATAACATTAATGTTATGAGGTAAATATCTCTACATAAAATTATCAATTTTTAAGAAAGTGATAAAAATATTGTTATCTATATTATTTTTAGAAATTTACAACCTTGAATTTCAACGAATATTAATTAAGAATATAAAGAGGAATTAGATGTTGCCAGTTGGTTATTTTTTATTAAGGGTTTAGATGGCAATGAAAGACCAAATGTGGTGTTGGAGGCTCTTCTAAAATTGCATGAATATGGAGTTTCCATCACCTCATTATCATTTGATGGAATTAGAGCTAATTTTACAATGATTACAAATCAAATATTAGGAGAAGAATAAATAAACTTAAACTATATTATTTAAGTTTATTATAGAATATATAAAGAAACTTAAAACGTTAGACAGTAGATAGCTATGTTATTCAGACACCGAAGAAGAATAATGGTTTTCTAGACTTTATTTTATCAAGTTTATAATAGGTTTATATGAGAAATATGTATTTCTAGGGCTAGGTATGGATGGAACAATAATCCATCACCTATAAAAATTTCCATTCGTATAGTAGACTACGATTACTTCTGTACCATAACATTAAGAATTTTAATGGCTATTGTATTCTTCAGGATCCCATCAATATTTTACAAATGACACTAAAAAGTACAACAGTACCTATAGTTTATTACTACTTTCTTGCTAAATATAATCAAGAGAAACTTTAGAAGATTCAAAATTCTTGTATGCGCATGTTAAATGAATATAAAATTCAGGAAAGAGTAAAATATTTATATGTACATTTTTTGTATCAAATTTTAATGTTTAAACTTCCTCAATATTTACATAATATCTTTATACAATGTAAATTTAAGAGTCAACACTTTTACATCCCCAATGCATAGAACTTCAAAATTCCAGGGGTTTAGTTACATTGCACCATTATTGTTGAATTTAGAACTTAATAATTTAAATTTGAATTTTAATAATTATGTTAAGAGTATTAGGCAAGTTCTTATTTCAAGAAAATGATTTATTTTAAAATTTAAATGAATTATTTTGTGAACATGTTTTTCTGTTGTAATGAGGATGAATTGAAAAACGCCTTAGCCGAATTAATTTGAGACACTAATGTACTAATAGTTGCTCAATAAACATTATTTATTTATTTATTTATTTAAATATAGTGATGTTCATATTGTAAAAAAATATACAGTATGTTAAGCCGGCGCATCAGGCACAATAAAGATGAGACGCTTAATTATATTTGTATGTGAGAGCGATAAAGATAGTAATTGAATTGGCCACACCCTTTCGATGGCAAGCATGTGATATTGCGGTCCACACTTATTAGTATTATTCTTTCTCTCTATTCAATGGTATTGTATTCTATACCATTTTCCTGGAATCAGGATGGAAAAGTTAAATTACTGTATATTGGAAAATAATTATACAGAAAATGTAATTAAGTTGTTAGCTAAATTATTCCAACCTATACGTCCTCACTGTATATTTTATTTGAGATATACTTTAAAAAATGTAAGTAATTAATACGTGCCATTGTTGCAGAATCACAACTTGTCCGTATACTAATAATTTGTTCTATTTTTTCTATTGTTTCTATTTTTAAGCAAAATTAAATGTTTGGAATGGTATACAATACATTTTAGTTTTTTTTTTTCAGTTTTTCCCACTATTTTAGCTTTTTCTCACTATTATAGCCTTTTCCGAGGCTTTTTCGTAATATTTGAGTTTTTCTTACCACTTTTACTTTGGTTAGGTTCTTTGACCATTTTTTATGAATGTTATTTAATTTGCTCTTATTTAGTTTTACTGACTAATTCATCGGTTTTTTACTGTTCCTTGTCCGTATAATTTCTAGTTTTGTGGTAACGTAATGTTTTCAATGTTTATATGCAAAATTTATTGATGAGAATGTTGAATGTCATTCTCTACACAATATAAATTGTGTTTGACTAAGCAGACTGTATAAGATGCACTGGATTTTCAATATAAAGTTGGATGATTAAAAATTAAACTCACCGTCTTTACTATAATTTTTATTCTTCCATTAACACATAAAATACGAGTTTGTAACGTTATAAATAACGTTTCAGTTTTAGTTCTGCAATATTATCTACATTTAATAATTATACCCTCTTGGGAAAAATATTTCGTCATGCCACTGGTACAATTATTTCCTTACCGTGTGTTTCAACCCCACCTGTCCTTCGAAAATCAATGATTTGGGTCCTGCGCGCGATCGTACAATGGAATTTAGCTTTTAAGTCAGATTTTCTTTTCATTGTGTGAGCTTGAACTATCCACTTGTTTTGTGAATGATTGGTGACAAAAGGTAATTATTTAATATATTTGGTTATTTAAAATTGCTTCATCAGTGATTACAGGTTCAACATTTCGTTTGGGTTGATTAACGTTAAAATGCTCTTTCGTTTTTATACCGCATGCCATGAAAAGCGGCCATTTTTCGTTTTTTTAGATCTATATGTTTTTTTCCATCTTTTAACAAGGTTACTGAATACTGTTGCGAATCTAATCAATCGCTGCAATTTTAATAATTTTGTTCTATATTAAATGTACTTAATTTGTACTTTCTTTTTTGTGTAACACATGTTAAGAGATAGAAAAGTTTTTTTTTTATATTAGTAACTGACACCGTGTTTTTTTTTTTTTCTTTAACAAAAGAGGAGAGTGGCAAAGAAAAGAGGATAGACAATTAAGCCCTACTAAGGAAGTTAAGCTGATACAAAAGAATATACCGGCAAATTAACAAAAGTAACAGGGCGATACCTTCCATAGGATAACGACAAATTTAAGAGGCTACCTTGAAGAAATAAGAGATCCCGAGCTCAAGCTGTAACCCTGAAGTATAGTGTCCAGCAGTAGTATCTCCTCATCAACGGCCCAGTTAAGGCTGTAACTCCTCGACTGTCAACCCGAGCCAGATAAGTATCTGCCGCCAATAATCCGAACATGTTTACTAAAGAAAATCCATAGTCACTATATTTTGATTTAACTAGATTTAAAATTTAACCATTTGTTATTCTAATATTTCTTAAACTTGAGAATTGTTAAGTGTTTAACACTAACAATTTTAATATCACTCTTTGAATTTATTCCTTACTTTCAACTAGCAAATTAATGGCATACTTTGTATTTATTGACCAACACTTTCTTGTCTTTTTAATTAAAGATGATGCCATTGGTTTGTTAGTAAATTCTAAAACTCGAACTCAACGACCCTGATGAAAATAAAGTTACTATATTTGAATTAAATTCATTTATTTCGTTAATTCGTTACAAGTTTTTATATCACTAAATTTATACTAAAGTCTATTCAGATTTCATTTGCGCCGCGTCAAAACAATCTCTCCCATCCAGCAACAGCTCACGTGGCATTTTTTTTGCGCTTCTATTGGTTAATCGGTCGTTAGTCATTTAGACGACGCGCAAATATTTTTTGTCAGAGTCGAGTTCAGTTCAATTTGGATAATTGGTATAAACGGCGTTTTGGTAGCATTCACCGTGTTGGTTAGTTTGGACATTTTGTATGTTTGATTGATTATAATTCATTATATTATAGTTTAGATATACATATATTGTGTTATTTATTTTTTTTTGTTTTTGTGGTTGTTTGAACATTTTTAACTCTATTTTATGGACATTTTGTAACTGCTGCGTGACACTATGTCCTCCACAGATACAGCAGATGAAGTCCAGAAAAATGTTTTTACTCCTTCTAAAAAGTGACCGAAAAAGGGACATTTGGTCATCCGTACTAAAGAAATGGTTCTTAATATTTATAAGCATTACATTTTATAGAACCCTGATATGTTGGTACATGATGTTGAAAGGAGAGTTGCTGATAAAACAGGGATGTGCGCTAAAACCGTTTTTAATGTTATGAAGGAGTATAGGCAGATTCATAAATTTTCTGAACCAAAAAAAAAGCTACGTTATAAACAAATTAGTAGCTCTGTGGATGATTTTGATAAAATGCAATAAGGCGCAAAGTACATTCTTCTTTAAAAATTAACTTCCAACAATCGATAAGGTTTTATAAGAAGTCAACGATGATCCATATTTGTCTACTTTTAAGCGAGCTACATTTTACAAGCTTTTCAAAACCCTTAATTTTAAATTTAAAATTCGAGGAAAAAATAGTTTGCTTTTAGACAAAAATGAAATTGTTTCGTCCTACGCCACAAGAAATTAAACGGTACAGAGAAGAAAAGCAAAAAATATATTATCTTGATGAGACTTGGATTAACGCAGGCCACACCAAATCAAAAGTATGTTTCGATATGTCGGTTTTATCATTCAGACAAGCCTTTTTGGATGAACTTTTAACTGGTTTTAAAAACCCATCAGGTATGTGCGTAAAAACAGCTCATTATATGCCATATTGGAAGTGAAGAAGGCTTTGTCTCTAATGCACTTTATGTATTTAAGTTGAAAAATCCGGTGACTACCATGAAGAAACGTGTGGAGAATCGTTCAAAGAGTGGTTTAAAAAACACCCTACCAAAATTAGAAGATAACTGTATTATTATTCGAGAAAGCTGGAAAAAATACCTACAACGACGTCTAAAAAAGGTGATATTTAAAAATGGCTATAAGGGAAAAAATTGAATTCGACTACCAAATGCTTAAGATCCAACTTCTAAAACTTGGTAAGCAACATAAACATTATGATAGGTATGTAATAGATGAAATGGCTAAGCACCAAAAAACATAATACTTCATCTGTCTCCGTATCATTGTAAACTTAACCCTATTGATTTAATCTGGGTTGACGTTAAACAATACGTAGCAGATAAAAACTCAACATTTAAATCTGGAGACATTAAAATTCTTTTTGAAGAAGTAATATTATTAATTTCTCCAGAAAAATGGAAAAAGTGTATCGACCATGTTCGCCAAAAAGTTGAAGTAAAAATGTGGGAGTTGGATAATAATATAGAGGTTCAGGTAGAACCACTTGTAATTTTGATTAATGAAGATAGCCCTTCAAGTCTAACTAATTTATCCGATTCAGAATAGTGCTAAGTCAGGTAAGGAAGATTGCTATAATACAAGGTACAAGGTGTCTAATCTAAATACTAGTAGAACAAGAACAATAAAGAACAAAAGTTGTCAAAAATACAAAAGGTTTCTTTTTAAGATGCACAATTTTAAATCAAATACCAAATTCAAATACCAAATACCTCTTATATTTAAAGTTTTTTTAATGCTTTTAGTAGATATATATTAGCTTTAAATAATTTGCAATTATTTGGACACCCTGTATAATATAATTTTATAATATGATTGTTAATGCTCTGTATCACAGTAGACATATCGCACATCCGATCAAATATAACTTAAAAAAACTTGGGTTTTAAGTTAAATATATACAAATGCTGAAAATTAAATGTTGCATCATCCCAAACAGTCATATCTGTAACTCCACATATTCGCCACTAGATGGCAGATGTCACGGTTTAGTACTAAGACTAGTTTTCTCTTCGGTGTTCTCAATTAGTGTGACATTTAGTAATTTACTTTTTTCAAGTTATAACTCTATTTTATCGGAGGTGCGATATGTAATGAACTAAATATAATGCAAACATCTCTTTTAAAGTCAAATACATTTATTAATTTGTATTGCAGGTTAACGCAGTTTATGTCTCTCACCTATCTTCGTCCAGAAATGTCACTAAAGTCTGGGAGACCGTGTATGGCATTTATTTTATAGCTTTAGTTTACAAAATATGTTTTTATCGTAATAAAAAAATAATTTCACAATTACACTCTTTTATTTTACATTTTTGCAAGACGGAAAAGTAAAATACGGCCCTTCTCAATTTTAACGACCACCTGCTTCTGTTTACATCAGGCGTAAATTAAATTTGAATAGACTTTACACTGTTATTATTACTATCTTAGTCAGAGAAAATTGATCACATAACCATTTACTACAATATTAACCAATAATTACTAAATTCCAACAAAGCAGTGTGGCTTGTCGATGCAAGCCGTTTAGTTAGGTGTATTTGGTCGCTTCTGCCATATCAGCGAAGAAAATGGAAAACGACAGTTCGCGTCGTTTACTTCAACCAATCATTTACGCGCATCTATCGGCGTTTTGTGGATTAGACTTTTAGAGCGAAGAAAAGTGACGTAATCGCGCTCGATTGTTTCTAGAAATGGCAGGGGTGGTTTAAAGTAAAATGTGTTGATGAACGAAAATTGGTAAAACAAACAAATGACCCGCATGGATATGTTGAAGTCTTTCAACACATATATTTGTTTTCACCTTGAGGTTTCAAAAATAATTTTCAATATTTCATAGAGATAATTTTGAAATTTATTTGGGGAGATCCAGGTATTTATTAATTTTCTTTAATTTTCGATAGGTACCCTAACGGACTAGTTTCAGAAACTTTTAAAACCGATATTTAATACATTTGATGTGCCCAATTAATTACTTTAAAAACATTTTAAGTATCGAGGGCCACAACGCAGACCTCGTAACTAACATTTTCACTGAAAATTAAATTTTATGATTGACAAGGGGGTAGCCATGTGTGAGTTGAGGTAATTTTAAGGTGAAGGGGGAGAAAAAGTCCTTTATATCTCACAAGGAAAGTCAATGTTTAATTATTTAACAAAACATTGAGTGCGACCGGTTTCGAAGTGTCATCACTTCATCTTCATTGACTTTCCTTGTGAGATATAAAGGACTTTTTCTCCCCCTTCACCTTAAATTTTATGATATTATCGTTTAAAAAATTTCTCTACAACTACTGTATAGAGGAAGTATTACAATTTTTTAACAAATAATGGGTAAATATTAGTTCTATTATAGTGTAAAATGGATTATTCTATGCACTTGTGAATCGTTTTTTACATCTCCTGAATATTGTTGATTTTGCGACTTACGAGGTTCTGTCTTGTGGCTCTTGGTATGTAGGTGTACCAGAGATAACAGAGATATAAGCAGTCATTGATAAAATATAATATTCACGGTGCCAACAATAGTTCGCACTGGATACATTCTATTTCTAGACGCGGGACGAGGCGACGAAAGGTGAGAAGTAAGAGAAGGGATAGAGAGAAGGATTTTACGTAGTTTTATCAATGAATAACTGCGCGAATAGTGAAATTACATCTAATTTAGTGAAATTACATCCAATTTAGTTAAATTTAATATAACTAATATTCAAAAATTTATGGGTTCAGTTGCAATAAAATAGGTTAAATTATTTTAGCGTTTTAAATATATGTAAATAATTGTGTAAACAAAACGAGAATAATGAAATAGTATGGTGTAGATTTAAACTTATTTTAACTTTGCCTCCCACTTCGGTTTCACAAGCTGAGTTTTTCAGGGAAGAAAGTACATGATAAGCTAACCCTTATTCCGGAGGTATTACAAAATTAGACTGTGCAAAAGGGCATTATCATAAAAAATCGAGTTATTGATACCACCGTATAGAAAAAAAAATGCTTATTTTTTGTTCTAATGCTCAATTAGGTCTTTGTAGGAAGTATTTTTTTATCATTATTTAAAAAAAATCATTTACATTAGCCCTTATGGTCGAAAAAAAAATTTAAACGTCAATATCTCGGTTTCAACTGTCTACAAATATGTATAAAAAATCTTCTTTTAGAAATATACCTCTCATCTGACGAAAAACGAAGGCCTAAATGAAAAAAAACTATTCTTTATAAAAGTTTCGCCTATGTATTGACAAGGTAAAAGTACTTTCCTCATATTTTTTGCTTTTAAATTAACAACATAGCAATAAACAATTAGAGATGTCATGGTTTTACTAGAAAGCAAACATTAAAGGCAGAGCCTCTCGACTTTTTATCGACTCAGTATTGAAATGTATGCAATCAGTTTGACTCTTATATTATTTTATACAGGGATTATTGATTTATCCACTATGTATTAATTACTTTAAGATTGTTTCTTTATATTTGGTGGAAAATGAAAAATAAGAAAATACAAACTATTTATTGAAGTATCAATTATAAATAGTAAGGCTATTGCTTTGCAAAATACAATAAATCCCCAATATAAACAAATTATAATAGTAAAAGTAATAATTGGAAGGAAGTTTTTAAAGCATAAATTAATAATATTAAAATTTATAATTACAAGACTTTCAAACTAATCAGAATCAGATTCACCACACGAATCAACATTTTCCAAAACATTAGCGGCTGTGGTCAAACTATTTCTGTGTGCCATACAGGTGCAGAAACCGATACAGCCAATATTTTTTCCTGCATTTGCAAATTTTGCTTCCACAGTCTAGAACAGAATATTATTGTTAGAATATTGTATAGTATCTTTTTTGCATTTGCATGATGTCAGTTCTGTTATGTCTGGTGGCAGGTCGGGCAGAGTCTTAAAAGTGGGTATCAGACTTCCATCTTGATCTACTTTCCATCCATACTCTTCAACATTAGGAAGCTGCATCTGGGTTTAAAGAGCTTAGCCAAATATTTAGCTGGTAAAAACATCTTAAACAATGTAGTCTTAGGGCGTCTTTAGTCGGTGGCAATTTAGCGATGGTTTTTGAAGAGGCCAATAATCCCCTCAAAATGTTAATGGAAGTAACATTGTCAGTTTTGAATAAATTTTATTGAAAATTCTTTCAAGATTAGAGAATATGTTTTCAGAGTACTGATCAGTGCCAAATACATTCAAAAAGTAATGGTGTTCAAGGTAGGTTTTCCAACAGGTTCTTTTCCCAATGCCAGACAATTGGCTGGTTGTATCACAACCGGTCAGAGAATGAAAAGCAGGCACATTTTTTAGAAGGTTTTCATCCAAATTTAAATAATGTACTGCTAGAAATCGTCTTGAGTCTCCTCGCCTTGTTCTGAACCATATATCTTTAGTCAAAAACTTCTTAAAATAAATTAATAAGACATCTATATCGTTGCAATAAATAATGCAGCGTGAATGCCCCGAATTTTTGGCTGACAATATGTGCGATAAGATACGATTATCAGCGTCTTCGTGATTTGAATTTAAAAAATTGTCTTTTGATGGTTTAAAATTCTTCCCATATTTATTGATTTTCGCGAATCCACCACTAGTTAGAAATTGAATATGCTTTATATGCAAGTTCTATTGTTGCGGAAGTGGAATATTAGGTCGGTCAATTTCTATATCAATTGATTTCTGAAATCCTCTCTTTTGACGTCTTGTGTTTTTGATAGAATGTCATTTATAATGATCAAATACCACATCTATCATTTGAGCATTAAATTTATTTCTAAAAATAATGTTTACAAATATATGAGCATATTCTTTAAATGATATGCAACTTTTGGGCTTTCCTATTTTGATATAATTTTTGTCTTTGCTACTTGCAACAACAAATCCGTAATTAAAATTTTAAACGAAAACTTATAACTTACCCAAATATATTCAGCTGCAACAGGATGAATGTAGATATAATAAAGATGCAAAAATATCTATATTTTTTCCCAATTTATTAGGTAATTTAATATAATATAGCACATACACTTATTAATTCTTTAGTAAAAACAGATAACAATATGACACATTGCCCAATGGAACATAACAAGAAGTTTTATAATAAAAAAAATGAAAAATCCTACCATATCAATAATGTGATACATCAGCCGGCACGTGGAGAGAAACAGAGCTATGCTACGTTTGAAGGCGAAGAGAAAGATACACTGAGAGTCGATAAAAATGGCGGTGAGAATTAATTACAGCATAAAAATATGACATCTCTCATCGTTTATTGTTATATCTTTGTTAATTCAAAAGTAAAAAATATGGTGTTTACTCTGTTACCTTGTCAACACATAAGCAAAAATTGTATAAAGAATGTTTTTTTTTTCATTTAGGCCTTCGTTTTTTGTTAAATGAGTGGTATATTTAAAAAAGACGACTTTTTAACTAAATTGTTGAAGGGCTAAAACCAAGATATTTACGTTTATATTTTTTTTTTTCGGCCGTAAGGGCTACTGCAAATGATTTTTTTTAAATAAGTATGAACAATTACTCCCTACAAAGATTTTATTGTGCATTTGACCAAAAAATGAGTATTTTTTTCTTTATTCGGTGGTATCAATATCTGGATTTTTGATGATAGTGCCCTTCTGCACAGTCTAATTTTGTCTTACCTCCGGAATAAGGGTTATCTTATCATGACCTTTCATCTGTGAAAAATTCAGCTTGTGACAAAAGAGTGGGAGGTAAATCGTTTTCTTTAGCGAATATTTTAATACATACACTTTACTAATAATGACAACAGCGGATATTATACCCTACTGTGTCCCTTAGAATATGTCTTATTCACGGCCGCACGATATTTGTTAGTAGTTACATCTCCTGGTTATCTCTGAGGTGTACCTACCTAATGTTCTAATATTCATTTCTTTAATTTCTACATTGCTATTTTCTCATTTCCCACAAATACTTAAATAAAAACAAAACAAAAACTCACTTTACGAATCCAAATTCGTGACCAGACGAATATTAAAATCAGTGTTATCATGTTCGGTTGATTGAACATTCACAGTTAATTTCGCATGATGTCCTGCGGCAAGAGTGCGCCATTTTGATTACTTTACCTGCCCTCGCATGCATTCCCGCAGCATGCCGTATTTCCATAATCATTTCCATTGAGGAAATCCGTAGGTACAGGTTCATCAACATAAAACACACCGGAGGAGGTCGATACATACCGTTCGCGTTCTTAGAAATTGCGACTATGAGTGAGGTACTGTTTTCCTCTAACACCTCCACACGAAAAAGAACAGAACTACTTATTTATAGTTTATTTATTTGAAACAATTTATAATTTATTTATAACGTACTAATTAATTTATATAATGCGTAGAGGCTATTATAACTCACAATTCCAATTTATTTATTATAATTTGTCTATACTGTTCAACACTTCATTTGAATCTACTTGTCCGTCGACGAACTTGCGCTATTTATATAAAGCCAGCTCTGTACTAGAACTCTCTCGGCTTTCCAGAACGATCGAAAACTGCCTTTCTATGACTCATACGCCGCAAAGGGATTAATCCGGTAGTTTCTCGAAGCGATGCGTTTGTATCTATATGGCCAGCGGTGGACTTTATACCGCGAGCAAGAAGTAAACAAGAAACAGAGACGGCTTTCGCATCACACTACCTACCGAGTAGAAAATTCTGAATTTTTGATATGTTGTAGCTTATGTCAAAAAAAAATTGTTGTACCATTGCGCTAAAATTCTAGCTCTACAGGGTGTAGCTAAAAAGTGGATTCTTCATTTTTTGCGCTTGTAACAATTGGGACTACAAAAAGTTGTAAAAATATTTTTAGAGTAATAAAAATTAAATGCGACGACAATTAGAATTTTTAAATGGCTTAAAATTTAAATTTTTATTGTTTTCGTATTTATATATGACGTGTCCCAACACACGACTTTCCGTAAAAGTTAGATACCGGTCAAAACAAAAATTAATTTGTACTTTTTATCAAATATCTCCAATAGGTCCATTTTAAAGCCGTTATGTTAACTGTGTTTTATTTTGCTCTTAAAACTATACAGGGTGTTAAAAAAAAGTGTCACAAAATAAAACGGGGGGCAGAAAAGTCTTAATAAATATATGTCCGCAAATGAATGGTTTCAGAGATACGGAGTGTTTTGTGTTTTGTATCATTTTTTGATTATCTTTTTTCATTCTCAAAAACTTGCTTTTCTTATCGGAGTCTACCGATGTTTTTTCATAGATACTATTTGTTTTTTTATAATAATAAAAAATTGTTATAAACACAAAATGGTCCGTATCTTCGAAACCGTTAATTTGCGGTCATATATTTATTAAGACTTTTCTGCTTATTTTGGGTCATACTATTCACCATTTCATTTTGTGACACTTTTTTTTAACACCCTGTATATAGGTTCAATTCAAAAAAAATTTGCCACAAAATTGTACTCATCAAATTTCAGCTTTAACAAACCTTTTCGAATTTGGTCATACCTATCTAATTTGTATTTTATATAGATAAAATTAAATCTTGCTATAAACAAGTTTATTTTTATTATTTTGACAAAATTATTTATAATTCCCATAAGAAGTTATGTATTTTGAACACCGTATGCAGTACCAGCAGGCCCGACTAGAGGGGGGGGGGTAGCCGGGACTAATTCCCGGGGCCCGGGCTCAAATGGGGGCCCGGCAGCGCTATAAGGGGGGCCCGACAATAGGGTTTTCTGTTTCCGCATGAGAAATTCGATATAACAAGAGAAAGGGGAAGTGATGTGATTGAAAGTTGGAGGAAAGTTTTAGTTAACCGGGGCCCGACCTGGCTCTCGGCGGCCTTGAGTACCAGCGCCCATGCGGTTAATTATAAAAGCTCAATTAGCATGCGTTTTTTGGGGCCGTATTTTGAGTATGCCGATTCGCCTCCTTATCTCTAGTCTTCATATCTGTGACCCGAGAATACCGATCAAGGAGAAGCGACAGCTTGGTGTTTTCAGTGTACCGTTTTGTAACGCGCATGTGCGAAAATAAGTTGTGTATCACTCAAAATTATGTTATCTGTCAAAGTCAGTCCAAGTTGTGTTTAGTACGTGAGCAATGTTAAGTGATATTTTTTGGTGTTTGTTTTGTGTAGTAATAAGATAAGATTTTTACACACTTAGGTATTCTAATACAGATATAAAATGTTATTAGGAAACTAAGAATTTTATGACATGCATAAATATTAAGTAAAATGATTTAATCATTTTTGACATTTTATTTTTCATACGTAGGTATTGTATTTTGTGAAATATATGTTTTTCTTCTTTTAAATAAATTTAATAAACAATGAACTGCAGATTTTGTTTATTTTATTTTGAAATTATATTTAAAAAAATATAATAAATGCGCGTATTTCAATTAGGATTGGTCAAAGTGGGCAAAATCCCTTTATTATGGCTAAATTGTAAGTTACAATTATGTCAATATAAAGATGTTTTGCTCATTCATATTTACATTTATTGAATGAATCATACTGGAGTTGATTTTGGAAATATTGGTGCATACTTAAATAAGTACTATTTCTAAAAATTCGTCTATGCACACATAGTCCAATGGACGTCCACTTTAGATCTATTTGAGGGTCAGGACGTCCATATCCGGGCATCCAGTGTACGTCCGTTTATGCTAATTAAATTGACAGCTGAATATCGATACCCAGAGAACGTCTGTTTTTGGACTTAATTTTAAGTTCAGTAGTATTTTGACGTTTAGTGGACGTCCATCTTAGGTCATTATTTATTAAGCCTACCAGATAATACCCATCTATATATACTTCTTTTTTTTTAATATAACTGGTCATTAAAAATTGTCAAATTGAATCTATTGCATTTGATTCTATCAACGGAAGTTTGAAATCTTATTCAATTATAACTGTATCTAGTAAAAAGTTTTCAAGTGGTTCCTTGGTCGAGCTCGTCGTGAGT
The DNA here is from genome assembly GCA_927349885.1 of Psylliodes chrysocephalus. Lineage (NCBI taxonomy): Eukaryota > Metazoa > Arthropoda > Insecta > Coleoptera > Chrysomelidae > Psylliodes > Psylliodes chrysocephalus. The sequence goes on from OV651818.1 coordinate 5,631,700, forward strand.
TCGATACCTGCTCAGGTCAAGCGATTTTTAATAAAAAATAAATAAATGGTGTATAGAGATTTGCGAAAATAATAAACAAATTAATAATAATATAAAATAGTGTGTGGTGAGTTGCGGTTCTGTAAAAAAGTGGGGATGTGGTCTCAATGGAAATATAATCCTGGACGGTTTTTGAATGTCCAGTATTCGACGTCCAAATATATTCTAGAATTGGACGTCCTCTGAATGGTCAAAAGTGTGCCATTTGTATACTTCACTGGACGTCCATTGGATGTCGGAAGTCCAGAAAACTCATTTTTGGACGTCTAGACATCCAAAATTGTATATCGAATGGACGTCCAATGGACATATTTGTATTGTCTGAGTAATAGCCAGGCCAGGTATTTAACTCTAAATACATAAACCTTAAATGACATCTGGTTTAACTTGGCGAGAAAACACTTTTTTCTACAGAAATGAGTGATAAACTTGAAAGTCCTTTTAATATAATATAAATCTAGAAATTCTAAAAATATGTAAGTACTTTTTAAACCTAAAAGCTTTGAAAATATATGCACATTGCAAATATTTAGTTAAACCTTCAAACTTAATGTCTTTTTAATTGTAATCTAAATTTTTTTTGACACCCTTAATTTTATTTACCTTATTTTTAGTTAAGAAAGAGGTAATTTAATTTAAATATGGGGCTTTTATTACATTTGTAACAATAAATAAACCAAATATTGAACAAATTTTATAGATAAATTATAAAATAATAAACGTCTTTTACTTTTATAATAAATAATTAATTATTACATAATGAATTATATTTTGGTGCCGAAATTTCAGCATTGCTATTAACCCTAACTACTTCAATGTAATTAAATCACATTGCAACATTTGCGCATGGACTATAACTATAACGATAATTTCAGATAATTTGCCAAACTATTTCGCTCAGTGTAGAAAATAAGCATGTTTTCTCAGCGTGCTAAGTTGTGTATCAGTCAAAGTCATACTGTGAAAAAGGTACATCCGATATCAAAGGCACCGACAGCTACTGTCGCTTCTCCTTGATCGGTATTCTTGGTCTGTGACGGTGACGGTTTTTTTGAAAAAAATTTTATTTCATAAATTATGTCAATGAAAGGCGATTCCAGGGCGAATTTTCGGGGTGCGCCATTTGGCCGATAACAATTCCCTTTTTTGCATATTTTTTTTAATAAAAACCTCATGGATTGTAAGAATTTTAACCTCGGGGGATTATAACTTTAATTCGAGCCGTCCCTTGATGTCAATGTTAAAGAATAGTAAGACTTATTGTGGTACTTATTAAAAACACTATAAATGGTGTTTCCTTTTACTTTATTTGAATACGTCCATGTGCACTACCAAGTATCAAAAATTATTTTTATTTACCGCTCTTTCCGACCACAGATATTCTATAAAAATATGTAAGTAAATTTAAAAGTTCAAACGCCATAATTCACCGATATTTAAACCTATGCATAATTAACCAGAAAGCAGCATCGTTAAAACATCTGAAATATTTCTAAATTACGGCCAGGTAAAAAAATAATTCTTCCAACTTCGGTGTTTCCCTCGGTAAATCATCATAATTTCGACAAAATGCCCTTAATCAGTTCTCCTCCTCTTAACATAACCTTTCAATTAGCTTTAATTTATGTTTACCTGTCCAAGAAATCGGACATCGAAGAATAAATGAGATTCTTTCTAACCAGCGTAGACAAAGAAAAAGAACAATAAGAGAAAAATATAGGTACTACTACTTCACGAAGAAAAATGTAGAATAATAATTAGGAAGTAGAAATGCTGTGAAAGAAAAATATAAAATGATTGCATTATCAGGCATATAGGTAAAACCACAAAGATTTCTAATCGGTAGAGTAACTGTTGAAGTAAATATTAAACTCAAAGAAATCGGTTGGCTAAATATGGAAAACCGACGAATTCATCATGCAACTACGCTATACCACAAAATTGTTTTATGAGGAGGGAACCAAGCGACACAGCATGGTAGCTATTCTTGAATTCGAGGAAATAGAAAACCGGTTTTCCTCTTTATCTGCAATGCACAAAATTTGTATTTTTGTCTTATTTTTCCCTCAAAATTTCTACTCAAGATTCAAGAATAGATACCCATAATTCATGTAATCCATATAAAATGAGGAAGTCTGTCTGTAACACTCAGGGCCGGATTATCCAATAGGCTAGATAGGCTATAGCCTAGGGGCCCTCAACTTGCGGGGCCCCTTTACTCTCAAGTAAAACGGTATACAACATCTATTTACTATAATACGTTGACCATGATGTAATAATAACAAAAATAATAATAATAATAAGGGGGTGGGTGGCTCAGTGGTAGAGCCTATGCCTGTGGATCCAAGGGTCCCAGGTTCGAATCCCATCGTTGGCCGGAATTTTTTCATTTAATTTAATTATTTAAAATTAATTCTGATGCCTGACGCATTTTTAAGGATATGTTCGTTCGTTAAAATTAAAACGTTATAATCGTAATTTATTCACAAAAGTATTTTGTATTAAAAAACAAAATAAGTGCATAGTGTGCATAGTGACTAAAATGAGTAACTATGAACTATCCAAGTGGGCCAAAATAACGTAAAATAGCTAAAGAAAAAGCTGTAAGGCAGGCGGAAGCTATAGAAAATGTGCCAAAAATAGACACGTTTTTTAAAAAACCACATATTGATAGTGGGCAGTCACAGAACTCTAATTTAATTTATTTGTCACATGATGCTTTACCAGGAAATTCAAGAACAAATTTGGAAGGTATTTATTTTATATTTTATTTTATGTTTTAAATCAAAAGCAAGCGCATATTTTGCTTTTAGGTTCTTTGCTCACCGCTAATGAAAATGAAAACAATGAGAATGACACTGACGATCTGACGAAGTTGATACAAGTGACAGTGATTTTGGCGATTCTGCAAAAATATCATTTAACATTAACTCAGAGACGATTGACTCACTAATAAAAAATCCGATAATACAGGATTTAAACAGTTTTGATTTTGAAAACTCAAAGAGAGTGTATGAAGGCCTACAATCACGTTACGCATCTAAAAAAATATTTTTTCCAAACTTCGAAATGGTGAGGAAGTTTGGCGAGAGTGGCTCTAATATTCGGTGTCGAAGAATTCAGTTTTCTGTTCGCCGTGTATGTTGTTTAGCAAGGATCGTGAAAAATCTTTTGTTAAAGGATTTAATGACTGAAAAAATATTATTAGAATTAAAAAGCATGAGGCTTCGCAAGAACATTTAAATAACACAAAAATATTTCTAACTCGTTCCAATACTTTAGGCAAAATAGATACAGAAATTGAAAAACAATATTTAAAGGAAAAAACTACTGGATGAAATTTCTCCATCGTGTATTGTCTACAATTAAATTTTTAGCAAGTCGAGGTATGGCATTCAGGAGTACCACAGAGAAGTTTGGGAGAAATGATAACGGCAATTATTTAGGACTTTTAGAGTTAATAGCTCAATTTGATCCATTCTTGAACAATCACTTACAAAAATATGAAAATCCGGGACGCGGTAATGTCTCATATTTATCATCTTCTCTTTGTGACAAGTTTATTGGAGTTTTGTCAAAGCACGTTCGTGATTTTATTAGTAGTGAAGCCATATCGGCGAAATATTTTTTTATTTCCGTGTATTCAACGCCTGATGTTAGTCACCTGGACCAGCTTACTTTTATTCTTATATGTGTCATATGTGATGGCTCTCTTATACAACGTTTTATTACCTTTATTAGTAATACTGGTCATAAGGCAGTTGACATGGAAACTGCTGTTCTTAAGATATTAGACGAGTTACAGTTAAATATTCAAGAATGTAGGGGGCAGTCTTATGACAATGCCAATAATATTTTTGGTCAATATTCAGGATTGCAAGCTCTCATTAAAAAAAGGAATCCTCTAGCCTTATTTGTCCCCTGTGCGGCACACTCTCTTAATTTGGTAGGAACTTGTGCAGCTGAGTGATGTAATATGGTCACTTAATTTTTTATGTTCTTGGAAGAAATATATAATTTTTTTTCAGCATCCACATATAGGTGGAAAATAATGACAGAAGAACTTAATAAAATTTCCAATGCTCTCGTTCCAAAAAAATTATCTGTTTCTCGATGGTCTGCTCGCGCGGATTCCTGTAAAGCAATTATTTTAGGGTTTTCTGCGTTTAAAGAATCATTAGCAGTAATCGAAAATGATATTACACAGCCAAATAGTACAAAAGTTCAAGCAAAAGGAATTAAAAATCGGTTCGAAGAATTGGAAGTTGGGATTTTGTTAAAATTATGGGACGATATTTTAACAGAGTTCAATAAGGTTAGCAAGTCATTACAAGCTACTGAAATCGATGTTTCTTTAGCAGTCAAATTGTATGATTCACTTATTAGACATGTTTCACAATGGAAATTTTTATCCATGGCAGTAACTAACTGTAGTGGGAAGAGATCATTTTCTACCTTAGAAAGGGTAAAAAGTTATAAAAGAAATTCATTAGATGATGAAAAAACTAATCAACTTTCTTTATTGGCTATAGAACATGATTCTCATTAAAATTCCTACCGAAAATATTATTGAGAATTTTGCAACCCTAAAATCACGGAAACGAGCATTTATTTGAGTACACACCAGTCACCACCATCTTATTACATAATTTAACCCCTTACCGCATACTAGCCCATATATGGCACAAAGCGTATTTAGTCTATTTATAAATTGTGTGTGTTTATAAACACACTCTGTGACGCACAGATCATTACTTTGATAAACCATGGCATGGGTATAATAGCATGGAGCGATATCTATACTCTGTTTTTAAACTAGGAGGAGCGAATTGAAAAGACACATTTACACAGGGAAAAGTAACTAGATTTGTTACTAAGAGCGAGTTTCGAAATATAGTCGTGTTCAAAATTTATGAAATAATTATCTTTATCGGCCTTAGTCGGTGAACGGCCAATGAGCGGTTAAGAAACGAATAAATGTCATAGAAGTAATTTTTTAATTGGTCCCAGACAACGGTCGCAAATTTCACATTATTGTGATCTGAAATGTGTGTCTAAAACGAAATGTCACTGTCAAATTAAAGTCAATATGGTTGTTGATTGATGTCAGAAATACTTTTTTCTTGCTTTTGAAATCGACTTTTTGAGAATAACTATGATCTTTTTAAAATGGATATTAAATATTTAAGAAAATTGTTAATGGAATATCCAGATGTAGCCAGGTTAGTATAAAATATAAAGATCTGTTTACATTTTTAAGGATATATTTGTTTATAGGTATAAAAAGTAAAAAGTGAATGACAAGTGGATCACAAAGTAACTGGTATCTCTTCTATGAGTAATGTGGATATTATGGCATATTTAGTTTTAACCCATGGTTAATGCGCTAAAGGGCATTCAAAAGTTTACAGGCCTATGAGTCAGAATTTGTTTTGAAAACTGGAACCAACATTTTCATAACACTACATGTCAACATATATTTTTTAAAGTGAACTATTCATACATACCTATGTATTAATTTTAAGTATTTTTAAAATATTTTTTGTGAAAATAATGTTTGTGCCAAATTAAGTTTATCCCTAAAGTAGTAGATGGTGTTTTAAATGTTATAACAATTTTGTAAATAGTTTTATTCTATTCTAATAAATAAAATTTGCTTGAATATTTAGTTACATTTTAATCATTTTGGTTAGAAATTCATCAATTTTTAGTTTTAAAAAATCAGTAATAAAATATTTTTTTCTAAAATACTTCGGAATTTATCTCTTCATGGTAATCTCCCATCTTTTTACCTTCAAAAACCAATAATGCATTTTCTACAAAACCTTCAGAATCAGCATGTAAAGTAATAAGGTATCTTCCCTTTCTTGTAAGGCTTTTCAGGAATTGCTACCTTTAATAGTACTCAGTGTAGAAGGATCCATAATTGTAGATTTTCAATACAATTGCTTACTAAAGAACTATTATTTACGAAATAAAGTAAAAAACGTCTGTTGTAATGTCTTTGTAAAAAACTAAGTAATGGATGAGATATCAAATTATAAAATGTCAGAACTGTCAACAATATCAATTATTAGCTGATGTTCATGCTAAAAAGTAATGTGTGAAACTGACTGTAATCTGACCAATCAGAAGGCTACAGAGTTGCCAACTTAAATTCAAATCGCTCCTCTTAGTTTAAAAACAGAGTATAGTAGATAAATTCGAAAGTTACAATACAATTGCTTAAAGGTGCACAACACCTGATGATCGTTTGAGAAATAGACATTTACATGTTGTGTATTATCGAAATTATCAAAGTTTATTCTTTGAAAAAATATTGTAAGTTAAAAGTGTGACTTTGGTGATAGATTCTTGAGGTGAGTTAGTGTTTTTTATATATTAGATACTAGTTATTGCCAACATTTTCTCTGTGCCATATATGGCACAGTATGCTATTATGACATGAATATGACTGAACCAACACATTTTTTTGATTTGGTTTTTAGGTACATGATGGACCCAATATTATTTTATGGTGGATATAAGTCAACCAATGCCTAACTAAAGCAAATAAGTCCCTTACTAAACCAAGAGGTTGACCAAAACTACCAATTGAAGGTGAAAAAGCATCGTGGTTCAACCACAGATTTCCCAACTCAGGTAGTTAGAACCGATAAACTTGACCACTGGGTACATTGGCAAAATCAGAGACAAAGGTGCAAGTACCCTGGATGTATTGGAAAAAAATTATACAATTTGCGAAATGTAAAGCTTTTCTTGGTATAAACAAAGACCGAAATTGTTTTTATGCAAGTCTTAATCACATGCTGTGCCATAAATGGCACATACCCTTATTTTATGTCCATATCCTTTTAAAATGTAAATAATATTTTTTTTTCTATTTTTCCTAACGTATATATATATTATTTCCCGTCTTAAATCTTTTTTTTAAACAAATAAAAAAAACATGCGGTAAGGGGATATTCTTTTTTTTTAGCGAAAATGTTTTAGGTTATTTTTTTTAGATATTCCTTGATTTTTTATGTATTTTTTGGAGAATTTTTTTTTTTAAATCAAGATATTATTTTTGAATTGAATTGAATTTTTGTTTCACATTTTACTTCATCAAAAAAAATGTCTACCCTAGGTACCATAAAATATTCTGAATATTCTGGATAGGGAGAGGAGGAGGGGCCCTAAGTAATTTTTAGCCTAGGGCCTCAACAATCGCTAATCCGGCCCTGGTAACACTTGTCGCCATCTATCGGTGTTGAAACCAAGTAATTTATGTTCAATTACAGTATTAAATATTGATTGAATGGAACAAAGCGACATAGGTACTTCAATTAGATATATTTTCAAAATTAAACGTATATATGACAAACGCAACAATTATGTAGACATGAATTCGAATAAAAAATAATAGGAATGAAATCTTGTACTTACCTTTCAGCTTTCAATTATAATGTAAATAGTTTTGTAACAGAGGTTGGTTATATTACAAATAATGGTGAATGGGCATAGAAATTCGAAGCCAATAATCCCTACACACACATACCTTTCAGAAATGTTGTTTAATAACCTGATTCTTACAAAACCTTTTTTATAACAATCAATAACCTAAACTAATTTATTTTTTTTTTAATAGACGTATCCATAATCTAATTATTTACCCATTGTGTATATACTTTTTCATTCATTTTATACTAATTACATATTGTTATTTATAGAATAAACCAAAAAATGTTAGAAAGTACTACATAAGTACATAATATATTATTCATGAGGTTTTCTAGGCATTACTGTTTACTTTTTTTTTTATTATAAACGTTTATTTAGTTAATCATTCTATTTAAATACGACTACGAGTATTTACTACTAAAAATTAATCATTGTACCTCTACAAATTGTATAATCATAGAAAAGAATGAAACAAACATTATTATCGATCTGATTCACCCGATCGACACAATTTATTTTAATGTTACTTTTAGCTTATTAGTTATTATTAGATATTTTTCTTTGCTTTTAGTATGTTAGGAATTTTGTAATGATTTGTTCAGTTAAAAATAAATAGACTTACCTCACTGTCTATCTTCTTAAACTCTTCGTCGTCCTCGTCGACTTCGAAGTAGAGTTCAGCTGATGTAATTGAAACCATACCTGGCGCGATTAATCCAGGAGCGATGAGCCGGGCTTTAGTACTAATATTTACAGGACCTGTAAACAAGTTTCCGATAAACTACTACTACTACTACCACCATCAAGTTAATTCATACTCATACTCATATCTATTTATCATATCTATTTTTCTATTCTTTTTATTTGATTTTTTTAATAATTAATTATACTATTTTTATTTGATTTAATTTTTTTTTTATTTTTGAAATTTAAAGTTTTTAATTTTTTTTTTTTAATTTTTTTTTTAATTTTTTTTTTAATTTTTTTAATTTTTTTAATTTTTTTAATTTTTTTAATTTTTTTAATTTTTTTAATTTTTTTAATTTTTTTAATTTTTTTAATTTTTTTAATTTTTTTAATTTTTTTAATTTTTTTAATTTTTTTAATTTTTTTAAAAATTTTTAATTTTTAATTTTTAGGGGGTAGGTGGCTCAGTGGTAGTCTCTGCCTGTGGATCCAAGGGTCCCAGCTTCGAATCCCACCGTTGCCCGGATTTTTTTTAAATTTAATTAATTATTTAAAATTAATTCTGTGCCTTGGCAAGATTCCTCACTCAGCCATTTACTGTTGGGTTCTACTTAAAAGTGCTGTTCCTAAAGTGGCACAAGAAAACAGTAACAAGGCCTGTCTGTAGGGGTGTAGGAGTAATAGAGTATTAATACTCCTGCACTATGGAGTATTAGACTACTACTACAATCCATAACGTGCATATAACACTAGGCTAATGACCTTAGATGTTGAAGCCGTACACCAAAGAAAAGAAAATTTAAATTTAAATTTTATTTTAATTTTTAATATTTTTAAAATTTTAAAAATTTAAAAAATTTAAAAAAAATTTAAAAAATTTAAATAATTTAAAAAATTTAAAAAATTTAAAAAATTTAAAAAATTTAAAAAATTTGAAAAATTTAAAAAATTTAAAAAATTTAAAAAATTTAAAAAATTTAAAAAATTTAAAAAATTTAAAAAATTTAAAAAATTTAAAAAATTTAAAAAATTTAAAAAATTTAAAAAATTTAAAAAATTTAAAAAATTTAAAAAATTTAAAAAATTTAAAAAATTTAAAAAATTTAAAAAATTTAAAAAATTTAAAAAATTTAAAAAATTTAAAAAATTTAAAAAATTTAAAAAATTTAAAAAATTTAAAAAATTTAAAAAATTTAAAAAATTTAAAAAATTTAAAAAATTTAAAAAATTTAAAAAATTTAAAAAATTTAAAAAATTTAAAAAATTTAAAAAATTTAAAAAATTTATAAAATTTAAAAAAATTTTAAATTTTTTTTTTATTTTTTAAATTTTTTAAATTTTTTAAATTTTTTAAATTTTTTTTAAATTTTTTAAATATTTTAAATTTTTTAAATTTTTTAAATTTTTTAAATTTTTTAAATTTTTTAAATTTTTTAAATTTTTTAAATTTTTAAAATTTTTTAAATTTTTTAAATTTTTTAAATTTTTTAAATTTTTTAAATTTTTTAAATTTTTTAAATTTTTTAAATTTTTTAAATTTTTTAAATTTTTTAAATTTTTTAAATTTTTTAAATTTTTTAAATTTTTTAAATTTTTTAAATTTTTTAAATTTTTTAAATTTTTTAAATTTTTTAAATTTTTTAAATTTTTTAAATTTTTTAAATTTTTTAAATTTTTTAAATTTTTTAAATTTTTTAAATTTTTTAAATTTTTTAAATTTTTTAAATTTTTTAAATTTTTTAAATTTTTTAAATTTTTTAAATTTTTTAAATTTTTTAAATTTTTTTTAAATTTTTTAAATTTTTTAAATTTTTTAAATTTTTTAAATTTTTTAAATTTTTTAAATTTTTTAAATTTTTTAAATTTTTTAAATTTTTTAAATTTTTTAAATTTTTTAAATTTTTTAAATTTTTTAAATTTTTTAAATTTTTTAAATTTTTTAATTTTTTTAAATTTTTTAAATTTTTTAAATTTTTTAAATTTTTTAAATTTTTTAAATTTTTTAAATTTTTTAAATTTTTTAAATTTTTTAAATTTTTTAAATTTTTTAAATTTTTTAAATTTTTTAAATTTTTTAAATTTTTTAAATTTTTTAAATTTTTTAAATTTTTTAAATTTTTTAAATTTTTTAAATTTTTTAAATTTTTTAAATTTTTTTAAATTTTTTAAATTTTTTAAATTTTTTAAATTTTTTAAATTTTTTAAATTTTTTAAATTTTTTAAATTTTTTAAATTTTTTAAATTTTTTAAATTTTTTAAATTTTTTTTAAATTTTTTAAATTTTTTAAATTTTTTAAATTTTTTAAATTTTTTAAATTTTTTAAATTTTTTAAATTTTTTAAATTTTTTAAATTTTTTAAATTTTTTAAATTTTTTAAATTTTTTAAATTTTTTAAATTTTTTAAATTTTTTAAATTTTTTAAATTTTTTAAATTTTTTAAATTTTTTTTAAATTTTTACATTTTTTAAATAATTTTTTAATTTTTAATCTCTATTTCGTTTTAATTTTTTTAAATTTTTATTTTAGGTTCATTTATCAAAATATATTACTTTTTAGATGATTAGAAAAAAATAATAGCATTGTTGGTTTAAACAAAGTCACTTGGCATTTCAGTCAATCAGTCGTTAAGACAAAAGAAGTTGCCTGTCAAAAATAGCGACATTTTGTATTACGCCAATTTTTATCATTGATCCCAATTAGTAAAACTGGGCATTTTTCATTAAAATATCTTTATTTCTTTTCTTGTGATAAGAATAATTTTCTTTAAATTTTTTAAATAATTTTTGAATTTTTTTTAATTTTCTTTATTTTGTTCTAAATTTTTTCAATTTTAATTTTATTTTTTTTTTATTTTTTATTCTCTATTAACATATCTTCTACTTTTTAAGGAAACAACTATAAATAATATGGAAACTAGGCTATTTCCAACAACAAAAAATAAAAAAAAGTAGATCGAATTCAAATTTTAAAAATTATATTTAAAGTTTCCAAATAAACGAAAATGAAAATGAATAATTATTACTCACATATTCCTTATCAAAACAATTTGATTGTCTTTTCAATTAATTTTCCAAAATTCCAACCACACAGGTTTGATAAATAAATTTCAAAAATTAAACTTTACTATACTATTTTACTACCTGGTGATTTTCCATAACACTAAATATACAGTACGTTAAAGTTTGCCTTTCTGACTCCAGTAGAAGAGTAAAGAAATACAATGGTATTGATTAGAGAGAAATAGAATAATAGGCGGACCGCAATATACATGTGCAATATCCTATCCTTGCAATCGAAAGGGCGTGGTTAAACAAATTACTCTCTTTAACCGTTGTTTAAATATAATTATTAAACGTTTTCTTTTTATTAAACTGTTATATTTACCATTAAGATCGTTATCTAATTCCCTATCGTCGATTAGAAGTTCATTATCATCCATTAGATCACTCTGCATCTGCAGCTGTCCCCTAGTAGCTGCCACGTGAGCATGGAATTCTTCTCTAGCCTGCAGAAAAATTAAAAACAATTATTTCAAATTTCTAACGTACAAATCTTACAAATGTACCTGAAGAATTGCATCCTCTGGCGCACCGTGTTCAATAGCAGCCTTTAAACTGGCTTCAGGATGCGACGTGCCGAGAGGGTTGTGTACGAATCTTTTTCTACGTCTAGCGTCGTCTTCCCAAGCATCCAATTTCCAAAATTCGTTCAATTTGCATTCGATTGCGTCCATATAACCCCAAGCGCCGTGTTTGTTAGACATTATATTCCTGACTTTTTCTAGAAGTTTACTGGCAGTTACGTTATCTCGCCTTCTAGCTGAGGTTATGAGATGGTCGCACATTCGTTCTTCTTCTTTACGATCGAGTAAAGTTTGCGCACATTGTGACTCAAAATCGGCATGTTTAAGTACGTCATCTGCTCTCATTCTATTCAATATGAACTCAGCTTCGTTAGCAACCCTTACGATGTGGTCTTTCATAGCGTGGGATAACAATCTTCCTTCGTTTATCAGCTCTATAAAAGCCAATCCCGCGTGTTTTTGTAAGGAATTTTGCCATTCCTGAGAGCACAACAACATCACCAATTCCACCACGGAATTACTGTTTTTGAAAGTGGTTAGACCTTTGCCTTCCATCAGCAGTTCTTGGCCATGGGAACCGACCAGAGTTTTGGAGAGAAACGGGGCAAAATCCACCATGATTTCTCTGAGTAGAGGGCAGACTGATCCGAGAGCCATTTCGAGTTTCTGAGTCAGGGAGGCTTCTCTAGATGGTGTAGGTATCGATATGTGGTCTACTAGGTTGTTGACGGGTAGATCGTCAGGACGCATCTGAACCGGTGTCTGTATAATCCTGTCAGGAACTCGCACGACCGATATTTCTGAGTGGTGCTTCTCTCCTCTTTCTGATGGTATATTTCCTTCAACGTCTAGAGCTGAATGGGAATGCGACATATTTTGGATATTCCTAGTTTCTTCCTTGGTGTCACCTTCTTCATTTAAGTTGATATCCGTCCAGCTCTCGTCTACATTGGCTTTTTCATTATCGTCTATGTGAGTTTCAGAGTTGTTGCCATGGTTATTAGTGTCTACTGAATGTACAGAATGGATATCTTCCGCTGAATCAGAGCTCTGAAAAGTGAGTATGTTAATTAAGCAGACGAAATTTTTTTGTAAAAATCTAAAAGATGGAAAACTTAAAATTCAGGATTCTACTATTAACGAAAGTAATTTGGTATATCCACTGATCTGTATTATTTTACTGGATAGGATATAGGCTATATTAACATACTAAAAAACCGTTCCACCAAGGAGACCGGAAGTGCAACAATGCTGGCCGATTTGGGCAAATTATGGTGGGTTCACAGAACTGAAATTTGGGATAATTTGACATACCTAACCTATAATTTGATTAGTTTTTCTTCTTATTCTTCTTCTATTCCTTTTGCGGGCGATGTCCTTCGGGAAAATCCACCCATGATTTGATTTTTTATGAAAGAAAATATAAAAATGGTAACGTGAAGCATATTGTGTCTTCAGGAATGAACGTTTATTGTTTATTTCATACTCTTTTTACTTTGTTTTCCACAATAAAAACATCTCATCGTAGCTTGTTGACACAATTAAATGACAAATGTGATGACAAATGGAAATAGAGGTTACGTCAAATAACATCCGGTCCGCCATATTATTTGCCCAACTCAGCCAATTTTTCGGAACGTTTTTTAGGGGGCTATATCCTATCCAGTAAAATAATACAGATCAGTGGGTATATCAGATATATTAGATGTTCAAAGTCAATGTGGTTGTAGACAAATGTTATCTATAAATTAGTAAAATATGAAAATGTGTAGATACCTCGATAACTTTATGCTGCTTTATAGCTAATTCAAGAAATTTAATATACTAGCAAAAAATTAGCTATAGAAGAATAAAGAAGATATTTCTTCTTTTTACTTAAAATATAATATTACAAACAAATAATTTGTCGGTAATAATTGATGAAAGGTGCGAAGTATACATTCTTATTGCTGCGAATGTAACTCGTGGCGTCATCTAACCTAAAACGTACAACTGAACTATTGAGTTTACGAGTAATAAAATAAATCTACTACAAACGTTTAGACTGAGCACATTATCACAGATGGCGCTATACGTTAACCAACGGTACAGTGGCTTTATTTTTATAAAGTCACTATAACCAATGGTAGGTGGCGTTTCTGAATACGAGGAGTTGTTAAAAATATCTACTCAACAAGAGTTTTAGGCAAAATATTATTCATATTAACTTTCTTTAAATTAACACATACTTTACTACCTGACTACTGTAATATACAGAGGGGAAAGTCTAACTAAAACAAATTCTGTAACTTAAAGCTTTGTCACAAAATTCCGGAAACACAAAAATTTAAATTTACAGTGGGGCATTTGTTAGAACCTTTATAAAATGCTTAACTAATTAGGCATTCCAAACAAATAAATTGGCAGTGGGAAGGTTTGGTATATCCAAGGGTTTGCGACATACGATGTATTCTATCTTCTATACGTAAAATCATGAATAATGGATTACATTTAAATATTTTATGTCAAACACAATAAAAATAATATTTAGAAAACCCGCTTATACATTTCTTCATAAATTGGCAGGCTTGGCGACTGCTATTTCAAATAAAAATAGCGCCCAAGATGCAAAACTATGTCGCTACCCCCTTAGATATACGAGAATTTCCCACTGGCACCTATTGTTTGACAGGTCATTGGAATGCCTAATATTTAATATTTTATGTTACAATGATGTATGACAGTTGACATTTTTATTATTCATTGTTCTGTGTGAAGCCCACTGTGTTGCTATTACAATAAAATTAATTCTAAAGTAAATCCTGATTTATTTAAATAATCCTGAGTGGATATTTAATCTGTGGTACTTTATTATCAACCCTCGGCCGAGTTATTATACATTTTATATTAAAAATCGAAAAATCGAAAAATCGAAAAATCGAAAAATCGAAAAATCGAAAAATCGAAAAATCGAAAAATCGAAAAATCGAAAAATCGAAAAATCGAAAAATCGAAAAATCGAAAAATCGAAAAATCGAAAAATCGAAAAATCGAAAAATCGAAAAATCGAAAAATCGAAAAATCGAAAAATCGAAAAATCGAAAAATCGAAAAATCGAAAAATCGAAAAATCGAAAAATCGAAAAATCGAAAAATCGAAAAATCGAAAAATCGAAAAATCGAAAAATCGAAAAATCGAAAAATCGAAAAATCGAAAAATCGAAAAATCGAAAAATCGAAAAATCGAAAAATCGAAAAATCGAAAAATCGAAAAATCGAAAAATCGAAAAATCGAAAAATCGAAAAATCGAAAAATCGAAAAATCGAAAAATCGAAAAATCGAAAAATCGAAAAATCGAAAAATCGAAAAATCGAAAAATCGAAAAATCGAAAAATCGAAAAATCGAAAAATCGAAAAATCGAAAAATCGAAAAATCGAAAAATCGAAAAATCGAAAAATCGAAAAATCGAAAAATCGAAAAATCGAAAAATCGAAAAATCGAAAAATCGAAAAATCGAAAAATCGAAAAATCGAAAAATCGAAAAATCGAAAAATCGAAAAATCGAAAAATCGAAAAATCGAAAAATCGAAAAATCGAAAAATCGAAAAATCGAAAAATCGAAAAATCGAAAAATCGAAAAATCGAAAAATCGAAAAATCGAAAAATCGAAAAATCGAAAAATCGAAAAATCGAAAAATCGAAAAATCGAAAAATCGAAAAATCGAAAAATCGAAAAATCGAAAAATCGAAAAATCGAAAAATCGAAAAATCGAAAAATCGAAAAATCGAAAAATCGAAAAATCGAAAAATCGAAAAATCGAAAAATCGAAAAATCGAAAAATCGAAAAATCGAAAAATCGAAAAATCGAAAAATCGAAAAATCGAAAAATCGAAAAATCGAAAAATCGAAAAATCGAAAAATCGAAAAATCGAAAAATCGAAAAATCGAAAAATCGAAAAATCGAAAAATCGAAAAATCGAAAAATCGAAAAATCGAAAAATCGAAAAATCGAAAAATCGAAAAATCGAAAAATCGAAAAATCGAAAAATCGAAAAATCGAAAAATCGAAAAATCGAAAAATCGAAAAATCGAAAAATCGAAAAATCGAAAAATCGAAAAATCGAAAAATCGAAAAATCGAAAAATCGAAAAATCGAAAAATCGAAAAATCGAAAAATCGAAAAATCGAAAAATCGAAAAATCGAAAAATCGAAAAATCGAAAAATCGAAAAATCGAAAAATCGAAAAATCGAAAAATCGAAAAATCGAAAAATCGAAAAATCGAAAAATCGAAAAATCGAAAAATCGAAAAATCGAAAAATCGAAAAATCGAAAAATCGAAAAATCGAAAAATCGAAAAATCGAAAAATCGAAAAATCGAAAAATCGAAAAATCGAAAAATCTAAAAATCTAAAAATCGAAAAATCGAAAAATCGAAAAATCGAAAAATCGAAAAATCGAAAAATCGAAAAATCGAAAAATCGAAAAATCGAAAAATCGAAAAATCGAAAAATCGAAAAATCGAAAAATCGAAATATCGAAAAATCGAAAAATCGAAAAATCGAAAAATCGAAAAATCGAAAAATAGAAAAATAGAAAAATCGAAAAATCGAAAAATCGAAAAATCGAAAAATCGAAAAATCGAAAAATCGAAAAATCGAAAAATCGAAAAATCGAAAAAAAAATCGAAAAATCGAAAAATCGAAAAATCGAAAAATCGAAAAATCGAAAAATCGAAAAATCGAAAAATCGAAAAATCGAAAAATCGAAAAATCGAAAAATCGAAAAATCGAAAAATCGAAAAATCGAAAAATCGAAAAATCGAAAAATCGAAAAATCGAAAAATCGAAAAATCGAAAAATCGAAAAATCGAAAAATCGAAAAATCGAAAAATCGAAAAATCGAAAAATCGAAAAATCGAAAAATCGAAAAATCGAAAAATCGAAAAATCGAAAAATCGAAAAATCGAAAAATCGAAAAATCGAAAAATCGAAAAATCGAAAAATCGAAAAATCGAAAAATCGAAAAATCGAAAAATCGAAAAATCGAAAAATCGAAAAATCGAAAAATCGAAAAATCGAAAAATCGAAAAATCGAAAAATCGAAAAATCGAAAAATCGAAAAATCGAAAAATCGAAAAATCGAAAAATCGAAAAATCGAAAAATCGAAAAATCGAAAAATCGAAAAATCGAAAAATCGAAAAATCGAAAAATCGGAAAATCGAAAAATCGAAAAATCGAAAAATCGAAAAATCGAAAAATCGAAAAATCGAAAAATCGAAAAATCGAAAAATCGAAAAATCGAAAAATCGAAAAATCGAAAAATCGAAAAATCGAAAAATCGAAAAATCGAAAAATCGAAAAATCGAAAAATCGAAAAATCGAAAAATCGAAAAATCGAAAAATCGAAAAATCGAAAAATCAAAAAATCGAAAAATCGAAAAATCGAAATATCGAAAAATCGAAAAATCGAAAAATCAAAAAATCGAAAAATCGAAAAATCGAAAAATAGAAAAATCGAAAAATCGAAAAATCGAAAAATCGAAAAATCGAAAAATCTCAAACTTATAATTCTTATTTTAGTTTTAGTTTCAATGATAAAAATTCCTGAATAACCTACATAACTTGAATTAATATCAAAGAAAAAAAATACTGCATAAATAAAATAAATAAATAATTATAATTGCATAAGTTGATAAAAAAATGCAATAGCTTTACCGCGGCAGTCCCCGAGTGCCACATGTATTTTTTTTTAATTTTATACCTATAAAGCTTTAGAATAATAATTTATATATAAATTTAATAAAATATAAATATAACTTTTTGGATCATAATTCCTCCTATTCAAAATCAAATATATTTCGTAAATTAAAATTATTTATTAATATAAAACTATATTTACATCTCTGAAAGGTATGACTTTGTTTTTGTAGCTTTACCGCGGCAGTGCCCGAGTGCCACACGTATTTTTTTTTAATTTTAAACAAACTTCATCTTCGTATCCACTTTTGTTTCATAAACTACTATTTTCACTAATTTATAGATAACAGTCATCTAATTCAGAGAATACACCTAAATATCTGTAATAAATAGAATTACAGAAGCAGGAAAAGTTGTAAAAAATTTAATAGCAGATCTAATGTTTTGATAATCTTTTATAAACTTTTATTAGTAGCATTGTAATAATATGTGTTAATTATAGTTCATTTCATCGATTTTATCGTGTACATGCAATAATATGCGACGAACTTTCATAGTTTTTTTTATCAAATACAAACGCATTCTACCTTTATTCGTGAACATATGTTATTAAAACTTCCGTCACTGTCTTGTTAGTTACTGTTTTAAAAATGTGTTAAAAATCAGTATTGTTAGTGTCACACGTATAAGACAAAAAACAGAGAGGAACCGGCAAAACAATCGCACTGTAAAAGAAGCAATTATAAACGTATTTTATGATTTGAAAGCAATACTTAATGTAGAATTGAAGAACAATCATGCATATTACGCTTTTATGACGTCTTATGAAAAACTGTAAGTCTTCATACAGAATCGAAAACAATAGGCGACTCTTTTGCAAGACAAATAATGTTTTTTGGTGTATGTACACAATATAATCAGTGAAATGGCCTATGAAATATGAAACACGTGATCGATTTATGAATTATATATAAGCACGAACATTAATTTACAGATAGAAAAAATGTAAGATTAAAACCAGTAACCTTTTGGGATTCTATAGGTTCTAACCAGTGTGGTTACAAGACAATTTCTAGTACTATCATTGATGGTCGAAACAAATTGTGCATAGGACACATAATTATCAACTTTTACTTTTAGAAATAAGAGAACACAAAGGAGACACCGTGAGTAGTTGTGATGCTATACAGAGGAGTCGAATGAAGCTTGAGCAGTAGGTATGATTTAAAATTGTGCACTTTGCGCATTCGTTAAAATGTATGAACCTGATAAAACTTTGACAAATGTTCATTCTATGAGTAATTCGTCATTCAGAGATATCACATTCTCACTCAGTTTAACAGGCCAATACATTTTAATGAACATTCTTCTAATCGACTATCTGTCTATAAGAGGTGTCATTGTGTTTTTTATTTACGACGTGTAACTTTTCTTCAATCAGGAACAACACTGGTTCTAACCATTGATCATTTAGCCACCCTCCATTCCATATTGTTAGAAAAAAATATTATTTGACTATTTTTGTTATTTTCACAGTAGCTATACTGTTAAAAAATTGCTGAAATATTTTTAGGAAACTTATAAAGGATTGAAGAAGTTACTTCAATCGTTTATATTGTACAGGTAAGTATAAGATGCAAAAATAATATTACAGTATTTAATTAAGGAAATCTAAGCATGCTTTAAATACCTATTTCAAAAAGTATGTTCCGAGTATTTATCAATAGAACAAAGTCGGTAGTAGTTTAGCTTTATTTTACAGCATATAGAAGCTTATAACAATATATACAGTTTACAAAAGTAAATAAATAATAAATGTTCAAGCCAATCTTTACACTATTATGTATTGGATAAGCAACATTTAGAAGATCCAGTTATAGAAGAAGACTGACGTTTTTTCGTAATCAAAATAAATACATTATTATCATGGTCCAACAAACGCGCACCTTAAGCCGAAACTGGCTGTGAGGGAGCCAGTAAAGATGCCTCTGCGTACATTCATATCTGGTCTAGGTAATCTGTGCGGTGGCTACAACACGTCACGCTGAGGACAGCGCCCTGCTTGTGACGTATAATCCATCGCATGTGTTCATCGCTTGCTAAGCGATATTGTCGTTGTCCTTGTTTTTCGCATCATAATGAGAGAGAAAACAACAGAGAAACACATTTACTGTGCCCTGTGCTCATCTTCTTTCGGAATTCTCGGAACGTCGCTCAACGCCTGGTCGTCCAGGGAAGTTAGGAAAAATAGCGGAACTTTTCTCGTACACCAGATATCGAGATGCGGTTTTCTGCATTTGCGCGTTTTTGGAAAAATGCCTTCTGGGCCGGAAAATAAATTTTCCAATTACATCGTAACTTGCACCATTATAGGAACGACTGAAAACTCGGAAAAATCGCTCGGAAATCATTATTCGTGGGTTTTCGGGGCTATCCAACTCGATTCTTTCATTAGAATTACCCGGGGTTGGCTCTGTGGGGGTGCGCGGGGGGTGAATTGGGGGAGAAATGGCAGCGTGCATGAAAGTCGCTCCGAACTCGTTACTCGGGGGTTTTCGGGGATGCCTAATTCAATTCTGGCATATGAATTATCCGGGTGTGCACGGGGGTGGCTCTGTGGTGGTGCCCGGGGGCTGATTCGGGGGCGTAATTGCAGAGTCCACGGAAATGGCTCGAAAATCCTTACTCGGGGGTTTTCGGGGATGCCAGATTCATTTCCAGCATTAGATTTCCCCGGGGGCGATCGGGGGTCCCTCTGTGTATTTGGCTGGGGGTTATTCTGGGGGTGGAGGGGGGGAATTGCCTCGTCCATGAAAATCGCTCCAGGCTCGTTTTCAAGGAGGTCAAATTCATTTATAGTCTTAGATTCCTTTGAGGGTGCTCGGGGGTCCCCATGTGGGGTTGTCTTGGGGGGGGGGGGGGGTGGAAGCGTCCATTCTAAGTTTAAGTCAATATTTGATTCCGTTGAAAAACAAATTCTCGAACACGTGATCTATTAAAGATCTTACAAGAGTGCCAGACACAGCTTAAACAAAAAAAATGGTTCAAAATTCCAAAGACTTGATCACTGTATTGACGTATAACAAAAAACCCACGTGGTCTAGAGTGTCCGACACCACTCAAACACCAAAAAAAGGCCAAAATCCAAAAAACTTGATTGTGTTAGCACTATATTTACGTGTAACAAAAAACCAACGTGGTATAAGAGTGCCGGACAGAACTCAAACACCAAAAAAGGTCCAAAATCCAAGAAACTTTATAACTGTAGCACTGTATTTACATACAACGAAAAAGCAACGTAGTCCTGAAAGACAGATGTAATAGTGATGCAACACTAACGCCGACTGCGCGCGGGAATCATGGTATTATACCATGGCGGGAATATAGAAAGGCAACTGGTGGGGCGACGATGGAATTTCTAGACTATTCCATGAAGGGTCCAGATATTCTTGAGGAAAAGTAAAAGGTACAAAATGTCTATTTCAAGAATGTTCGAGAATGTTCAATATTGTTTGGGGGAAGCCACATATATATTTATTTAACATTCACTCTAAATTTTTATTATTCATACCCCAGGGGAAGTCTAATGCCAGAATTGAATTCGGCATCCCCGAAAACCCCCGAGTAACGAGTTTGGAGCGACTTTCATGCACGCTGCCATTTCTCCCCCAATTCACCCCCCGCGCACCCCCACAGAGCCACCCCCGTGCACCCCCGGATAATTATAATGCCAGAATCGAGTTCGACAGCCCCGAAAACCTCCGAATAATGATTTCCAAGCGATTTTTCCGAGTTTTCAGTCGTTCCTATAATGGTGCAAGTTACGATGCAATTGGAAAATGCATTTTCCGGCCCAGAAGGCATTTTTCCAAAAACGTGCCAAACCAGATCATATAAACTTTTTTCCCTGGACCTTCCTGAACACAATGCAGAAAACCGCATCTCGATATCTGGTGTATGAAAAAAGTTCCGCTATTCGGGTGATTTTGATCTAAATGCCCTGGGTCGTGCCAACACGGTTTGCGTTGAATATTAGAAAAAATAATAATAGTCATTGAGGAAAATATAAAATATGTAAGTTATTTTTTTTGGTTTATTATACTAGGGCACGTGCCCAAGTGCCCTTACGGGCAAACCGCCATTGATACGAATAATCACCGAATAATAAATAATAATAACCCTGTATAAATATTGTTTGTAAATTTTTTGTCAGTAGTCCAGTAAGTAACTGAAAGGACCAACCTGTCATTAAGTCGGTCCAGATTTCCGTTGTCTCGTAGGTCTCGGCTGTCGTTTCCAAGGTCGAAAACTTTTACCAACTCTGCTGCGTCGGAAAGGGCCCAAAATGGACCCTAAAACTGGTTTCTCGCCAATATCTTCCACAATATGCAAATTAGAGAATTTTTTTTTAGATAAAAAAGAAAGATCTTATCATTATCTACAAAAATGGTCCCTATCATTTTTGTCGGAAATTCGACAGGTTTCGAGATAACCGCAATTAAAAGTCCCCTCGTTCAGCCCCTGCTTTATCTCTATAGCAATGCTGATTAGCTTGTAAACGGGTGGACAAATTGTTTCAGAACTCAGTCAAAAATTGATATTTTTCGATGATTCAAATTTCATTACAATGGGAAAACCCATAGGTATCGATCCATGTGCCTTAAAGCCCGTTATTTCCTGTCAAGAACATTGAAAAAGGGGTCAAAGTTGCGTTTTCCACTATTTTGGACCACTTTATAGTAATTCATTCATATTTTTTTTTCTTTTAATAGTTTTTTATCCCATTTTTGTTTTAAATGGGATCCTGAGATGTCTCGAATGGTCTCAGAATTTTTTTTCCAGTATCTTCCTGGCGTTTTAAAACAAAATTGATTTGTTTATTTGCATTTTTCATACGTTTTCGGAGTTCTAGAAATCTTTGAAACAAGCAGTAATTAAAAACTCATATTTCATTATATTGTTATTCAATGCACACCATTTTAAAGCTTAGAATGTCTACTTTTCGAATGTATTTTTTTTTTTTTAATAAATTGCTCCATTTTCCAGAAATCGGGAAAATTGATCACACCGGGGAAAACCGGACTTTTTTTTAAATACTTCTTGTTCCCCGCTGTTCATTTTTTGAACATTAATACCCAGACCGAAGTGAAGCTGATATTCTCACCTTTCCATTTCTATCAATTGATCCCCGTATGTGAGCGTGGTTCTTAGATGTTTGTTAGAATTATCTCCCGCATTTTTACGAGATCCACGATATTCCATCATAACCTAACCACGTGTACCCACGCGCCACGCGCTCACCTTAATTATCTGCTTTTGTTGGTATACAATCTCTGTTGTTCTTGGAGTCGTTATTGTCGGTTGTTATATATTTCTTTCGTATATTTAAAGAAAATTCACAATTCTGGGTTCGAGTAGTACAATAATAAACAATGATTACTTTTATTTTCTATATTTAACACAAATGAGTTAAAGTGGAATATATATCGAAGATTTGGGGTTGAGTTTTTTGTTGCTATATCTATCATATAATTATTTCTACTTATGTTATTCTTTTTTTTTTAGGTTAAAACAAACATAAAATAGAAAGCCCCTTAGATACAGAGCTTTCAGCGGCACTTCTAGAAGATTTGCTTTACAAAGTGAGTGTAAATTACCGGAAAAATTAATGAAATTAAGTGTAAAAGGCAATTGATTATTTTAAATAAATTATATCTTTGAGTTTTAATTTTCCAACTTATGTCTAAGGCTTATCTGTAACTTCCAGGGATCCTCCGTATTTTCCCATTCAATGTGTACACAATTTCCATCACCATTTGACAGTACAGAGTGGATTCAAGGATTGTTCTGCAGCTAAACATCCATAATACAGCAAGAGGCAATTTACTTAAAGTTATATCCTATGACTCTTGACATGAGTAACCTTACTAGGTAGCCAGAGGTAGGTATACCTTGACACGGTTATACTATACCTATTTAAATTGTAACTGAGCTAGTTAAAAAACTAACAATAAAAGGCCTAAAATAATAATTTATTTTATGTAAAATGATGTAAGAATTATTATTTTAACTAATTTTATATCCAAACTATATTTTAAACCTACCTGGGGTGGTATGAGGCCAAATGTGGCTTCCAAAGAAGCGATATAAATAAAATCGAAAAAGTTATATGGATTTGTCTATCCTCAAAAGTAGAGTCTTGTTTATATGTTTTCTAAACAAAATAATCTTCCAAATAATACTTTTTCTTTGTGAAAAATCCCGGAAGAATTAGAGATGGTTCGAGACCCAGAAGGGGTTGAAGGGGAGGAGAATGAAATAGCTGTCGAGACAGCAACACAGGGGTTGGAAAAACAGGGGGAAGGGACGCGTGGAGCAGGGGAAGGAATAGAGCAAGAACAAGACGATGAAGAGTATGATTCTGATGACATTGAATGGTTTAACGTATGATAAATTATAAGCATTGCTATGTATTTCGTATTTTCAACATGTTTTTCATATTAAAAGAAATTTTTTAGAAACTTTCTTATTTTTCTGAAACCCTGGACCTATATTGTTCCGATAGAAGTTGGCGAAAATGTTGCAAAAGACGCAGAAAATATAAAGGGTCTTTTCGGGTCAATATTCATCACACTCTAAAACTAATAACCCACTATTAGGCAAAGCGCCGGGATTTGAGACTGCCACATGAAAAAAAAATATTTTTTTCACTTTTCTATTAAATTTTGCAACGCAAATTACACAGAACATTCGGCAATGTAGATGAGACCCCCCAAGCACTACTTTACAGAAAAAATCCCGTAGAATCTGCCAATAATTGTCGAAAGATCGGTTGGTGCCCGGATTTCCATTCATAGGCCCTATAATTTAGTGAGCAGAGGTATGCCGCTGGCGCCATCTACAATTGGTCTCCAAAGTCCAAAACATGAAAATCAATGTATTCCCAACTCCCTCGAGCGGAAATTCAGTGAGAAACTAACATTTCTATTCAGTGCAAAAATTCGGGCTTTTTCGAAGGCTGTTTTTGTAAAAATTAATATTCGTCTTGCGAAAAAAATGGTAGGCACCATTTTTGTAGATAATGATACGATCTTCATTTTTTATCTAAACAAAAATTGTCTAATTTGTATATTTTGGCAGATATTAGCGGAAAACCATTTTTTCGGACTTTAGGGGCCATTTTGAGCCCTTTCCGACCCAGCAGTATTGGTAAAAGTTTTCGCCCTTGAAAGAAACCGTCAAGACCTAAGAATTGAGCTACAAAGGAAATCTGGACCGACTTAATGACAGCTTTGCATATTTTCAGGTATTCAGTTACTGGACTACAGCTCTTTTTAGATAAATAATATGCTTCATGTCAGATACTTTTGTTATATCGTTTTAGAGTTACTTTTTCTAAGCATATGACAAACGGCTTGCCTGAGAAAATAGTGAAAATTTCTAGATTTTCTTGTCAGCTTTTTGTTAAATAAATTATGTATAAATAATATGGTGACTATGTCCGACACTCAAGTCTCTTGTCTTATGTCAAACGGCTTGAGTGCGAAAATGGTGGCAATTTGTATACATTTTTAAAGCAACTTTACTATGTTCTAAAAATTTGAAGACCACGCTCTACATTTAAGCCATTCTTTTTTATGGGATGTTAAATCCATAAGTTTTTATTGCAAAAAATTAGGTATATGGGACAATAACTGAAAAATCGAAAATGTTTCTGAAAAATTTTCCAACCCTCAAAATGGACTTATCCACTCGCGCCACTCAAGCCAATATATTTTTCAGGCTAGTGACAATGTACGTTTTCATACTCTCGATTGGCTTGTGTGAAAAAATCAGTTAAAATATCCATTTTTCCTTACAAAATTACGATGGTATTTTAACCCTTTGGCCACTTGCAACACTCAAGCCTCTTGTTTTCTGAAGCAAAGTTTATTAATTAATCATTCAGTGAACTTGGCTTGCGTGGTAATCTGAGCAAAAAACGCCTTTTATTTATGTTAAGGAAAATAGAATTTTCCATATGTTATCCCCAGGAGCCACTCGTAAATTTCCTTTTATTTTACTCAACATCGATGTACTTTTCAACCCTCTTCGAGGCTTGTATGCGAAGATGGGGTAGCTAAATCAGTCACTATGTGACGGTCTATAACTTGCCATAACAAAATGTTTGTTGATTACTTAGTACCAAAGCAATTACTTCGTGCCGACTTTGTTCTACATCAATCGAAAACTATTCAAAAATGCATTACCTTCTTAATACGAGCACTGTCACAACCTCGAGCATGCCTAATCCCATCCAAAGAGTAATTTACTGAGTACCCATGAGTCAGAGAAGGACGCTGCCTCGTGTTAACCTAATTAGAGGCAAGCGGCATGGAGCAAAAGCAGCGTTAGTAAAAAATTATCTAATCTAAGTATTATTTTGTTTTTTATATCGATACAGCAAAATGTTAATTGGTTAGCTAGCGGAAAAGTGAGTACGTTTTCATGACCAAGTTCATAGAATAGTTGAATTGAAAGAATAAATATTGGTGTTTATTTATAAAATAGGTTGTTATAGCTGGTCGTGAAAGCGTATTCTGAATTGAAAGGTATTGGATTATTATGTGTTATTACAAAAATTTGAAAATAATCTTCATGTGGCTTTTCGTTATATTTTGACAACTACTTATTTTCAGTAAAAGTTCTGTTGTTTTACCCATTATAAGCAATCAATTGACAACTTCTAATAAACAACTGTTTCACTTGGAAACATCATTTTCATAGCCATCTATGTGTTACGCTTTCATAGTGCAATAAGGCACTAAATAATTATTAATATTTGTAATAAGGAAATGCAGGAGTACTTAAAATGGCAAAAATATAATAGATTGTCCCTTTAAAAAAATATAACAAAGCTTTTACCTAAAACTTTTTTTTGTGTTTGAATCAGTCATAATATCAGATTAATGTCTCGATCTCAGTACGCTTGTCGCTCTAATGTACGGTACGAAGAAGAGGCAAGGTGCTAAACAGGATATACTAGGAACCATGGTGTAAGAATATAGGTGAAGCGGTGCGCAGATTTTATGACATCAACATCGGTATTGTCACGGCGCCTACAAACTGCACTGCTTTGTTTACATTTTGTAATGATTGTCAAGATGTGGTCAAGATGTTACTCTTTTATTTCCTAGTTCTACAATCATTGTAAAACTGAAAATATATATTTAGATGAAAATAACAACTGATAAATCATATCAAGTTATGCTCAATAATACAAGAAAATGCAAAGAAAACTCATTATAGGCAGATATTGGACCCTTGTGGAAACAAATTCAAATTAAAACATATTCTGTGCACTTTTCTATACAAAAACGAGAATTTATTTCCAATTTAGCATAATATATTTAAGTTAATTAGTTAATATGCATTTTTCTTGGAACAAGATAGTGTTCATCTGAAACTGAATTCTTCCGACACAAAACATGGAAGAGTATATTAGATACGTCTAGGATTTAAATTTTCATACCTAGGCATCGTTATTTGATTTATTGAGAAAAAGATGATAGTCAAAACGTCTACGACCTAATCTTTTATGGTCATCACCAGGACTAGGTAACAATAATATAATTGGAAACTATTTTTTTTTATCTTATAATACAACAAAAATATGACAACCTAACTTTATATCAATTACATTATCAATTTAATTAGAAATTAATTGAATCATACGTACCAATAATTACTAAAAAGACATCTTTATATATAAAAATATTATTAAATTTTAAGATAAATACAACTATAAAGTTCTAAGCACTATCAAGAAAATATTGAAATAACTTAAAAACTCGCTTTTTCACATTAAAGACATATAGTGTATTTTATTTGTTGCACTAGTGTCACACTCGACACTGTATTCGAACTGTCATACTCGTCAAAAGTATATGCTATACGTGTGCTGCCGTCAAACATTTGAAGCTACACTGAACAAATCAAATGCGATTAGTGCAGAAAACTTACACCTAGTGCTACAAATAAAATCCACTAATAGGCATAATAAAAATCTGTTTCGACAGTGACGTCATGCGCAAGACTGACCGAATTTCGTACCGCTTACCGCTTTACCTGTATTATTCCACCATGCTAGGAACGACACTAAAAACCGCGGAAACCTCGGAAGCGCTCGGAACTTTGCGAAGTTACGCGGTAAATAGACGTAGCGCTGGAGTAACGAATTTGAATTTGATATAGAGGGAAAAAGAAAAAATGAATAACTAACCCTAGAATGCTGTTACTTACCAGACTTTTAACTTTAATCTCTGTGGCAGGTATAAATATAATATGGTACTGGAAAGTTTAAACAATTTACTTAACACAAATCAGCTGAAAAACAAACGTAATAAATTGAATATTTGGTTGATGGAAAAATGTGTGAAGGATTCTGAAGGTTTGCTAATTTTAACCAATATATCCATTTTATTTTAATATCTAATATACACAACCAAACTTATATGGAATAATCTATTATTTTTCATAATTTTTGAGATATATGAACATTTTTTGTTTATGAATAAAACTCGGTCCTTACCAAAGACTTTTAATGACAAATAGGCCACATAGCAATAAAAATAATTAATTAGTTGACAACATAAACATAATGCTATTTTTTTGGTTTCTGAAACGAAATGAGATTTAAATTTTTAATAGCCGAAAAGCATAAACAGAAAGAAAATTGATAATTTTAATAATCCGTGTTATCAACTCTAACCCTTATACAAGCTTCTATTCGCCTTGGCATGTTTCTTATTAAATTGTCAACATTGTCTTGGGGTATGTTTTCCCATTCTGCTAATGCTGCATCAATAAGCTGTGCGACATTTCCTGCATTGTCTCGACGAGCTCTAATCCTTCTTTTGAGCTGGTCCCACAAGTTTTCGGTAGGATTTAGGTCTGGTAAACATGCAGGTCAGTCTAAAACTGTGACACCTTCTATTTCCAGATATTCTATAGCCACTCTGCTGGTATGGGGAAGTGCATTATCGTACATAAAGACAAAATTATCCCTGATTGCAGCTCTCCAAAGCCTCTAGTACTAAATCAACATATCTCGGACCGGTTAAAGTTTGTTGAAGTGGTAACAATGGAGTTTTTGCTTCCAGCATAATAACTGCCCAAAACATTACAGTTCCTCTTTAATATCTTGGGACGTATGTGGCAGCGTGGAGTCGCTCATCTTTCTGGAGCTCTGAGAACCCGAATTCGATGGTCATCTGATCTTAGGCCAATTCTGGTCTCATCCAAAAAAAGAACATTTTGCCAATTCTCAATTGTCCAGTTATGGAGTTGGAGGCACCAATTTAACCGGTCAATTTTATTTTGTCTAGATAACGGTGGGATCTGTAACTCTTTCCTGATGTACAAACCTCGTGCGCGAAATCTTTTTCTTAGAGTTTCAATTGAAACGTTCATACCTGTAGTTTTCAGAAGTTGTTGTTGTAGCTCTGGATGAGAAACCCTGGAATTTCATCAAGTAAATTGGCACACAAAGCGGTCCTGTTGTTCAGTTGTGACTCTTTGACCACTTTGTATGGGCCTGTTCTTGAGAGTTTCTAGTTCCAAGTACCTTTCATATGTTTTCGATACAACACCCTGAGTATCGCTTACTACCTCTGCGACGTTTCATTGGGGCATTCCTTGTTCAATGAGAGTAATAATTCTAACCCCTCTGCATATCGGTTAGTTCAATATAAGGCATTTTGTTATTTTCTGGACCGAAATCGTGATTTTACTTGTAAACATAAAATTCACAAGATAATAAATCGTTTCTTCTTCATTATCATGTTTGTTAAGAACAAAAGGCCTTATCTTAAAGTTAGTTACTAAATTTTTTCGTTAAAAAACTTTTATTCAGAAATACACAGTGATTCCATATACGTTTGGTTGTGTGTATTTCATTATATAAATATTTATTTTATATAGAATGGAAGACCACATTCATATATTTACCAGAATAAATGACGTGATTAAAGCGCAAAAAAAGTAATTTTTTTAAAAAATTTAAATTTTGGCAAAATAAATTAGGCAATATCTAGAATATGCATATATTTTAAAGTTTCAATTGCTTCCAGTTTCCGAGAAAAAAAATCAAAGGGCTTTAAATTTTGAAATATCATGATAAAAATAAATGCATTAATCAAAAGCACTATTCTTAATATAATCCATGAATTTAAGCTCTTAAGACATTAAGAGGGGATTATATTAAGAATAGTGCTGTTGAAGAATGCATTTATTTTCATTATGATATTTCAAAATTTAAAGCCCTTTGATCTTTATTTCTCGGAAATTGGAAGGAGTTAAAACTTTAAAATGTATGCATATTCTAGAAAATATTGCCTAATATATTTTGCCAAAATTTTAATTTTTAAAAAAAATTACTTTTTGAGGTATTCTTGTCCGAAAATTATAAGGGGGTGCTGTAATCACCTTAAAAAAATTGTTTGTTGTATGGTTCTCTCAGTGCACATACATAGTTGAAAAGTATCGGAGTTTCCACGTAAATAAGTGCAAATTACCTGAAAGTAAAATATAAACCGAAAGGCCGTTGAAATTTGAGGTTAGTTTTTTTTTGACGCGAAATCTGTAAAAAGCAAACATTCAAAATTTCCACCAAACTCTATCTACCGACCGTCTCCGGAAAGTACAGAACGCTTCCGAGGTTTCCGTGGTTTTTAGTGTCGCCTGTATATTTTTAGATAACGTAGGTTAGAATCTTGTCGGAGCATAAAGATTTAATTTTTTTTTGATTGTCTACTTAGGGGTTTAGAAATTTATTTAAATTTAATTTTGATACATATTGTGTTTTTTTTTGTGTAGGCAAAAGATCAAAGAAACCTGTAAAATATTTTCTCAAGGTCTTTTCAAAAATATTTGTAATCCTATAGATATGTTAAGAATTAGTCACTTTTCTGCTTACCGTTAATTTAAATTTTTGCCTGATGATGACCGGAACAGGTCGAAACTAATTACATTATTCGTACCGATTTGGTGTTTAATTATAAAATTAAATAATTAAATAATATTTAAATATATTGACTACATTTTTAAGAAATGGGTAATCTATATTCTAATTATTTAAATTATCAACAAATAATTGTGTATACAAAAAAAATATGGTTCTGGATATACTATTTAATATTACTCAATTATTGAGGAAAACCAAATTCATTATTAAATATGTTCAATGTAAAAATCTGCTAATAGCACTTAATAATCCAATAACCTTATCTGAAAAGATATTTATACAAAAACAATTCAGTTAGTGTAATTTACAAACAAGAGTTATTTGAAAAGTCTGATTAAAGCCACACCCAATCCCGAAATAGTAATGGTGACTGGCTGATGAACTATCTAGTTATAGCGCTAAATTCAAATGGTTTACTGTAATTCTAGTTAACATTTAAATTTAAATGACGGGATTTTTAAAAATATACGTTCGCATCGCGGCAATATTTTAAAAGTATATTCCATGTTCTTAGAAACTAAAAACGATATCAAATTGACATCTTCAGAAAAAATCAAGATTTTTAAGAAGATGAAGCATGTTAATTATGAAAAAAATCTGACTGAAAATGGGGATTAAGGGCGTATGTTAAACTGTGAAGAGTATCATATAGAATGCCATTCATTAATATATCTTCATTCTAGTTTGTAACTCATTACTAATTACTATTTTTTACTTAAAGTAATTTTTATTCACAATACTCAAGGCGGATAAGTGGATTCTGAGAGACAAGTAAGAATATTTGAAATATTTTAAGATATTTTGAGATTTTTTTGGGATATTTTGAGATTTGTTTTTGATATTTTGAGATATTTTGAAATACTTTGAGATAGTTTGAGATACTTTCAGATACTTTGAGATATTTTGAGATATTTTAAGATATTTTGAGATATTTTGAGATAGTTTGAGATATTTTGAGATATTTTGAGATATTTTGAGATATTTTGAGATATTTTGAGATATTTTGAGATATTTTGAGATATTTTGAAATATTTTGAGATATTTTAAGATATTTTGAGATATTTTAAGATATTTTAAGATATTTTAAGATATTTTGAGATATTTTGAGATATTTTGAGATATTTTGAGATATTTTGAGATATTTTGAGATATTTTGAGATATTTTAAGATATTTTGAGATATTTTAAGATATTTTGAGATATTTTGAGATATTTTGAGATATTTTGAGATATTTTGAAATATTTTGAGATATTTTGAGATATTTTGAGATATTTTGAGATATTTTGAGATATTTTGAGATATTTTGAGATATTTTGAGATATTTTGAGATATTTTGAGATATTTTGAGATATTTTGAGATATTTTGAGATATTTTGAGATATTTTGAGATATTTTGAGATATTTTGAGATATTTTGAGATATTTTGAGATATTTTGAGATATTTTGAGATATTTTGAGATATTTTGAGATATTTTGAGATATTTTGAGATATTTTGAGATTATTTGAGATATTTTGAGATATTTTGAGATATTTTGAGATATTTTGAGATATTTTGAGATATTTTGATATATTTTGAGTTATTTTGAGATATTTTGAGATATTTTAAGATATTTTGAGATATTTTGAGATATTTTGAGATATTTTGAGATATTTTGAGATATTTTGAGATATTTTGAGATATTTTGAGATATTTTGAGATATTTTGAGATATTTTGAGATATTTTGAGATATTTTGAGATATTTTGAGATATTTTGAGATATTTTGAGATATTTTGAGATATTTTGAGATATTTTGAGATATTTTGAGATATTTTGAGATATTTTGAGATATTTTGAGATATTTTGGGATACTTTAAGATATTTTTAAAATATTTTCAAACTTCTACACAGCATCTTGTAGAGCTCATCGAAATAAGTTGAATGTAACAAACCATATGGTCATAGTTCAAATGGTGGTCGATATATGTAGATATATGTAAGTACTAATGTTTAGTTTTTTGAGCAAAAGTTTGAAATCAAAAATTTCTTTAGAATTTCTCTGTGTATAAATGTTGTATTTAGGTGTAGTAATATCTTGAAAATATACACTATGTAGATATATATAACTTTTCCTTACTCATTATAAAAGGAATCAATAAATCTACAAACTTCCATAGATTGTAAAAAATTATCTTTCTAACCCTATATGTACAACAGTTTAGCAGTAGATAGTTCAAAAAAGTAATAGCCGAAGTGATATTACACTTGACCTAGCGACTATCGCGGTAAGAAATTCATACGGTTCGTCAAACTTTTCAAATAACCCTCGTATATTTGGTTAAGCTAATTATTTTTATTACTAAACTTTTTACAAAGTTTTTCTTATTCAGTTACCTCCGATTCATATTCTAACAACTAAGTTTATTCACAATTATTAACAATACATTCAACATTACATACACTAAGTAAAATTAGTGCTTTCTATGTGTATTTTATAATAAAATTGTGCGATAAAAGATAGGTACTATAAGAATGACAGATGGTCACTTTCTATTTAATAAATATATCATCGGTATACCTGAGAAGGTGACAAGTCCAAATTTTTTTAGTTTTAATACTTATGTACCTTAAATTCAATATTTTTCAGGAAAAAATTAACTACTCGAAAAATGCCATAATAATGACCATAATAGTTGATTTGGTTTTATAATCTTAAGCAAATCATTAAAATACTAATATCGGTGGACTTGGTCACCTTCTCTTGTATACCGACGATATATACATATTTATTTTTCATTTTTGGTCCAAAACCATTTTAACAAACAACAAGTGACCAACTTTTTACTTCTAAAATGCATATTATTCACACACACAGTTTTTGCATAAAATTTGCCAACCAATCACAAATTTATTCAAGAAACTATCCAATTCAAATATTCCTTCTTCCATTAACAAAGAAATATTTCAAAAATTTAAATTTTTCGATATGAAAGCGTTTTACATTATTTGTGTAATATTATTAACGCTGATTTGAAATACTTTTGGTCCAATTATGTGACTGTTTCTTTCTTAACTTTTTTCCCGGAAAAATATAAAGCGACGACAGGGCCGGCTTATATTTTATAATTGTACGTGTTTAAATACAGACGGAAAATTGTATTTAAACCTCAAAATAAAGAAAATTGTAATTTATGTTTTAATAACAACATTCCAATTTAGAATTTTATATTTTGTATATAAAGTGACCCATTTAAGATGGAAACTCCTTAAAAATCTTAGATATCAGAAAGGTACATAAAAAAATAATGTATAACTATTTTCAAATCGAAATAAATTTTAATGGAAATTAAAATTTTTTGATATTTATAATAAATTCTGAATCGAAGAAAGAATTTTAATTGCAATTTTTCCGTTACATTCAAAAATCCAAAAAACTGCAAACATTTCTAAAATAAAAAAATTAAAATGGTCGACTTACCTTAATTGACGCCGGTCCCGAATTTAGATCGTTTTCAGTGTGTAAAGAGTTGTTTTCCTCGACATATGCTGTAATAATGTCAAAGTCATTGTCTTCTTGAATCTGAATAGAGCGGGATGCTGTGGGATGAAAAATTAGGTATTATACAAGATATTATATTGTTTATCATTTTAGATAAATTACATGCATATCATACAAATACATAATTAAATTAAAACACTACTTAATATAATTTATAATAAAAAAATTTAAGTCGGATGTTAAGATTAAAGGTTGCCGCTCACTTAATACCACATACCATGATAAACGACTGTTCAGTATAACAACAGTCTCGCTTAAAATGTAACTTAAAATGGAGGTTTCTGATTTTGTCTCTGTCAGATATGTCAATTATTTGTCATTCGTAAAAGTGAATTTTACGAATTGTGGGACCTGGCGATATTTTAGTTCCGCCTCTGTACTGTCAATTTTAATTTAAAGAAAAATCTAAAAATGATAAGGCCTTAAGTAAGCGCCAACCTTAATATTATTTTTACGAATAAATTTAGATAATTAAAAAAAATACAATGTTCATTCAAAAAAGAATTTTAAGTAGATGAAACAGAATATACTGTGAGTCAAATTAACTTTTCTTTTCAACCATTAATAATTTCTTTCTAGAGGGCAGATGGTCTAGTATATTCTGGATCCGATCTATTTTAGCGCGAGACAATTCAGCGCGGGAAACATTTGCTCCAACAAATCCGCGCTGACACAAATACATGAGAGACAAGTTAGCGCCGTGTCAAATTATAGTGAGATAAGTTAGTGCTTGACAAAACATTCCGGTATTCTAATTAAAACTAAAAAAAAACAACTAATTTACCTAATCTGTGCGGGCGGAAGTCAGTGGCGTACTTAATGGGGGGTTTTAGGGGTTACAACCTCCCCGAAATGTTAATAACACAGTCGATTCTATTTTAAATAAATTGGCTGAAAAACCAAGAAAGCTTGATATCCCAAAATCTAAATTAAAATAAAGTGTTTAATAAATGTCTTCTTTCTCATTTTACATTGTACAACATGTTATACTAATAAACTTAACAAACCCCAAAATAAAATGTCTGGGTGCGTCGTTGCCCCAAGACATCTACAGCAACCTTGGATGGCTCCAGGCCGTACTGGGTTGGCAAATTTCGATATTTTAATAGAGAATCTCGTTAACTATAAATGTTATGGAAAAATGGAACTCCAGTCCTCGATCTCTTTTTTTGAGAAAAACTTAATAGCATTTTCAAAAATTGGCTATTGTCTCTTGTTTTCGAGTTATAAACTAAAGTTCGTTTTTTCAAATTTTCATTATATGGCATTATAACGTTTATTTATGCAAGTGGAAAAAAATAATTTATACCTTCTTTTTTGATAAGAATCCAATAGCGTAGTCAATTTTATTTAAGAATTCTTCAACTTCGAACTATAGCATAAAGTTGTATTTTTTTATATGGAATTGGTAGTTGACTGGTATACACAAAAAGACAAAAAAAATTCCATTCTAATAATGTGGGGCCAGTTTATTAATTTTCATTTTTATTTAGTAAAACGATTAAAAGAAAATCTCATAAACTATGGAACTTTTAAAAAACCAAAGATACAGATACAGAATTATAATATTATCCAATATTATTGGAATGGTAGCTGCAAATATTCGATAACAAGTCGTCAAATTAAAGCCGTGCCTGGAATATCACGAAAACGAGCATTATCGGTTTTAAAAAAATACAAATTCAGACCCTATAAAATAAAGAAACAGCAACATCTCCAACCAACCGATCCCGAACGACGTCTAATTTTTTGCAATTGGTACCTTGAAAACATAGACCGGAATCCATAAGTCTTTACAGAAATTATATGAACAGATGAATCTTACATAAACAGTGCCGGAATTTTCAATCGACATAACGAACATTGGTGGTTCGACATTAACCGCCATCGTAACTTTGATGTCCAAAATCAGGAACGTTTCAGTTATAATGTTTGGTGTGTCCTATTGAGCAATGGCATTTTAGCCTACCAAATTTATGTTGGAAAAGTAAATGGCCAATGATTTTTAGAAATTTTAAACGAACACATATTCGATGGTTTTTTGGACGACTTAACGTTGAATGAGAGACGAGATATATTTTTTCAACACGATGGAGTACCCCTTCACAGTAATAGAAACGTCTCTGAATTCTTAAATCTTCATTTTAGAGACAAATGAATAGGGACAAACGGACCGGTAAGGTGACCACCACGTTCACCAGATTTAACGCACCTAGATTTCTTCTTCTGAGAATATATTAAAGACAATTTATACAAAAATACTTCTAATTCAAATCATAATTTTATCTCCAATATCCATATTTATAACGCAATTCGAAATGTTTCCAAACGATGTCATTTATGTGTTGCGAATAATGGACATCAATTTGAAAGTTTAGTCTAGTTAGTTTAATATTTTTTAATGATGTTGTAATTGGTAGAACAGCATCGTCAATATTATAATTCCCTGATTTGTTAAAAGTTCCAAATGTATGAGATTTTCTTCTAATTTTTTGAAAATATAATTATTAGGTTATCTTCTGTAGTATCCCTTGTTATTGTTAAGTGTTGCACGGCAATGTGCAAATATAGTTATAAAATATTAGTAGTCAAATGTCAATGTTAAAAAGCTATCAAATATATTTTTAATTTCTAATGGTTTCTCAATCTCCTTTACAATAATTCATCCTAAGGAGTTACAAGAGATTGGCGACGTAGGTAAATCACTGCTCAAATAAAATCAACCCTTCATCAAAGAAAAAAAAAAGAAAGCAAATTAAAGTAACTCACCAGACTCCTGAAACATATTCGAACCATGAATTCAGAGCAGTTTAAACAATTTTTGGTAGCAATGCAGGCAAATCAAGAGGCTCTTATCGACCATCTTCGACAACCTTCATCAGTAAGTCCAGTATCTACTGTCCATTTGAAAATTTCAACCCCAAAAAAGAGGACTTTCGTATATACAGAGAACGTTTTGAAAACTATTTAATAATGAAAAATGTATTCAATAACAAGAAGTTTGCAGCCGAATTACTATTAAATTCTATTGGATCACTCACATTTTCCATATTATCGGCACTGGTAAGCCCTCAAGTGCCAAGTGAATTTAATTACGAAACACTTATTAAGAAGCTTGAAACCCATTTATGTCCAAAAAGAAATGTTCTGGTGTCTCAGCATAAATTTTTATCCACCTTTCAACAAGAAAACCAATTAATTGCAGACTACATTTCTATACTAAAACGTATAACCCTCGATTGCGAATTTATTTCATCATGCGAGTGTAAATCAAATATCGCAGACATTTTTCTATGAGCTCAATTCATTAGAGGCATTAATGAAACATCAATGCGTGAACAACTACTTCAATCGACCGAAAAATCTTTCGATAAATTAGTAGAAAAAGCTTTAGTTCTAGAATCTTCTAAGTTAGAGAGCAAAGAAATTTCGTCCAGCTGTACCTCATCAAACATCAACAAAATCAACCATTCATCAACAAACAGATCAATACCTAGGTCAAAGTCTCATGGAAGGAAACATTCCAAATCAAGATTAAAAATCAACTATCAAGAATTAGGTATCGATAAGCATTGTATACGCTGTGGCAAGGACAATCACCTTGCTAAAAATTGTAGGACTGATCCTATAAAACTTTACTGTTTTGCTTGTGGGAAAACAGGTCACGTTAAAAAAGTTTGCATTTCAACTTTGTTATCTAACAAAAACAGACCAGGTACTTCCACCAACTATATCGATCAAGAAGATGTTTTTGGAATCAACAAAATTGTTATTGACATTTTTGAAAACCAATACAATGATGCTCAAAAGTTTTACGCAACCGTATTCATAGAAAACAAACCTATACAATTTGAAGTAGACTCCGGAGCAAGTTTCACCTTGATACCAGAGTCCGTATTTAAACTATTAGATTAAAAAAAATTCCACTTCAAAAATCAAATATTGTATTTAGATCTTACACCAAAAATATTTTTTATCCAATTGGAAAAACAAAAGTATCTGTACGGTACCATGATAAGATTTCCAAAGAAGAATTTTATGTCGTCCAAGACAGTTTTAAACCACTATTAGGTCGTGAGTGGATTAGGCATCTCGACATCAATCTTCAAGATATCGATAGCAACCTTCCTTCCAATACCAACCAACTTGATACACGAAGTACTGAACTTGATACACCAGAAGATTGATCAATCAATTTCCAGAAATCTTTGAAGAAAGAATCGGCTTGGTACCCAATTTCAAAGTATACTTACATCTGCGTGAAAACGCCAAAACAGTATTTTTTAAAGAAAGAAGTGTACCCTATGCTCTTAGAGAAAAGGTTGAAAAAGAATTAGATAGTCTCGAAGCAGTCGGAATTATTTCAAAAGTAGATCATAGCGACTGGGGATCACCTCTAGTTGTCATTCCAAAGGCTGATCGCGGAGTTAGACTTTGCGTAGATTACAAAGTCGGCGTCAACGACAGGCTAGTAGGAGCAAATTATCCAATTCGGAAGATCGAAGACATTCTTAACACCTTAAAGGGTTCCAAATATTTTTGTCGACTTGATTTATATAAAGCCTACCTGCACTTACTGGTAGACGAGAAAACCAGTGATATTCAAACAATTTCAACACATCGTGGTACTTACCGAATTAATCGACTTTCATTTGGAATCAAAACCGCTCCTTCCGAATTTAATCGTATTGTTGATCAAATTCTTTCCGGATTATCAAAAACCCACTCGTACTTTGATGACATTATAATCCATGGATCAACAAAAGAAGAGTGTCAGAGAAACCTTTATGCCTGTTTTCAGCGATTAAAAGATTTTGACCTTCATCTAAACCGAAAGAAATGTGCATTTTTTGAAACCAGCATCGACTACCTAGGATACGTTATCAAACGCAATCAAATTTTAAAATCTCCAAAGAAGATACAGGCCATTTTGGATATGCCAAGACCAACTGATGTAGATGGAGTTCGAAGATTTCTTGGGTTGATAACGTACTACAATCGTTTTATTCCCAAAAAAATAGAAAATTCATCTGGTCGGCTTCTTGTGAATCAGCTTTCATCAAATTAAAAGAAGAAATTGCTAGTGATCGAGTTTTGACTCCTTATGATCCAAATCTACCCTTGATTCTGGCATGTGACGCTAGTCCGACAGGAGTTGGCAGAATTCTTTCTCATATTTGCCTCAAGATCTTTAACTTCAAGCGAAATGAACTATAGTCAGTTAGATAGGGAAGCACTCGCAATTGTATTTTCCGTAAATCACTTTTTCATGTATTTATTTGGCCGAAAATTCAAACTTATCACTCATAATAGTCCCCTTACCAGAATTTTTCATCAACATTCAAAATTACCTGCTATGACTTCAGCTAGACTTCTAAGATATGCTTCGTTTCTATCTGGTTTCGATTACGAAGTTGAATACAGAAAAGCTTCTAATCACATAAATGTTGATTGCCTTTCCAGAGCTGCTATTGCTCAGCAAGCATATTCTACCGATCAGTTTTTAAATGAAGAAGTCCATCAACTTTGTAATATATCAATCAAAGAAATCTCCAGCTATGACTTAACGTATGAAAACCTTAGAATAGCTACAGATAAAGATTTAGTCTTATCCAAAATCAAATCTGATTTGAAATCACAAAATCAAGTGGAAAACGACTTTACCTTGGATAACGACATACTATTTAAAGGTCAAAGAGTTGTAATTCCAACATCGTTTCAACCATTAGTTCTTTCAGAACTTCACAGTACTCACATAGGCATTACAAAAATGAAACAGCTTGCAAGAAGATATT
Organism: Psylliodes chrysocephalus; assembly: GCA_927349885.1. Lineage (NCBI taxonomy): Eukaryota > Metazoa > Arthropoda > Insecta > Coleoptera > Chrysomelidae > Psylliodes > Psylliodes chrysocephalus. The sequence goes on from OV651818.1 coordinate 5,671,470, forward strand.
GTTACTGGAAAAACATCAATAGGGACATTGAAAATATGGTAAGTCCTGCCAAGCATGTGCTGAAGTGCAAAAATCTCCTTCAAAAGCTACTATTCATCATTGGGATCCTCCAGAAGAAAATTGGGATCGAATTCATATCGATTACGCAGGGCCATTTCAAGGTTTCCATTTTCTAATTGTTGTCGATGCCAAATCTCGATGGGCCGAAATTAAAATCCTTCGTGATGCTCCAACAACAGAAAAAACTATCGATCTACTCAAAGACATCTTCACATTCCACGGATATCCTAGAGTTATGGTTTCGGACAACGCTAAAATTTTTGTAAATGAGCAGTTCAAAACATTTTCCAAAATGCATGGCATTTTTCAAAAATTCATTGCACCACGTCATCCTGCAACCAATGGCTTAGCCGAGCGTAATGTCCAGACTCTTAAAGGTAGACTAAAAGTTATGGCCCAGGATAACATGCCCATGAATAGGAAAATTCAAGAAATTCTTCTTAAATATCGCACCACTCCTTTAGCTTGTGGGAAATCACCAGCAGAAATGTATTTAAGAAGACCTATCAGAATCAAACTTGACGCCTTGCGGCCAACTCAACACAAGAACTCAGAAAACCAGTTACCTGGAGTACGTAATTTAAGTGTGGGAGAAAGAGTTCAAGTCAGATTTTATAGTGGAAACAAAATTCTGTGGAAATTTGGAACTATAACAAAAAAGTTTGGAATGCTACACTACCAGGTAGAGCTAGATGATGGATATTCATTTAAAAGGCATATAGACCAAATTCGAACTACGATGGTTCTCAAAAAGACAGTCACCTTTTCAAGTGAAACACCTCAGGTTTATGAAAATGAGTCACCCCAATACCATGACCAAGTTCAACAGTTTTTGCACGCGCAAACTTGCCAACCACTTGACCCCAGCTATAACGGCAACCAATATGAAGGACACCGAGCTGGCGACAATGTCGAATCGGAATCGTCTGATCAGGGAAACACAGAAATCCATCAGCGTCCTGAACTCAGACGATCAAAGAGAATCCGTCGCGCAACTCAACGTTTTCAAATTATTTAGTTATTCATTTACTATGTTAGAAGTTACAATTAAATTAGTGTGGGAGACTTTAGTATCCCTTGTTATTGTTAAGTGTTGCACGGCAATGTGCAAATATAGTTATAAAATATTAGTAGTCGAATGTCAATGTTAAAAAGCTATCAAATATATTTTTAATTTCTAATGGTTTCTCAATCTCCTTTACAATTCATCCTAAGGAGTTACAACATCTTCTTTCCGGGTAACGATTAAAATATAATTCACTGGCAACTTTAGAATTGTTATTACTTTGAATAAAACATTCTTACAAATTAATTTTTTATTTATTTTCATAGACCATTTTGCTTTTTAAAAGTGATGTCATAAACAATCAAATGTTCAGTATTTTAATAACATACAATAAGATATACTTTGTCCTATCAGAAATGACACAAGCCTACAAAGAAAACAACAGAGTATAGATTGTTTTGAAAATAATGAGATTTTGCTAAATAACAATGAAAATGAATAAACTGAGCCTTGTCTTTTTTTATGTCAGCCAACTACCCATTCCATATAAAAAAATACAACTTTATGCTATAACTCGAATTTGAAGAATTTTTAAAAAAATTGATTACGCCAATGGATTCTTATCAAAAAGTGCCTAAAGAAGGTATAAATTATTTTCTTCCTCTTTCATAAATAAGCAAGATAATGCCATATAATGACAATTGTTTATAACTCGAAAACAAAAGACAATAGCCAATTTTTGAAAATGCTATTAAGTTTTTCTCAAAAAACGAGATCGAGGATGAGAGGTCCATTTTTCCATACCATTTATAGTTAACGAGATTGTCTATTAAAACATCGAAATTTGCCCACCCTCTACAGGTTTACGTAAATTAGTTAAGTATTTTTTAAAATTTTAATTAAGATATTGGAATATTGGTCCCGCGCTCTTTTATGACTAAACGCTAACTTGTTTCACTATAATTTGAACCGACGCTAACTTGTTTCACTAAATTTGAACCGGCGCAACTTGTCTCTCATGTATTTGTCGCAGCAAATTTGTCCCACGTGGAATTGTCTTGCGCTAAAATGGATCGGATCCGATATTCTTTCTTGAGGGGTCCAATTTTGGTTGAAGAATTTTAGACAGGAGTTTTTCTAAAATGACACATTTAATTTCGCTGTAAAACAATTATATTTATATAAAATTGATCCAATTGAATGCTTCAATAGAAGCAAAACTGTTAACAATTTTGAGATTAAATGCAGCATTTTAAAAAAAGTCCAATCCAGTAAAACATTGTTCAAGCAAAATAGGACATCCTAAGAAGAATATATCAGTTCTCTGTCTTCTAAATACTAAGTAAATATTTGTAAACAGGTACAAAGTAATTAATGGCTAAAAATGTAAAAGCTTGATTTGGCTCATAGTATAAACCGGTACAATCGTATCTTGCAGAAGAAACAAAAACAAACATTTTAATAGAAATATACGAGGTCTAACACAAAAACGAGATTAACCATACAATTTGGAAACTGATAAAAGAAACGAATCAATAAAAAAAAATAGAACAAATGCACCCCTAAAATAAGTGATATAAATAAAGTAGGTAGGTACAATAAAATTAACCAGAGAAATTTGAAGATCACAAAGATCTTGAAGACGATGAATGATGATGACTGATGATCTTTTTGTAGTAATGCATATTTAATATCTCGTGAAATTATGTGAAATTATGTGAAATTAAGTTAAATTAGACTCTATCGAGCAGAAAGTAGTCATGCCTATGAAGTGAAATTTTTATGTAATTTACTAAGCTATAAAAAATAACGATAATATCAGTTTACAGAGAGGCATCATACACAAATCTTCGTGTAATTGTTGTGGAAAAGATTATAGTTAGCGGGTAGTATATCCGGACAATATGGTGGATGTCATAACTCATATATACAGGGTGTTTCTTAATAACATGCTAATATTTAAGAGTGTCATTATTGGACCCATTATAAGAACAAAACTTCATGTGAATGTATGTGTTAAACGCATTAAATTTTGAGATAAAAGTTTTAAGAAAATTTTTTATTTTCATTTTCATACCACTTTAAATATTTTTATGAAATTTGGTGTACGAGGTTTGGGCATTAAAGGGCATTTTTGGACTTAAAAAACATTTTTTTATTTCCAACAGTGGCGTCCATACTGGACTCAAACTAGATATTTTTTAAGGAAAAAGTAGTATGTCACTGCTCTCCCCGTTCAATGTATGAATTTTATTTTTTGTGCGAAAACGGTGAGTCGTACGATAAAAGTCAAGAAATTAAATTTGTTCAGTACGGACACCACTGTTGGAAATAAAAAAATGTTTTCAGGTCAAAATATGCTCTTTAATGCAGTGGCGGCTCGTGGGCACTAGCGGCAGTGGGGACCACACTGGAAAGGAATCCCGGGATTAATTTTTCCCTTAGAAAAACAAGTTCTCCGCTTAATGAAAATTAAATATTATAAAATTGAAGACTAACTGCTAGGTACCGTTGCAGTTCTGTACTATTTCTTATAGTTGAAGTCCATTCTTCTGGATTTTTGGCTAGCAAAGTGATCGATGACCAGATTATTAAAATTTGGAATGGACCGAATAAGTCAATTTCTAGTTCACTTTATACCTCCAGAATTGCCGCTGAAAGCCCGTCTGCAGTGTGATCCATTGATCTTAAAAAACTCTATATTACAAAACGAATTACCGAAATTTACGGCCCCAAAAGATCAACAAGCGAAACCACCCGGCAGCTCTAAGTTGAAGGTAAACAAATAAACCATGGGTACAGCACTTCACGATGAGGACAGCGCCCCGCTTGTGACGTATAATCCATCGCATGTGTTCATCTCTTGCTAAGCGATATTGTCGTTGTCCTTGTTTTTCGCATCATAATGAGAGAGAAAACAACAGAGGCATATATTTACTGTGCCCTGTGCCCATCTTCCACTTAATGTTGGAATTTCCGGAACGTCGCTCAACGCCCGGTCGTCCAGTGTCGTGCCAACGCGGGTTGCGCTAAATATTAGATGAAATAATAATAGGCATTGAGGAAAATATAAAATATGTAAGTTATTTTTTTTTTGTTTATTATACTAGGACACGTGCCCAGTACCCTTACGGGCAAACCGCCACTGACGAGGATTATCAAGAATGTAATTTTTGTAAAAACAAAAAAAAATTAAAACTGCTTGGACGTAAATATATTCAAAATATCTTTTAAATGAGATATTACATGACTTTACTTTCCATTAGAAAATTTAATGATAGTAACGTCCTTTATTTTACGTCTCAAGTAAATAAAGTGCCTCTTATTATAACAAAAATATCATAATGTTTCTCTAATTTTACATTGTTTTTGTTTTATGTCTCTATCTTCTTGCATTGACATCGCAGGATTGCATTGGAAAAATTCTAACTTCCAATTTAACCTCTTCACCCCCCCTCCCCAACTGACTTACAAGACAAAGTATTTTCGTTTTTAGTTAACGCCTAATCTGGGCCACTTATTACTTCAAATTTCAATTGTTAACCGACTGACTGTAACAGACGGACAGGCAGAGAGACATAAGTGTTTCTTACTGCCAAATTTGGGTACTAATGCACAAATTATTTGAAAAATTCTTTGTTTTTGTCTTACAAATTTTACCTTTTTTCATGTTTCGTCTTTTTCAAATTTAAATTTGATATTGTTTTATCACGAGAGAAACGAGACAAGACAAGACGAGAGAAAAGCTCTCTCGAGCGAGAGAAGCGTCCTCTCATCGAGACGAAAGAACATTTTTCTCTCGTACTCTCTCGTCTCGTCTTGTCTCGCGGCATTACTAGTACGAAGTTTATGCATTAAAGAGCATTTTTTGACATAAAAAACATTTTTATTTCCAACAATGGCGTTCGTACTGGACTTAGACTGGATATTTTTTAAGGAAAGAGTAATACGTTACAGCTCTCCGTGTTCAATTTAAAACAAATTTAATTTCCTGACTTTTTCATACGAATCACCGTTTTCGCACAAAAAAATTAAATCCTCTTAAATAAATAACTGATCAAAGTTACATTAAGTTTTTTCTCGTAATTGTTCCAATGAGATGCAAATGTATGAATTCGTACGATAAAACACAAGAAATTCAATTTACTTTAAATTGATCGGGAACTCAAAAAATAATTTTTATTTTAAGAGAAAGCAGTGGCGTACTACTCTTTCTTTTAAAAATATCTAGTACGGACGCCACTGTTGGATATAAAAAATGTTTTCAGGTCAAAATATGCTCTTTAATGCACAAACGCCTTACACCAAATTTCATAAAAATATTAAAAGTGGTATGAAAATGACAATAAAAAATTTATTTTTTTCTTAAAACTTTAACACCCTATATCTCAAAAGTTAAGACGTTTAGGACATTCATATAAAGTGTTTTTCTTAAAATGAGTCCAAGAATCGCCCCCATAAATATTAGCATGTTATTAAGAAACACCCTGCATATATATGCTTTAGAGGCCTTGTAGACTCTTTATTAGTTATCTTTCTCCATTCTTAGCTTTCTCTTTCCAGTTTCGTATTTTCAGTTAATTTTCATCATACATAACTTTTTTGAATCAGTTTCTTCTTTTGCCAATGATTAGCATCATATAAAGTACCATTTTCGTCATTCTTCAATTATCTAATCTTTCTCTGTCCCTCAACCACTTTAACCTGTGTGTTTTTATTTTTATAACCTTATCTTTGCTTCTCCATATAAGATTTCTATTTCTTCGTTGGTTCTCCTTCTCCACCCTTCTTCAGATGTTCTTACTCCATCGACAATTACTCTCGCTCCAGTTATTTTCTTGACAGCTGTCGTTTTCTGTTTTTCCTGTTTTTAGGATCCATATTTCACTTTCGTTTGTATGTTACTATGGAGTTTATAGTAGTTCTGTATCTGTAACGTGTGGAGGGTGGGTTACCCTCACGGCACTTAGGCCTCATTAGGCCCATTGTGCATCCTTCTAAGATGATAGGCACCTCCTAGCTCGTGAGCCAGCATACAGATTTAATGTAGTTGACGTCACCAAGAGGTGCTTCTCTTATATCGGCCGGTGTTAGCCGATACTCGCCGAACACAAATCTTCTAATAAATAAGAGCGTCGAGCAATCGTAAAGGATATACTCGATGGTCTCATCTTCTTATTCGCACCCTCTGCAGAGTGCGGATTATGACAGCCCCATGATATGGATATGATTCCGTACTTGGCAATGACCAGTCAGAATGCCTGTGACTAGGCGTAGATTCTGTCTAGTCTTCATTTGCTGCAGTGTTGTCAGGATAACTTATGAGCTCCCTGGCAACTGTGCAGTTTCTTGTTTTGTCCCATCTTTCCTTGAATTTTAAGGTCTTTTCACCCAGATGGAAGATTTAAAATGGTTAATGGTTTATTTATAAACATCGTTGCTTTTCTTAGTGTATGCAACCAACAGTATTCTCTCGCAATTCCAGAATAGTGTAGCTGTACATTTTATTGTCTATCATTACGTTTCGGCCTTTTTTTGTTGGCGGAGATCCTTTATACAGTCTTTAACCGTACCCGTATCCCATGTGACTAAATTGATGTCATCACCTGGCTAAAAGTAACATTAATAATTTGAGTAGTCACCCTAAAACTGCTCTATTTGGTAGAACTGATACTTAAGTTGTTATAAAAATCACTAGGAATGGCTATTTTCATAACATTTTTTGTAAACCAGATCACGTGGGGTACTGTTGAAGACTTGTTGCATCTCCTGCATTAACTCTTGTTTTAATGAACGGTCCCAGTGGTGGTTTCATTTTCCAGAGATCATTTTAGAGAGATAGTCGCAATCTTGTTTTATCGCATTCAATTTTTATTTGATACTTTGTATATCCATAAATGTTCATTCTACATAATTTACAAAACTATTGTTTATGAACTTTCTTTGCGATAACACTAACGTTAATTCTTTGATGTGTCAATTTTTTGCCTCAAAAGGTCGACCAAATATTGGACCATCTTCAATACAGGAATCATTCGTTCTTGGATAACTTTTGAGTCACAAAACTAAAATTTTTTCAATTTCAACACCACTTTGAGCAGAATACTTATAAAAATTGATACTTCAACATCATTTTTATTAGTCATTCTTTTCATAGCTTGGTAAATTACACATCCACTCGTATTTACTGACTAAAAGCAATGACGCCAAGTTAACAAGAATAATGTTAGAAGCAGAGAGGAGTCTGCCGTGTGTTATGATAAAGTGAATTGTTAGTGTGATGATTTTAATTGTGGAAGAACATCTTACAAAAACATCATAGACCATCTATGTTAGTATGATGAGGAGGATGGGTTGGCCAACAGCACTTAGTCCTTACTAAGCGGATTTTGCATCATCTTAGACCATCATAGTATGTAATGTTGTTATGGGGTGTCAGAAACACTTGGACATAAAGGATCAATTGCGTCACTTTCTGTTGCTAAGATGGCATGGAAATAGTCTTGACGTTTATAAAGACCATTCCAATCCTACGTTCCCTTAGAAGTTTAGGATTTATAAGGTTGGACAGATCGTCCTTCTTTATCTGGTATGCTCCTAAGTATAGTGCCCTTGAATTTTGTAGTGTCACACATTCCGTCAGAAAGCGTAACGTGAAAAGAATTGATTGGCCTACAGCACTTAGGGTTCTTGCTGTGGTGTTTACCACCAGCCTACAACTAGATGATCCTGTTAATCACCAACAAAATTGTGGCCTAAGATACAAGTTCTTTTGGTTCATGAAGTTGAAAGGTTTCGCAAACATATTTTTTGATGCTGTAAAAGTGCCTTCATCGAAAAAAGGACTACGGCTAAGGAACTAATTACGAAATTGCAAGAAGTCCTAAACACGAATTTAAGTCTTCAGGTGAAAGACTCGATTCACTATTAATTCTGAAAGGGAAAAGGAATGAAGATCAAAGAAACGTTCTGCTAAAATCCACAGGACCACGCCCAGTATTCATATGAGAACGTATAAAAAGTCTGTCAAGAATACGGATCCGGTACTGCTTAAGGAGAACAATAGATCCATTTCAACACTCATTACCAATAATAAAAAGTTATGACTAGTAATTTGTATAAATAGTGCAGAAATATTGTAGTAAAATAAGTTTATCTCAGTTAAGAAAGTTAATGCCATAATAATCAATCCTCATAAAGGTATAGTTTCTTTTCTATGTTAAACCTAGTATACATGCTTTGTCAGAGAAATAATGTTGCATTTATAAGTAAAAAAAAACACATAGAAAAGTAATGGAAAAAAAGGAATATTGAAAAGAAAATCATGAGAACTATTCACATTTAATTTGAATGTGTGTTAGGCATAATAACGTGTACCTACCTAAATCACGAAAATGTTTTCCTCAATTGTCCATGAGAACAACTTGATGTAAGTTCCGACATGACTAATTTATTTCATAGCCCACTGATAAAAAATATATGGCTTACATGAAGATTTACGACACTTTGACAGTCAAAAAAATAAAGATGAACGTATTTAATTTGATCCGAACTTTTATTTTCCCTATGTACTTATTCGTGAAATCTTACAAAGGTCAAACAATGTCAACATTTGAAGCATAGAGAATGTTCGAGAGTCTACGGTTCAATACAAAAATCAACAAGTTAATATGTCTCTATTTTGATAGTGATAACTTATAACCGTCTCATTGTTTTCACCAATCAGATGTCAAGCATTTACGTTATCTATAAAAGCATTGTAAAGCAGTCACTTACAATGTTGCCAATATAAGGTTAAATACTTACATTTGTAAGCATTTGAAACTTGTGGAGCAAAAGTGGGAGCATTGATCCAATTGTGAGGAATCTGTGAGGATTCATTATTCTAAAGCTAATTCATCAAAATTATATTTAGCGAATAGCGAATTATGACACTGAATCAAATCTTAGGTCCGTATTTATAAACAAAACTCAGCTGAGTTGGACTTGGGTGAGTCGTTCTTGAACGAAAATTAAAATTCGGTTATAACTTTAGACCGTCAGATAGTGACTGATTTAGGTGCCCCATTTTCGCATGCAAGCCTCGAAGAGGGTTGAAAAGTACATCTATTTTGAGTAGAATGAAAGCAAATTTACGAGCGACCCCTGGGGAAAACATATGGAAAATTCGATTTTCCTTAACAGAAATAAAAGGTGTTTTTTGGTCATTTTTCCACGCAAGCCATTTTCACTATATGATTAATTAATAGAACTAGGCTTCGAAAAATCCAAGGCTTTAATGTTGCAAGTGGCTAAAGGGTTGAAATAAGAGCGTAATCTTGTAAAGAAAAATCGAAATTTTAACCGATTTTTCCACACAAGCCAATCGAGAGTATGAAAACATACATCGTAACTAGCCCGAAAAACATATTGGCTTGAGTGGCGTGAGTGGATAAGTTCATTTTAAGGTTGGAAAATTTAACAGAAATTTTTTTTCGATTTTTCAGTTATTTTTCCATCAACGAAATTTTTTGCAATAAAAACTTATAAATTTAAGAGACCAGAAAAATTAATGGCTTGAGTGCAGAGCGTAGTCTTCATATTTTCAGAACATAGGAAAGTTGCTGGAAAAATGTATGCAAATTGCCACAATTTTCCCACACAAGCCGATTGACATATGCTTAGAAAAAGTGATTCTAAGACTATACAGGGTGTTATTGAAATACACGTACATATTAAAATGGGGAATAGTATGTAATGACCAAAAACGATTGGCACCAATTTTAACTTCAAATTCTAAAATTTAAATGTTGGGGAAGAGTCCCCTTTTCCGACCTACTAGTTTCCATATTTAAAGAAGTAAAATAAATCGAAATTGAACTTACCCATAGAAATTGCACTGTTGCCGTAGCAAAACCAATTAATTCAAAATAAAGTTTATTACAGTAATTGTTCAAAATGCCGTCCATTATTATTTACACACACTTGCAATCGTCTTTCCAAAGAACTTTGAACATTAGAAATTAGTCTTGGATTTTGTCGTAGTTCCTCGGCTACCGCATTAACTTTATTGGTTAATTGTTCAACACTATTAATAGGTTCATTATAAACCAGTTGTTTCATGTGACCCCACAAAAAGAAATCGCATGGATTTAAGTCCGGAGATCTCGGAGGCCACTTAGTAGGTCCATTTCTGCCTATCCACTTTTGAGGAAATCTAATGTTCAAAAACTGCCGTACGTTTAAATCAAAGTGAGGAGGAGCGCCATCTAGTAGGTACCACATCCGTTGCCTTAATTGTAACGGTATCTCTTCTAGGAGTACTGGCAAAATATCTTCTAAAAAGTGGAGATATCCTGGCCCATTTAATCTGTTCGGGAGAACATAAGGCCCGATTAAATACTGATCTATTATGCCAGCCCAAACATTTATTGAAAATTTTCTTTGATGCCCAGTTTCCCTAATGGCGTGAGGATTTTCATCACTCCAAATATGCGTATTGTGCATATTGAACACGCCATCACGAGTGAATGAAGCCTCGTCAGTATACAATAATATTTTTAGAAAATCAGGAATATCAACACATTTTTGAATCATCCATTCACAAAACTCCACTCTCTTTTCTTCATCACCTGGATATAAGGCCTGGACTTTTTGGATGTGATAAGGATGTAAACCTTGTTCTTTAAGTGTCCGCCACACAACAAATGAGGACACTCCAATTTCAAGACCTAGTCTTCTACAACTTAATTGAGGCCGGTTTTCAACAGCTTCCAATATTTCTTCTTCGGCCGCCAATGTTCTTTGTGTTCTTGTTCTCCCTCGATCTGCATTGACACTCTCAAATTTTCCATGGTCTCTTAGATGCTGAACAGTTGAAATAAACGTACGACAGTCCGGAATTCTCCGATTTGGAAACCGTTCGCGATACAGGATTTGTGCTTGCCGAGAATTTTCTCCAGCTGCCCCATAAACCAACCAGCACTATATCCGTTAGTTCAATATTCGTAAATAGTGGCATCGTAAAAAAATATTTAAAAGTAATCGTAACAACACTTTTTACCAACTTGGAAATGACGCGCTCGTGTTAGCCAGATTCGTAAATCAACTAAAATTTTAATAATCTATAGTTTCAAAAATGTATAGTTTAAAAACAATCATTTATCAAATATTCTAGTTTTTTGATAACGAGGGTAGTAAAAACCAGTCTTCGGAAATAGAAATTAATTCGAAAACCTTGGCAACATGGTTATTTCTTACAAGACTAGTTTTCTTATCATCTGACAAAAACTTGCATATTAATTACTGTTGATGTTTAAAATAGGTAAATAAACCTAATTTATATAGGTCATCCTCAACATATCAGTGAAGTACGTTTGTTTTAGAATTAATTTTCAAAAATTAATAACTCCCTTAATAAGGGGTATTTTTAAAAAATAATATTTTTCTACATTCAGTGGGGATCTGCGCAATACCCAGTTTTAATATGTACGTGTATTTCAATAACACCCTGTATAACAAAAGGCTTGAGTGTCGGACATGGCCATCATATTATTTATATCTTTATAATTTATTCAACAAAAAGCTGACAAGAAAATCTAGAAATTTCCACCATTTTCTCACGCAAGCCGTTTGTCATATGCTTAGAAAAAGTAATTCTTAAACGATATAACAAAAGGCTTGATTATTGGACATGGAGCATATTATTTATCTAAAAAAGAACTGATCAAAAAGTTTACAAATAAATATTTATGCAAAGTTGTTATTATTAGTTGAATTAACAATATGTTTATTTTATAGAAAAATTTATAAATATTCTTTCAAAGGGCTATTAAATATAAACTTTAAAATACCTGTTAAGGGTCGATCTTTTAACCTCTGAGTAAAGTTACATGTAGGTTTACTTGACAGATTAACAAACATTATTCCTATAGTTCAATCAGCAAGTAGTTACTTTCAACTTTACTAAAGCCGGCTACTCACTACGCGTTACTTGCCGAGTTACTTGACTTGGACTGAACTTGGCAAGTACTTGTTCGAGTACAAGTAAATCGTCTACATTACGCGCGCCGTCTAAAGTAGCAATTTAGGGTAGCGAAACACTTTACTCGGATCCTTTGACTTCGGTCCGTTTACCGACAACCGACGGGAAGTACAAGTAACTTGCTGAGTCTATACAAGTCTCCATACACATTACATGGTACTTGCAAAGTACTTGGCAAGTAACGCGTAGTGAGTAGCCCGCTTTAGAGGTGAAAAGACTTGGCCCTATTAACAGATTCGTTACAAAGATATGTTGGTCCATTTTTGAATTTTTATAAAATTAATGTATGTATAAAATAAAAATGCAGCTACTAAACATGAAAAAGTAGATATCCTAGAATTTAATGATGACAATCAAGTATTCTATGGAATAGACACTTCGAAACCATTTTAAATTGCATTTATGTAACATATTAAAGCAATAAAAAATGTCATGAGATAAATCTTTTAACAGATCAAAATGATTTTCTTGAAGTCGATTAGAAAATGTTGATGTTCCTAAGATATTATGTGACATTATTTCAAATTATACAAGTTATTAGATTAAATAATTATTGTGCGTTATTTTTTTGGTTAAAATTGAAGTTACAGGTTGTTGTGTTCATTACATTAGTTATTTTTCTTCAAATTAAATAATTGTTAAGTATTATGATATACATTTATTTAGTTAATCAACTGAAAGTAAAGGAGCAACACGGGTTCGGCCTCATTCCCCATGTTAATTCCCATAAGAAATCGCTAAGGTTCATTCTGCACTTTTTTGTCCATATCAAGGTCATTCGTCTTGACGCGTTTGACGTTTGACGTTTGACGTTTGACGTTTGTGACGTCAAGACGAATGACCTTGATATGGACAAAAAAGTGCAGAATGAACCTTAGCGATTTCTTATGGGAATTAACATGGGAATGAGGCCGAACCCGTGTTGCTCCTTTACTACTGAAATATTTGAATTTTTACAATCATTTAAAAGGACGTTAAGTTAATAAACATTTAAAAGGTATAAAATTAGTCGTTGAATAGTCCGGCCACGAGACAACTCTTATAATATAATTAATATAAAATAACTTTGAGAATCGATATTTAGATGATTTAGGGTGATATTTAGGTTTTAGTTTTATTTTTTTTATATGGCGAATTATAAATGATTCCAAGCATATGCCAAACGGCTTGTGTGAGAAGATGGTGGATGTTTATAGATTTTCTTGTCAGCATTTTGTTAAATAAATTTTGTATAAATAATATGAAGACCATGTTCAACACTCAAGCCTTTTTATATTTAGTCTTAGAATCACTTTTTCTAAGCATGTGCCAAAAGGCTTGTGTGGGAAAATGATGGCATTTTCCATACAATTTTCCTGCAACTTTTCTACTCAAGCCTTCGTTTCGTCCACATCCGATACTCATGCCAATTTTATTATTACGTCTAACACATTAATAACATTCTATGGTTAAAAAGGCTTGCATGAAAAAATAACTCAAAAATCAAAAAAAAATTTGCGGTAATTTTTCCGATTCCAAAATGCACTTATCCATTCGCGCCATTCAAGCCAATATGTTTTTCGGTTTAGTGACGATGTATGTATTCATACTTTCGACGGGCTTGTGTGGAAAAATCAGTTAAAATATCGATTTTTCTTTACAAGATTACGCCCTTATTTCAACCCTTTAGCCACTTGTAACATTAAAGCCTTTGGTTTTCCGAAGCCTAGTTCTAATAATTAATCATATATTGAAAATGGCTTGCGTGGAAAAATGACCAAAAAACACCTTTTATTTCTGTTAAGGAAAATCGAATTTTCCATATGTTATCCCCAGGGGCCGCTCATAAATTTGCTTTCATTCTACTCAAAATCGATGTACTTTTCAACCCTCTTCGAGGCTTGCATGCGAAAATGGGGCACCTAAATCAATCACTATCTGACGGTCTACTTCTCTAAAGTTCCAGGTGGTTCCGGTGTTAGACTAAAATTTAGAGATGGATAGTAGCAAATCTGTAACTGTTAGATACATTTACGGATTTGTTGCTTCCCATCTCTAAATTCACGCGATATAACCGAACTTATAAATACGAACTTAATTTTTTTTTTGTTAAAAGCAACTTTTTCTGAGCATTAGCGCTTCTTTATTAAGCAATAAAGGGCACTTGTTTAAAAATCAGGTTCCTTTAAATTATCATTAGTAGTTTAGGTAGTGATGACGAAACCTGATAGATGGCGTCAGACCATTGACAAAATTAGCAACAGTGCTGAATAATTTATTGCATGTATTGTCAAAGAAAGTGTTGGTGTGCTGACATTTTTACGAGAAACGAGTGATTCTCAGATTATCTAATATTTTTATTGCCTTTCGAAGGAAAATATAGTTATTTTTAAATAAATGCTTTGAAATGTATTTCTTCGCTATTAGATGGCGTGCCAATTTGATGAACTAAATTGTTTGTCTAATGTCTACAAAAAAAAAACGAACAAAACTGTTAAATTTCTCCTCAATTTTATGGATTTGAATCTAAATTGTGTTTTAAAACATGTGTGAGAATTTTATTGCTGTTTTGAGGAAAAATGGAGCATTTTAATTATAATTTGGGGCAATTTCGTTATTTCCGATTGGTCACTTGGCCTGGTCTGTTCATTTTTATTTTCATTTACGGCTATTAGTAAAGGTACTACACTGGTTCCCCCTTATTCCCCATGTTAAATCCCATAAGAAATCGCTAAGGTCCAATCTTCTAAAAAGTGGAGTAGTTTGCGCATGCGCGTTTATAAGGTATGAGATAAGAAGGGATTAAGATTGTTATAGGATCTTGGAAAGCAATGTTTTTTAAATGGAAAACGTGTAGTTCACTATAGACAGTAGAGTGCTGGTGTGGACATTTAAGTAAAGATTGGACAAATATTGCTAATAATGTAAATGGGGGAAAGTTATTTGTAATAGGGTAAAGTTAATAAGGCGGAGGGAAGAAGCTAACGAGAAACGAAGACAATTTTATAAAACAGAACGGGAAATGGAAATTAGGAATAATTACAAAAAAAAAACAAATTAAGAAAAAGAAACTAATTACAAGTTTACTGAAAATGGGCCTAAATAAAAAAGCTGAGCTTCAAAAAGAGACAATTTTGAAACTCATTGAGTTATAGGTCATTCATTGAATTTACACCCATATCGGACTAAGAAACAGATGCACGACTGAGCCGGTCTACAGGATAATTTCACATCAGGTAGTTGAGTAAAATAAGCGTAGTCCTCCGGGTGGATAGAGGGTGAATTTGGCAGAACAAGTCTTTGGAAGTTGCTTAAGTAAATAGGTTTCAAATTTAAGAAAGAAGATAACAGAAAAGCTTTATGTGAAAAAAATAATGTTGTTCACAAAAGAATACATTTTTTAAGAGAATACACTAGTTTAAAAGAGAATGGAGTTTCGTTTATATAGTTGGATGTAACCTGGATATTTTCCAAAGGTGGGACGAAAAGAATATGGCAAGATGAAAATATAAAATCAATAAAACATATTAATGCGACACATAATCTTACACGCAGGTTAAAAGAATGGATTTGTGGATGGTGCAGGATTAATATTTTCCTCTAAATCAAAATCAGAAGACTACCACGATAACATGAACTCGGATATGTTTATCAAATGGTTAAATGAAAAACTATTACCAAATTTAAGTGAACCGTCTGTTATAGTGTTAGATAATGCGAACTATCACACAGAACTTTTAAACAAACCGCCAAGACAGAATTGGACTATAGCCAAAATACAAGAATGGCTACGTAACATAAATGTTGCATTTCCACAATATGCCCTTAAATCTGAGTTGTTAACTTTAGCCAAACGGCATGAACCACCACAAATTTATATGGTAAATCAAGTCATACATAGTTATGGACATGATGTGTTACGGCTTCCACCGTACCATTGTCAGTTTAACCCCATCGAACACATTTAGGGTACATGTAAAACGTATTATGACAATCATATTGGAATTAATGGTTACAGCGAGGAAGCAATAAGGGAAATATGGAAACAAGCACTGGATACATCAACCCCAGAAATTTGGCAAAAAAGTGTTCAAAAATGTGATAAATAAATTGACGACTGGTGGGCACGTGAAAATAGGATAAACGAAATTAACACTTTAATTATATCCCTTAATGATGACAGCGACCTAGTGACACAAATTTTGAAAGTGATGCTGAAGATTTATAGGTATGTTAAAAGACAATTATTTATAATAATCACTGTTTAATATAGAATTTTAAAAGTTGTTATTTTTAATCATCGTACTTACCTAATTGCAGGGTAAAACTGTATAAAGTGTAAGGGTTAAAGAAAAGGTCCTTTATTTCTCACAAATTTTTGTTCTGAATAAACTATTATTAAACAACAAAATCATGTAACTATCTCTTTTAAGCTTTCTGAGGCAAAATTAAATACCTAAAATTTATATTTATTTTGTTTCTATAAGAACCCCTTGCAATATACAAAATAACGCCACCCATGAGTAAATGTTTAAAATACAACTGACCAGTCAAATCTTTCATTTATTTCTTAATCCGATATGGGTGTAAATTCAGTGAATGACCTATACCGTAAATACTTAATACTGTTACTTTAAAAATATAATTTTGAAACAAAATATATTTTATTTTCATTGTCCAATGTTGACTTTACCCTATTACAAATAACTTTCCCCCATTTAAATTGTTAGCAATATTTGTCCATTCTTTACTTAAATGTCCACACCAGCACTCTACTGTCCAGAGTGAACCACACATTTTTCATTTAAAAAGCATTGGTGTCCAAGATCCTATAACAACCTTGATCCCTTATCTCATACCTGATCAATGCGCATGCGCAAACTACTCCATTTTTTAGTAGAATGGACCTTAGCGATTTCTTATTGGAATTTAACATTGGGAATGAGGGGAACCAGTGTAGTACCTTTACTGCTATTAACCATTTTACTTTCTTTCATTATATAGTTAGTGATTAATCATTAAATTCATAAATTATTCTGTCAGTGTTTTAATTTCAAGAACAAATTTTCTACTTTTGATGAAACGCAATGATATCTCAACAAGTAGAAGGGAAATTATCATTATTATATTGTAATTTATTTATAAAATCTATATGATTGTTTTTTGTATACCTACCAAAAGTCATAATTATTGTATATAAATAGTTCTCATAATGAAATAAAAATAGACTTAAAAAAAAATACAACGTGCACAACATTAAAAACAATTAGTTTCCTGTTTCATTTCTTCGACAAATACCATTTTTTTTTTTTTTTTAATATTCAACCGCATACAATTAAATGTATTGATTCATTACTAATTTTAAATTGACAAAGTACCTACTTTTTTCTAAATAAATCAAAGCGTGCCACTAGTGAGTATGCTATGTGATGTTAAGCCAAAGTACCAACTAATTTTTATTTTACCGACGTGTGTTCGGATAGTCCGTGCAAAATTAAAGAAATGGCGCCATTGTAAAGGATTGGACATCCTTAAAACATCATAAGCAAATTCTTAAACGGATTAAAGTATTACTCTATGATTGACTAACGTTTTTAGAGATTATACGGTGAAAGATATTCAAAGGAAGCTGGAAAATCACCAGGTCATATTAGCACAAGTTGTTTTTAACGTGTTTTAAATACCTCTTTAAATATAACAACAATTTTTCATGTCTTCTATGTAACAATAATAGTTATTTATGTATCAAGGGCGTAAAACAGGTGTTTATGGACCGCAACATGTAAATAAGGCCCTGAGCCGTTAGACAAGGGCTATTAACACGTAAGGTCCATAAACGCTGTTTACGTCAGAAATACATACAAAATTTTATGCACGACCCTTTTAATCATAATTTATATTAACAAATATACAGGGTGTTCCATTAGTGCGTAATTGTTCAATATTTCAATTTGTGTTATATACACTTACAAAAATGTATATAGTGTGTCAAAATGCGGCATAATGATTTTCATATTTTTTTCAATGGAATACCCTATATGTTATACAATTAATACAGGGAATTCCATTTAGAAAATTGAGAAAATCGTAACCTCATGTTTTGACAGAGCAAATGAGTGAAGTCAAAACAAATAGGTATAACTACCTGCAGGAGGTTTTGCTTTAAAAAAGTATAGATTTGGTCAGCACATCGTTTATGGGCCACCCTGTATATTTAAGAATAATTGTTAAATGTGGTCATACAACTTCTATATTAAAAATGTCTTCGTATTTCTAATAATAAAACAGCTATCGATCAATTACGCACTAATGGGACACCCTGTATGTATATTATTGGCTTACATATTGGTATCGTTGTATGGGCAAATTTATAAGGAATTTTATGCTAAAATAATATACAGGGTGTTGCATTTGAAAAAATTGAGTAAATTGAACTTAAAATTAGCCATATTTAAGACATGTTTCAAAAAACATAAACCAATTCTATCACTACAGTCTGTTCGCTATACTTACCTATACTTTCCCAAGAAATTAGGTAAAATTGCCCTAATGGTCAGATTTAAATTAAAATAACATTACTAAATTTGTTACAAATATTGCAGTTGAATTGATTCATTGCAAGTGTTGACTTTGTATGTATATTGTAAATTTAGTGGAAATTTTAAAAATGCCTAGACGTGTGTTAGCTGTAGATAGTCTAATTTGTAGTGTACATAAGTATTTTACGAATGGAAAAGAAAATCGGTAATGTCTGTACAACAACGCGTATGCGATGCTCTAGGAACTAGTGAAACCAAATTAAGAGGAGTATTACAAAATCACAATAGTGAACTGCCGAAAGAAGATCACCGCAAAACTCGCCCATCATTGAAAACGAAAGATATTCCAGGTGGAAAGAAATTTGAAATTCGTGATACCATTTATCGAATGAGGGCCAACAAGGAACATGTGACCTTAAATACAATTCTCTCGGAATTAATAGATAGAAAATTTGACCATTGGCAGAACAAGTCTATGGAAAGTGATACATAACTTGGGTTTCAAATTTCAAAAGTAGGATAACAGAAAGGCCCTTTGTGAAAGAAGTTCTGTCGTGCACAAGAGAATTAACTTTCTAAGAAAATATTTTAAATTTAAAGAAGAAGGGGCGAATTTTATATATTTAAACAAAACACGGATATTTTCTAGGGGTGCATCCAAGAGAATATGGCAAGATGATAACGTAAAGTCCATCAAACATACAGATGGAGAAGGGAAGCGACACATAATTTTACATGCAGGAGGGAAATCGGGTTTTATAGAAGGTGCTGATTTAATATTTTCATCTAAATCAAAATCCAGTGACTATCACGATAATATGAACACAGAAATGTTTGTAAAATGGTTGCATGAAAAAATTTTCCCAAGTTTAAGTGAGCCCAGCGTAATTATTTTAAACAATGCACCTTACCATTCTGAAGTATTAAACAAAAGCCCAACGAATTCTTGAACTGTTGATAAAATTAAAGAATGGTTGACAAAGGAACATATACCATTTCCTCAATATATATTAAAATCAGAATTATTACGCTTGGCAAATATACACGCAAAACCAAAAACCTTTGTTGTGGATCAAATTATTGAAAGTTACGGTCATCAAGTTTTACGTCTGCCACCGTATCATTGCCAGTTTAATCCCATCGAATATATATGGAGAATAGCAGAACAATATTATGACAACCATATTGGGCCTAATGATTATAGTGACGACGCAGTTCGGGAAACTTGGCGAAAAGCACTTTTAATTGCAACTCCAGAAGTGTGGCGGAACTGTATATCCAAGTGCGAGAAACTAATAGAAGATTGGTTGACTCGTGAAAATAAAATAAACGAAATAAGTCCAATCATAATAACAATTAATGGTAATGACAGTGATGATGATGACGATTATCTTTTGGATGATAATGACTGATTTTCAATTTTGTTGGCAAGTTCAATTTTTTTATTTTTCATTTAAAATTCTCTACATGGAACTAATTTTTATGTTAGAAAATATTTTATTTGAGCTAAATAACCCTCTTATTTTACATAGACCATATTTTTTGTGTGAAGTGTAATATAAAATTATTATTAGGTTTATAATAGCCACAGACTCCATTAATGAAGAAGTTTAATTGTGCTCTCAATTATACAAAAAATTCTTCATTAATATTTAATTAAAAAGTTGTACATTATTTTTCATTTCATTTAACCAGTTGATATTTCCCCGAAGAACAGGTCAAACTTTCGGGTACTTACCTGGAAATACTCAAAAAAAATTTATTCAGAAACCCGCGTAAGTATAGCGAACAGACTGTAATGTTCATTTAGCTCAGTATCTTGTAAATCTGTAAACAATTTTGAAATCAATGTAAACCTACCTAAATTATGATAATTTAATTTGGAGTCAGCTTCATTCTCTAATTAAAAAAAATTAATTGCTTGGCAAAACTGTAATATTATTTAAAACTTTTCTAGGGTTGAATACATTATTACCAAACCATTCTAAAAATAAAATACACGGTGTTCTATTTAAAAAAACATACATTTTTATTTGCCAAACAAAAACGCAACACCCTGTATATCCAAAATTATTTATAAAACATGTATTTTTTAAATCCATATAACTTTTATTTGAAACTATTTTGCGTATCTATAACACAAATTGAAATATTGAACAATTAAGCACTAATGGATCACCATGTATAAAATTATATGTACGACCATTTTAATAATCGTTTTCTTCCATGAAATCGGAAATGGTTTCATCCGTTCAAATATGCTTCCAAGAAGACAAAAATACTACTAGGAAGACAAAAATGCTCTTCAAAAAAATGCTTCCAAGAAACCAAAATTCACTCAGAAAGAAAAAATACTCTCAAGCAGACAAAAATACTACCATGATACTTAAATCCTTTAAGACGACAAATATACTTTCAAAAATAAGTCTTTATAAATGCTTTTTAGGAAGACAAAAATGTTTCCAAAAAGACACAATTGCTTTAATGAAAAATGTCAAATGTTGTTCCAGGAAGACATAAATACTCTTAAGAATTCCAAAATTGCTTACAAAAAGACAAAAATCTTCTGATAAAGACAAAAATACTCTTAAGCAGGTAAAAATGCTGCCATGATACTAAAAATGCTCTCAAAAAGAAAAAATGTTTCCAGGAAGACAAAGATATTTTCAAAAAGACAAAAATATTCTCAAAAAGACAAAAATGTCGCTTGGAAAGACAAAATTCATCTTGATAAGTCAAAAATACGTCTTGGGCGGACAAAATGTTTATGTGAAGACAAAAAGGTTCCCAAGAAAAAATATTGCATCATGAAGTCAAATATTCTTCCAAGCAGGCAAAAATGCTTCCATGAAACTAAAAATGCTCTCAAGATGACAAAAAGCATCTAGAAGGACAAGGATATTCTAAAATAGAAAAAAAAGCTCTTGGAAAAGACACAAATGTTCCAAGAAGATAAAATTTCTTCCGTGAAATCGGAAATGGTTTCATGCGTGCAAATATACTATCAAGAAGACAAAAATACTACTAGGAAGATAAAAATGCACTAAAAAATAAAAAAATTATTTTAGGAACATGAAAATACTCTCGGGAAGAAAAAAATTCTGCCATGAAACTGAAAATACTTTTAAGCAGACAAATATACTTTCAAAAATAAGTCTTTGAAATACAAAAATGTTTCTAAAAAGTCAAAACTGCTTTAATGAATTGGCAAAAGTGGTTCCAAGTAGACAAAAATGCTTCCAAGATGACAAAAATACTCCTAGGAAGACAAAAATGCTTTCTATAAGAGAAAATTGTTTCCAAGAAGACACAAATCTTCTGAGGAAGACAAAAATACTCTCAAGCAGGTAAAAATGCTGCCATGATACTAAAAATTCTCTCAAAAAAAAAAGATTTCCAGGAAGACAAAGATGTACTCAAAAAGACAAAAATATTCTCAAAAAGACAAAAATGTCGCTAAACGTCGACTTGGAACAATATGTAATTTTAATTTAAAGAAGAGGCATAAAATACCAGTGAAAATTTGGCAACAAGAAAAAATTACCTCTCGAGAAAAAAAAACTCGAGAGAACACCACTTCTAGAGGAGAAAAGTCTCGAGAGAAAATCACTTCTCGAGGAAAAAGGGCTCGAGATAAACCCAGCTCTCGAGGAAAACATTTGGAAAAATGCCTATTATATAAACAGGAATAGAAATAAAATATCGAAAAGAGAATAAAATTCAATACAATATAGTTTTTTTACCACCGATTTAGAATGAAATTAATTTTTAATTTAAGGGAGAGGACATAAAAAACAAGCGAAAATTTATAAAAATTCTCATTCTGTAAAACGAATAGGGATAAAAAATTGAAACTATAGCCATACAAAAGAAAATATTTTTTTTTTAAATATAGAGTTCTTTGATTTAGAATGAAGAGTAATATTAATTATAATTAAAAAAAAAATTACCAAAATGGTGATCGATTAGTTTATTTTGAATTCTGCCTTAAGTTCGATATTTACGGAGATATTTCCGGTAGGTACCTATTATGTTTATTTTGAGTTTAAACAAAGTCCTAAAAGTTACTTTTCGTCCCTAGAATTAATACCAAAAGTGTTGGAATTGGTAACCGAAGTGTACCTATCGACCAAAAAGAATATTTTCTTTATTTTTGCACGAACTTATCTAAAACGAAAAAATTAAGGAAATAACTATAGTCCAGGATTCGTAAGTAAGGTCGATCTTCACCCATCTGTTTAATGGATAAAAATTTGTTTAATTAAATAAAATGTGCTTTCAATTATACCACAAATAAGAAAATACAGTCACGACCATTTTTTACTTTCCTTTCTGTGTATAGATAACGAAAGTATAGGAATCATGATAAAAGTTGACTATGATGTCATTCTCTTTTATTTTGTTCCTATACATGATTTCCCTAAAATGGACCCAATTCGAGATATTTGAGGAAAAGTGCAAATTTCGAATTTTGAAGATAACTCAAAAACAAACGAAGAGAAAAACACCAAATTTTAAACTCAAGCTTAAATCCAATCTGCGGTAAGCAGATTAAACTTTGGGCATAGTCGAAGCATCTGGGGAATACTTTACAGGGTGTCATTTTTTTTACTTTAAGAAAATAAATAGTCTGGACCGTATTTTCTTAGGCAACCCATTTGCGGTATATTTATAAATATATTTTATTTAATAAAAAGAAACTTTCATCCATTAAACAGATGGGTGAAGGTCGACCTTACTTCGGATCTTAGATTACTACGTTACTATTAAGATTGCGTTTTCCAATTACTTCCTAATATTTAAATTTTTATAGAATCTATAGAGAATTTACTCTGCAAAGTGTTGGAAAATTATCATAACATTATTTTGATCATATTAAATTATAACTTAAATATTGACAATATGTTTATTAGATTAATTCCAATCAATATCAAAAATTAATGTCAAAATACCAACAAATTATAAATCTCGTTAGACCATCTTTCTGATCACGATTTGAGTAAAAGAGGCTTAATGAGTTAAATTATGAGGATAATAATAAAGTATTGAGAGATTTATTTTTGAAGTAGATTTGGTATAGACGTAATAAATACATTGTCAATATTTATTTTTCAATACGAGCAAAATATAAGACTCTAATTTGAATTTGCAACATTCCGAAGAATCTAAATGATGACAGAAGTTTGCTCCAACATTAAATGTTGTCAATATTTCAGTCCAGAAAGTCTAACTAAACATTAAAGTCCATATTTTTCTGAAGGTAATTTAGAACAATTAAAAAATAAGGAAGTAATGGAGAAAACGAGAGTTTAATAATTAAAGTTTCTAATACTAATAAAATAATGTTTTCTAATATTATTTTACAAAATATATAGGTACGATATTGTATGTGTGTGTATCTCATATATTCCTCACTAATAGAAATAACACTCTCTATCATGATACTTGGACACTAACAGTTACATGACGCTAAATACAATACAAGAATTCAGATAAACTCAGTCTGTCATTGGTAGGTTACAACTGATGTTCTTTGTACTATTTAGATATAATCGCAAAGCAAGCTTAGAATGGGAATATGAAGTTCACCAAACTTTTGCTCAGTTGACACTTTTCTTGCGTCAGATTTTAATCTTTCGGCAAATTATTTTTTTCTACAATTCTAATTTTTCACAATTTTTCTATATTTCATGAATTAATGTTCATATCTTACTTTTGGGTTCTTTTTAAATCTTTTTTTTTTAAGTTCCCCAATTCTTTAAGGTCTATTTTGAAATTTATACAAATGAAATATACAGGGTGTCCCGCAAATGTACTAACAAACTTTCAGGAGTGGAAACGGACATCAACATTAACATTTATTGCCCGAAAACTATTCGTTTCCGAGATAGTGTTAAAGTTTAAAATAAAAAATTGATTTTTAATCAATAGGTATCTTGGAAACGTTTTAACCGATTTTTATGAGTTTCACAGTTTATATATTTTTAAAATTTTAATACTGTTTTTGATAAAATAACTAAACATACAACTTTTTGTCGCCATTTTTTTCGTATCTCGCTACGTTTTTGTTTTGAGTTGTATTTTTGGTTTCAGTTATATGAAAAATTTTGGATATTTTTGTTTCTCGAAAACGAGGAGTGATATGCAAAAATATCAAAAGACAAACACGTATTTTTAGTTGCTTTATTCAAAACAATTATAAAAATTGCAAATATGTACTGAGCGTTATTATTTTTGTATACAATTAGCAGCGTTTTAGGACATTAATTAACCATAAAATATTTATTTTGATGTTCCTTAAAAGTTTGTAGGTATATTTACATTGTATACATTTTTAAATTGCACAATTTTTTAGTTTCATATTTTTTCACCTGCTGTCAAAGTATGCAGCATTTTTAATTATTTCTAACAATTTTAGTATTTTTTTTTAAATAAATTTCACTAAATCAAGGTGACATTTCTAACTTTTGGGTTCTTTTTGACTTTTTATATTTTTTTTCTGATAATTCAGTTTTAAAATTCCTGCGAATTGGAAGAACTTTAATTTTTAAAACATTTTTAACGATTTTCCTTTTTTCTTATTATCGCCCTATTATTTAACATTTAATCTCAAATTTAAATAAATTAATTTTTTTTTTAAAGGCACAATTTTTTACTTTCATATTTTTTCACCTGTAAGTATGAGGCAGTTTTTATGTGATTTTTAATTAATTTTTGTGTTTTTCCGATCTTTCACTGAATTAAGAAGACATTTTGCATTTTTGGTTGTTTTTACTTTTTTCAAAATTCTTTTTCTCATAATTCAGTTCCATAATTCATACGAATTTGAATTTAAAATTTTAACAATTTATTTTCGAAATTTTAAACCTTCTTCATCTTTTTTTAATCGTCCCAATTCTTTACTATTTAATCTCAAATTTGAAAAAAATTAAATAAATATTTTTGTTTAATTTGCACATTGGAACTTTAATTTTGAAATTTTTTTTAACCATTTTCACCTTTTTTATAATCCCCCAATTATTTAAACATTTACTCTACAATACAATACAGTTCAGTACTATTACAATTAGATAAAAAAAATACCCTAATTATGAAAAAAAAAAAATGTTGCACCCCCTACTAAACTTAGGAAGGGACGTGCTTCAGAAGATTATAATGGTCCCTCCCAAAGAACCTCCAAACAATATAAAACCGTTCTAATCATTAATATCAGTTATAAAATCAATTGTGAAAATAATCAAATATTTGCTTTGAAAATGTATAGGTTCGGCATTTATGGACCACCCTGTATATTTAAGAATCATTTTTAAATATGGTCTTACAAGTTTTTTTATTATTTTTCAAATAATAAAACAGCTATAGATCAATTATGCACTGAAGGTACACCCTGTATATGTGTTATTGGCTAACATGTTGGTATCGTTGAATAGGTAAATGTATAAGGAATTTTATGCTAAAATAATATACAGGGTGTTGCATTTGAAAAAATTGAGACAATTGAACTTAAAATTGGCCATATTTAAGACATGTTTCAAAACACTCTGTATAAAATAAACCAGTTCTATCACCGCTATTCGTTAGCTTAGTATCTCATAAGCCTATACATTAAACAATTTTAAAATCAATGTAAACCTACCTAAATTATGATAATTTATTTTGGGGCCTGTATCGTTCTCTAATTTCATAAAAAAAATAATTGCTTGGCAACCCTGTAATATGTTTAAGAAACCTTCTAGGGTTGAATACAGCATTACAAAATCATTTTTAAAAAATATACATTTTTATTTGCCAGGCAAAAACACCCTCTATAAAATATTTTTAAAATATGTATTCTTTAAATTTATTTATCTTTTATTTAAAACTTATTTGCAGGCCTATAACACAAATTAAAATATTGAACAATTTCGCACTATATAGATATATTTTTCAGCGATTTTTATATTTTGCCTAATTAAGGAGAAATTTCTCTTTCTCCTAATTTAATTTCAAAATTCCTGCAAATTTGAATTTTTTAAATTAATTTAGAAAACTAAACCATTTTTCCTTTTTTTAATTACTCTAATTCTTTAATATTTTCAAAAGTAAAAAATTAAATATATTTTTTTAAATTGTACAATGTTTTCTTCTTTTTTTCACTTGGTTTCAAACTAAAAGGTGCAGTTTTTATCTTTTTTTAAAAATCTTTTATTTTTTTTTGTTTTTCGTTTTTCACATATTTCACTTTTTTACTTCTGGTTATTTTTTACTTTTTCTAAATTTTATTCCTGCAAATTTTAACTTAATTTTTTAATATCATTTCTTTATTTTAATAATTACACCTATTTTTTAATATTTATTCTCAAATTTAAACAAATTAAATATAAACTATTTCATTAAATTGCACAATTTTTTATTTACATATTTTTCCAACTGTTTTCAAAATTTGATCAAAATCTTGTGTTCTATTTTTGTTATTTTCTACATATTTCGCTTCTTCCTCAAATGGCCCCTTAGGACATTTCTGACTTTTAAGTACTTTTTGAATATTTTCAAAATTTTATTTCTCATAATTCAGTACTGAAATTTATGGGAATTTAAAATTTAATTTTTTAATTTATTTTCAAAATTTTAAACCATTTACTCTTTAGTAATTCAAATTTAAACAAATTAAATTTATTTTTATTTTTAAATTTTGGTGCAGTTTTGAAGTCTTTCTCGTTTCTTTTTTTAATATTTTTTATGTTCAATGACCTGTTTTAATTTTGATTAATTTTTTTAATTATATCATAATATTCATTTTTTAATGTGTGCTATTTTTTAGATAAAGATTATGACAGCCCAACATACCTGCGAGCTATGCTATTTTATTATATGCACGGAATTTCAATAAAAACTATCCACTCCAAATTATTATAAAGGTGAAAAAATACAAAAATAAATTAAAAATCATTTAAAGAAGAACGTTTTTTTTTGCTCATGCGTACTCGTTATAACTTTCTTCCTCTTTATCCCATGGCTACCCCCATGTGATTTTTTTTAATGGGACCCCTGTACTTATAAAGGGTGTCTCAGAAATATTTTCGTTTATCAATACGTCCGCTGGCGCAATAGGCACATTCCTGAGAAAGGAGGCAATTAGAAAATGGTGATATACAGTTTTAAGTTTTAGTTGCAATGAAGCGATTTACAGGACAACAACGGACTTTTTGTTTTCGTGAGTTTTATAAAAAAAAAAAGATTCTTATGTTCTTGTGCGTCGTTTGTACAGTAATCATTATAACAAAGCAAGAATTAATGACGTTCCAAACGCGAATTTAATTAAATATTGGTTAAGAAAGTTTGAGAGTACTGGAAATTAAATTTGCACTTGAGATATCTTTCATTATTGCTATGTTATAATGATTTCTGTACAAATGACGTACAAGAATATAGGAATCATTGTTTTTATAAAATACACGAATACAAAAAGCACGTTGCAGTCCCGTAAATTGCTCCATTGCAAGTAAAACTTAACACTGTCAACCACCATTTGCCAACTGCCTTCTTTCTCGGGAATGTGCCTATTGCGCCAGTGAACGGATTAATAAACGAAAATATTCGATCCCAAAAATGTATACTTCACGTGTAAAATGAATTGTTTAATTCCCAACAAATTAATGGAATTGTTATCATATCAATAACACATTATTTTATTAGGTGTTGAAACTGACTTCGATTGGTTTCCATACAATAATAAAATCGAACTTCTAATGCTTTTCGCTCATTACATAAAATTTCTTAACTTTAAAATTATTAAGTGGAATAGATTTCAGTGCAATTTCCTGTAAAATACTTACTCAGCGTAACCGACCAATAAGTAACAGACTTCGTATAAATAGGTAGAAGAAACAAAACAGAACATTTGGTACAGTGTAGAGGACGTGCTGGGAAATACTCAGAAACAAAACAACAACAGTACACTGATCCTTTTCATACAGGAATTTACCTGCACGGTTAGCAACTGAGTTGCGGTGGTAACGGTGGTCGATTTTGTGGTTGTGATGGTGAGAATGGTGGTTGTTATTGAGGTTATAGTGATGTTTGACGTAAGAATGCCTGTGCCTCACATAGTTATTGTGAGCCACGGCGTTCGGATGGGATCCTGGAAGGAATTGGGGATAGACGTGGTGGGACCATTGGGGGAAAAGTGGTCTTGCACTCCCCTCTGCATGTTACAAAGTAAAAAACATTAATTAGGTGATCCTCGTAAGGAATGTAATGCATATTAATGATGTAATGTAATAATATTAATGAAGTATTTACATGGTTTGGAAGCAGTGAAATATTTATGTTTCGTATATCGCTAATAGCGCAAAGGTGGCGACGAAGTAATATTTATAAATTTCCGGTTTGAGCATTGTTAAAATTAGTTTTGTTTAAACTGGATTCTTCGCGTGAATTATTTATTCACACATCATAAATATTTGAATCTAACAGGATACCATCAGTATTTATTGAACTGGCCTGGAGAAATATTAGAATAAACCAGGCCCAACTTCTTGTCAAATGTCTATGAAATATGTTCTGAGAGATGATAACAAATACTACTAGGTCTGCTTTGAATTGGGAGTCTGTTTTGATTGATTGAATTAAACTATAAACTACTAATATAGTGATAGACTGCATTAGAGCTACGGCTAATGTTCCCCTTGTGGCTAAAGAGAGAGAAGCTAGAAAAAATCTATAGAAACGTGGTAGAGAAAATGAGAAACATGCTCTCAATTTTTTAACTGGTCACGACTGGACTATAGAATACCTGAATATATTAAACAACGAGAATGCACGTACTAGGCGACGGTGGATACAGCGGAGCATATCATGTTACAGTGTGGAGAATAACTCTACTGCCAGAATTAGGGAAAATCTTAGAAAGAATCCTCTTAAACCAAGAAAAGCCCGAAAACCAACTCTTAAGCGAGGCACAATATGGATTCAGAAAGGGGAAATCGACGGTAATGGCTCTCGCAGAAATAACAAATAGTATACGCAACAGCCCAAATCACTGCCTATCCATCTTTGTAGACATATCAGGAGCTTTCGACAACTTATGATGGCCAATTCTTATCACGGAACTAAACCAAAAGGGCATATCAAGCACGCTATTATACATGATCAAAAGCTACCTCCTGAATAAAAATGTAAGCTACTCCTCTAAACACACTACTGTAAACAAGCCATCCACCAAAGGATGCCCTCAAGGATCTGTATTGTGACCAACGCTCTGGAACGTGGTTATGGATTCACTTCTTACCACCCACTGGCCGGCAAACGTAAACGTCGCAGCATACGCCGACGTCATCACCATCACGATAACAAATACAAGCAGAAGAGAACTGGAGAACGTGGCAAGTGAATGCATGACAACTTTATCACAATAGGTTGCAAGAAACAAATTAACAATATCTGAAGCCAAAACTAAATACATCGTATTTTCTAACTTATCCCTTGCAAGAAACCCAGTAATCAGATACAACGATAAGCCAATTTAAAGAGTCCAATCCATCAAATGCCTGGGTGTGATACTGGACCATAAACTAGCCTTTGGGGCACACATCTCATATATAACGGACAAGTGCAGGAACATTTTTCAACTCCTACGAAGAACACTAAGTAGAAATTGGGGACGAATCGACAAATTCCACGACGCTCTACGTGACATATATACCTACGCAATCATTCCCATCATGTCGTACGCGTTACCAATCTGGGGACAAAGGATAAACTTCGTGGTAAATAAAAACAAAATCAGGTTGGCACAAGCAACTCTCAAAGTTATTTTAGGAGCATACAGCTCCACACCGGCTGAGACTCTATGTATTTTGACAAAACAACCTCCACTACATTTACATTTTATGTTCCTCAAATCACTGGCTAAACTAAAGAAGACAGGATCGACCTACTTCGTTAGGAAACCACATAGTAGCAGCAGACTACAAATTCTGGATGGCGGTATCACTGGAGATGGAACACATTCTGATACGAACATGGCAGGTCGAATGGGACAACACCACCAAAGGCAGGCACCTACTCACACTCATCCCGTGTGTAAAGAATTGGCTCTCCTCCAGCACAGAATCACTCAAGCGAAAAGTGGTACACGTCCTATCTGGACACGGAAATTCCATGATCCACCTGCACAGGATAGGAAAAGCAGTCAGTCCAAACTGCATCAATTGTGGCGTAGAAGATACACCCGTTTATCGTATCTTATTTTGTCGAAACTTTGACAATGAAAGATGTCTGCTGGACGTTCATTTTAGGGAAAATCCAGTTCATCCTCCTACTGCATTTCTAAACCTTATTGATCACCTTCCACACTTGGCTCAATTCGAACCTGACGACTTCCCCTGAGAAGCCAGAGTACTTTTACCCAAAAGAGAAACGTAAACTGGTTATAGACATTTTCTTATTACTTAAATTTTTTGTAAATAATATAATAATTTCCTTTCTCCCATCTATTCCTTTCTCCCATCTATTCCTTTCCTACAATTATCACTCTTTGGAAACCAGAGTTAACACTTTTCAATATATTCTTCCAATATCTCACAACAAATTTTTTTGAATCTTCTCGATAGTTGGAACCGGGGGTTAATTAACAAGGTACCCCGCTGAGAATGGCATACGCCAAGCCTGCTCTCCACCCAATGCCAAAGAACACAGCGGACCACTAGTGGACTACGAAATAACGAAGAAAGAAGGCGCACGTAATTGTAACGCAAGAAATACAATTGTAAATTAAAATTTCAATAAAGAATAGAAAATCCTTTCTCATCCACTCCTATGGAAAGCCTAACCAAACTCTAACCTGAACGAGTGAGGACCGTAGCTGCTAGTTACGGGGGTGGTGATGGGGCCTCTTCCCCCTCTCCTTCCTTATATTATATAAAAGTGAGGAGAATGGAGGTTATTGGAATTACGCTTTCCAAAAAAAATTATTTTCGACGTGATGACTAGCAAAATAGAACAATGGCAAATTACAGGAAATATGATGAAAAAGATTTTGGGACAAAAGAAAAGAGATTTTAGAAGAAGAAATATCTGATTATACCCTAACAACTTGTTGCGAAGTACCTGCGACCATCCTTACATCACATCCCCATGAAGTAATACTGATTGGTGGAAACATTCTTGTGATAAAGAGTGGAAGTTTTTTTAGCCGGTAGGAATCCGGCATTGCCGGCCGACACACCGGTGGTTCAGATCTCGGTGTACCGTCTTTTTGATAAAAAAGAAACTTGTATTAGAAAAAAAGGTTATGCAAGTGACAAATGGATTTGATTGGGAACTTTCAAGAAAATTATAGAAAAATGATAACAGTATCTGTATTATTCATGACAAAATGCTAGGAAAATACAAAATGAATCACTCTGGTCTACTGATAGTTCAAAAATGCAAAACAGCACAGCAGCTACGATTTGCCATGTGAACTCAGGGAAATTCATTATTCTAAACCTGGCGTCGCTGGCTGAAAAAAATAGCAATAAATGCCTGTGCTCAGATCATGCTAAATTATAAGAGATGACGTATGGTCCAAAAGTTTTGGCAAAAAATTCACCTGTTTTGATTAAGTAATAAAATGCATTTAATTGATTGCTTGAGCAGTTCATGGAAATTAAATATTATCAGTCATGTCATCTAAATAAGTAATGCAAAAGTTTCTAGTTTGCGCTTACCAAAATATCATATATAATTGATCCCTTCGTCGAGGTATTTATAATCTGGGGCCCTATTCTCGAATGTCTATTTCTAAATGCCACACGCGACATTGATGAAGTGTCGAATAAGAACGCAAAAACGTATTTTCCAATGGCGAATTCGACATTTGTTGTTAGACATAAAGTCAAGTGGTATTCAACCAGTTGACATTGTAATGTCGCATACCTTTTTAAAGACAATGTTACAGTATGAGTGTTGTCACAGTGATAGTATATGTTTATTTCTAAGACAAATAAAAATAAGTATTGTACAATTTTTTTTTTTTAAATATATGAATTGATTATTTATAATTTAACCTAATGTATTAATCATTAGTCCTGTATGTCCAAGAGATTTAATCCCTGTCATCAAGAAATTTATATAGCTCTATTTTTCAAAATTGCAGGTAAAAAGATTAGGTATATCACAAACCTTTTATATAGTGTTTAGATTTATTACAATATTATATTTCTTCTTCTTCTTCTTTCTTACCAAATTGCACTTTAAATTTTTTATTTAATCCCTTATGAAATTTTAGTTAAAAAGGTTATATTTTCGCTACTTTCTAATTACTTATGAAAAAGATTATTTGGAATACATTTGCAGTATTATTTTGTATTACTAAAGCTACCATTTCGCAAGCCGAGACAGATACCGACTTCAAAACGCGACGCGACACCGAGAGAGACCAAAAACGGTCTCTTCACGTCTAAACACATATGAAAAACATTTCGGTAGACGAGACCGACGACACCAGATTTAGTATGGCAATATTTGCCGCCTTACTACTGTCTCGGTCTCCGGTCGTTTGTCACGCGTTAACAAATGGTACCTTTTCAGATCTTTCAAGTAATTGTGTGCTGTAATATACTTGTTTTGTATGTTTCTATCCAATGTTGCCAGATGTTACCATTCGCCAAATATGTCACCGATTACAAATTTTCGATTTTACTTTGAGAATATGGATAGTGTCAGTCGATCGACATTTTGATAGACATTAGTAGTAGACATTATGACGAATGCGACATTTTTAATAGACATTCGAGAATAGGACCCCTGGATAGTGTCAATCGATCGACATTTTGATAGACATTAGCAGTTGACAATATGACGAATGCGACATTTTTAATAGACATTCGAGAATAGGGTCTCTGGCTGGGCGAATGTCAAAACTAGAGATTGTCAATATTTATCAAGATCAGAACATAAGTAAATCGACAATTTATCATACAATCAAAGACTGTGAAGAAGGGATACCATGTATAAACTTGCCAAAAAAACGGTCGGCTGCAGGTTTTGAACCAATTAAGAGGGGGAGACTCATTCAAGCAGTTAAATACAGAATTGGAATCTCACACCGAAAACTGGACAGGAGATTTCATATTGGAAAGACTACGGTGTTTAGGACCCTATCAAGAAACAATGTTTTCTTTCGGAGAAAGAGAGAAGCTCCAAAATACACAGAGGCTCAGTTAGAAAGAATGTTGCCGTGCGTTGAGGCGAGTGCATTTTTTCAACAAGTTGATAGTGATGGACGACGAAAAATACTTCACATTGGCCAACTCTGAGATGAAGGGCAATGATGGTTTCTACACGGACGCTTACGCAATGTTTCTGACGATGAGAGATTAAACAGCGAAAAGAAGAACCTCGCACAAATCTTATGAAAATTGGCTCCCGGTCAAATTGGCTGAAATTTGGATATGTTGTTCGTTTTGGCATCCTGAGCAAAAGCACAAAGCTCAATTTTACTTATTTTGGCTCCTACGGAGCTCCAAAGCTCCACGGATTGATCATTATTTACTATTTAAAAAGGCAATCTCCTCGAAAGTTTAGTATTTGCTGAGTTAAAAAAGAAGTACCTTCTTATGTTTTCGGGGTCGCTGCATTCAAATCCAATGCCAATATAATAATATTGACAGTTGACAGCTGTCAACTAGCTGTCAAACAACAAGCAATAATCAAAATTGATAAAATTCACATGTAAATATCTGTTTTTGAGGTTGGTAAGTTTTAAACTGATGTTAATAACTCGATATTGACAGTTGACAGCCGTCAACTAACTGTCAAAAAATATGTGACAATCAAAATTGACAAAATTCAGGAGTAAATGGATGTCTTCGAGGTTGCTGAGTTCAAAACTGATGTCAAAAAGACGATATTGACAGGAATGGAGCTGATGCTGAATTGGCAAATAGAATAATTGAAAAAGCAAGAGAACCAAATATAGTGCAAGCATTTGTAGATGTAAACAATATTTTTGCTAGAAACATAAATAGATAGGTTCGAATGGATGCTGTCCATCTAATGGAATTCCCACAACTATGGAATATTTACAAGATTTGACCATTTGGGTATATCAAGTAAGGCTTGCACCCTCTTACGTGCAAGACAAGCTCCAAAGAGACACAAATGAAGAGTTTCAGTTTGAAATGCTTAGAGAGAACAATTTTCCCGAGCGTGGTTTGCTTAGGAGTTAGAGTTTATTCTCGATTCCGAAATGCCACAAAACATCAGCTTTGCATCACCTTTAAATCAAATGATGAGACTGAAGGAAACGAGGAAGATTATGAATTCAACAAGAATGAAGAGCCCATTTTTGGTTATTATTGCACTTGTCCGTCCGATGCTCGTATTGTTGGTACTTGTGCCCATGTTGCAAGTGTCCTATGGTTCTTAGGATATGCAAGGCACGAACCTAATATTCGTTATTCATCAACTAGTATCATTAATACTATTCGAGATGCAAGAAACCGTCCACAATAACTAAACTGTAATATTACATTATATTTTCCTAAATGCATTGATAAAAGTCTAAAAGACTCAAATCAGAGTTCGTGATATATATCGTCCTGTATTATAAATAGGTTGATAAAAAATATCGTGAAATCATAGATCCAATAAAACAATCGGCCCTTTTCAGGGCCAAGATGTACAAAAACCGATCGCGCGATCTTCACGTGGCGTACATCGGGTAACGCTAACGCCGACGGTAGAAATAATATTGCGGTGGTTTGACAGTTATTTGACAGCTGTCAACTGTCAATATCGAGTTGTTAACATCAGTTTTGAACATGGTTGCCTCAAAAACATATATTTACATGTGGATTTTATCAATTTTGATTATTCCTTGTTGTTTGACAGCGTGTTGACAGCTGTTAACTGTCCATATTATTATATTGGCATTGGATTTGAATGCAGCGACCCCGAAAACATAAGAAGGTTCTTCTTTTTTAACGGAGCAAATACTAAACTTTCGAGGAGATTGCCTTTTTTAAGTAGCAAATAATGGTCAATCCGTGAAGCTTTGGAGCTCCGTAGGAGCCAAAATAAGCAAACTTGAGCTTTGTGCCCATTGAGACTTTTGCTCAGGATGCCGAAACAAACAACATATCCAAATTTCAGCTAATTTGACCGGGAGACAATTTGCATAAGATTTGTGCGGGGTTCTTTGAGAACACATTTTTGGTATAATGTGCAATTTCTGAGGCTGGTTTCATTTTACAGCCCTACATTGGTATTGTTCGTGGCGAGGCCTTAAATGCAGAGCGATATATTGAGGGATCTTTCTAAATTGCTTCAGTTCTTGAATACAAATCATGCGAATGACGAAATTATGTTTTGGCCAGATCTTGTCTCATACCATTATGCGAGAATCACAAGGGATTGGTACCAGGCACGCCCAATTGAAAACTTCTAGGCAATATTGATCCAGAAAGTGTACAATAACGGACGGAAAGCACAAAATCGAGAACAACTCTGACGTCGTATACCGGGAAAAATTAGAGAAATCAATGCTGGGGTCGTCCAAAGGATGAATCAACGCGTCAGGGGGAAAACTTAGACATTTCGAAGATAACGGACCCTTGTCGATTATTTGAACTTTAGGTAGTAATAAGAATAGTTAAGAGATATTGTATGAATATTTATAAGAATATAAAAATATTTTTACAAGAGTTGTCGGCATCTGATTTTTTACCAAAAACTTTTGGACTATACGTTAAAGAAATATTTGTTATGACAGACAGCTAGGCAGTCCTTAAAACACTGCAAATTAATATTGGACTATCAGCAGTTTCTGCAGGCTCTGAAAAACCTAGTAAGGTCACTCTAAAATGGATATCGGGACATGAAGTGATGATGGGAAACAACAAAGCAGATCTCCTGGGCAGGATAAGAGTTGAGAAAACTAACTGAATTCATATCAACATGTTAAAAGGGGACAAGCTCTGGTTGGAACTTCCTGGACTTAGGGCCATTTGCACCGCTAGTTGTTAAGAAATAAGCGAAGTAAAATGACATTGTTAATAGAGCCTTAAAAACTTTACAATATTCATTCAAAATCCATCTAAAAGCAGACAAAATCAACTGCTAAATTTTAAAAGGAAAGACTTAAAGACCGTAGTAGGAGTCTTAAAGAATAGATAGATTGAAATGGTTAGAACTGAGAACAGGTTTTTGATTTCTAATAGGAACAATATTTGGACTTCCTTCGAATCTAACAAAAAATACTTTCCATTTTGATTTATGTTGAAAATAAATAGTATAAAGTTGCTTCTAGAGACCTATAATAGATGTACAGGTGCAATATTATATATTTAAAATAATTTTACTTTTTAATTTAAGTTGGGAAAATGTTGGAACAATTAGTCTGTCAAATGATGAAAAACGTGGAATTACAAAATTATAAATAAGATCACTGCTTCCTATATTGATAAAATGACACTTTTTCACCTTAATAATGAATTAAATTGAACTCAATAAAGAAATGAAAAAATGTCAAGTGATTTTTTTAAATCTGATGAAATGAAGTGTAACCTGCAAAGTGATAAGCGTGTGGTGATATTGCCATAAAAATTCAAGCTTTGATGAGAAAAAAGCACTTTGAAGTTTTATCTCAAAATTACTACTAAATCGTATTTGGAAAAGACACTGATTTTTTCTTTATTAATTTCTTCATAAAAATAAATTATTATTGTAGTAATTTGGATCCAATGTTTAGGTTTAAAAAATGGATAAGATTAAGCTAATATTCGCATTTTTCATTTTCATAGTAACATGTCTTTTACAAATATTATTATTCGTTTTGTTATAAAACGTTTCTATAAAACAGACCAATATTAATACTTCTCAAATTTGATCTCATTGGGAAAAGATACCGCCAAGCAGATTTAACCTTTCCCGCTCTTGGTTTAAATCTAGTCTAAGCTGGTCTAGAACTGCCTTGAAATAGATTATCGATGAACTGGCAACAAGCAGGGGCGCTGGGTGCTGTGCAAGATATTTAACACATCGATCACTAGTCCCCAGCAGTGTGGCTCTGATTATGGCGTTACGGCTCGGAGCCCACTTGGACCGCAGAATAAATGGAATAGTGCATGAGATGAACGCATGGGAAGGAGTATGGCATCCAAATGGTGGCACAATAAGCCATCTGCGCTTCAATGCCACCATGCGAACCTCAAGAAAAGGGAAAGCAAGATGAATCCCACGCCTGATTAAGGGGGGCCAGTGGCTGTAGGCAAGCCTAATTAGGGGAATCTGTCGGAACCCTTCATGGGGGAGCAGAGAGATTCCTGAAACGGTTAAAAAGAACTGGTAACTGACAATAAGATAAAACTACCCTGTCATTAGTACATGAAGATATCCAAAAAAAAAATTAAAAGTTCGAATAACTCACCAAAGAGGGATCAGAACGACCATTTACATTACCCAAACCTGTGTTTGAAATAAGCAGAACATCAGCTCGACAGACGGTGAATAAGTGGATAAGACCAATCTCGCTAGCAACTGATAAGAGGAAACCAAATTAGTAACTCACATGCGGCCGTTGAGGTACTACAACACGCAATATCCCAGATTATCCAACGGAGTGTGCAATTACTAACTGGACACTGCTTAGTGAAATACCTACACACGTGATGGTTTTACATGATCCTACCTAATACCTCATATCATCAAATATAAAGCTTTAGCTAGGCAGCGATACAACCTTTTCGGTCTAGAACCAACTGGAGCGGTCTAGGAAAAATTGGTAGGCAACAGGGAACCTATTAATAATTACTAAAGATACAGGACCATTCAGATATAGTGCTTGATTTGGGGGAAAGAAGGGAATTCAAAGCACTCAAGAGGCAGAGATGTTCCAGGATAAATATAACCCTATATGCTTATAACCAACAAAGATAAAAATACATATGGGGATGTGTATGAGGACGAAGATGATTATGCGGACAATAAAATCTAAACGTAGATGGTGATATGGATGAGGACGAAGGCAAAGACGAAGATAAAAATTGGAACCAAATAGAATAAATAGTTTTTAGATTATTTTATCACTGACTTTAAATAATACTTTAACATTTTACAATAATTAATTACCACTGGACATTATATTTTTATCCACGTTGCCAATTAGCAAATATGCTGTATTACTACTTAGCACTAGTCTACATGAATATTGGAACAGCTTTTCTTCTTCTATCTCCAATATAATATTTAGTAGAAATTGACAAGCTATATTCAGTACGTTCTTTTTTTGACTCATAGCTCTGATTAAAAATAATTTTAAAATTGGAACATTCAAATATCGATTAGCTAACATTGGTCTGTTTTTCAAGAATTAATCTAAATTAAGCATTAAATTTTAAGATATTAGTAATACGCATCGTACCTTGAGGACTACCGGAATGATGAGACGACGTGCCATTGTTTCTAATTATAGGTACGGGACTAGGTACTCTAATAGAGACAGGCGGCTCTAAGATGTCCCTATACTTCGACACCATCAGTACAGAAATGAAATATACGATGGCTAGTGACAGGAATTGAGCTTGTTTCGTTTCCTCCTAAAAAAAATATATATATTATTTATATAATTTTCTATCGGTTTCTTACGCAAGAAAGTATGTTGTTGTGATGACCGAATATGCTATCATTGCAGAGTACAGAAGTTATATGAGTATAAACATGTAAACTCTCTTTTTTATCTAATTTGTACAGTTATTTCCGAGTATGAATGAGTAAACTCTCACACCACTGCACGTTACAAAAATGTGGAAATGCATTAGGCAATAGCGGTCCCTTCGCATCGCCGGGTGTGATAGTCTCGATCGCTCGCATTCTTCCGAGATTCTTTGGAAAAGATAGAAGGAAAACGCGATGCGAGCGAGCACAGCTCGAGAACGCCAAGTGCAAATGCGCATTATAAAATATGAGAAAGAACTTCACCGTGCGCGCTAGAGATTAGCACAGAATGCGATGAGACAGGACCGTGATTGCCTAATGCGTTTCCACTTCAAATCTTCAGACTACCAAATTGATAAATAAATATTATAGGTAGTGATCTAAAAAGATTGCAATATTTATTAATCTCATAAATGCACGAAAAACTACTGGACTGTAGTTCAAATAGAAGCTCGATGATAAACAAATTTATATTTAGGTTTGATTTTTAAACCTCTTGATCAATATTATAGCTGTTATTTTGGGAGAAAACTAATAACATCGATATTTTTCATAATTTTCGATATTTTTACTTTCGACTTATTAATTTTTGATCTTCGTTTTTTTTTAATTATTATTATTTTCTTTAATTTTTTCAGATTTTTTCAGATTTTTTCAAATTTTTTCAAATTTTTTTATATTTTTTCAAATTTTCCCGATTTTCTGATTTCCCGATTTCCCGATTTCCCGATTTCCCGATTTCCCGATTTCCCGATTTCCCGATTTCCCGATTTCCCGATTTCCCGATTTCCCGATTTCCCGATTTCCCGATTTCCCGATTTCCCGATTTCCCGATTTCCCGATTTCCCGATTTCCCGATTTTCCGATTTTCCGATTTTCCGATTTTCCGATTTTCCGATTTTCCGATTTTCCGATTTTCCGATTTTCCGATTTTCCGATTTTCCGATTTTCCGATTTTCCGATTTTCCGATTTTCCGATTTTCCGATTTTCCGATTTTCCGATTTTCCGATTTTCCGATTTTCCGATTTTCCGATTTTCCGATTTTCCGATTTTCCGATTTTCCGATTTTCCGATTTTCCGATTTTCCGATTTTCCGATTTTCCGATTTTCCGATTTTCCGATTTTCCGATTTTCCGATTTTCCGATTTTCCGATTTTCCGATTTTCCGATTTTCCGATTTTCCGATTTTCCGATTTTCCGATTTTCTGATTTTCGATTTTCTGATTTTCTGATTTTCTGATTTTCTGAT
The DNA here is from genome assembly GCA_927349885.1 of Psylliodes chrysocephalus. Lineage (NCBI taxonomy): Eukaryota > Metazoa > Arthropoda > Insecta > Coleoptera > Chrysomelidae > Psylliodes > Psylliodes chrysocephalus. Next base: position 5,712,006 of record OV651818.1, read on the forward strand.
TTTCTGATTTTCTGATTTTCTGATTTTCTGATTTTCTGATTTTCTGATTTTCTGATTTTCTGATTTTCTCATTTTCTGATTTTCTCATTTTCTGATTTTCTGATTTTCTGATTTTCTGATTTTCTGATTTTCTGATTTTCTGATTTTCTGATTTTCTGATTTTCTGATTTTCTGATTTTCTGATTTTCTGATTTTCTGATTTTCTGATTTTCTGATTTTCTGATTTTCTGATTTTCTGATTTTCTGATTTTCTGATTTTCTGATTTTCTGATTTTCTGATTTTCTGATTTTCTGATTTTCTGATTTTCTGATTTTCTGATTTTCTGATTTTCTGATTTTCTGATTTTCTGATTTTCTGATTTTCTGATTTTCAGATTTTCTGATTTTCTGATTTTCTGATTTTCTGATTTTCTGATTTTCTGATTTTCTGATTTTCTGATTTTCTGATTTTCTGATTTTCTGATTTTCTGATTTTCTGATTTTCAGATTTTCTGATTTTCTGATTTTCTGATTTTCTGATTTTCTGATTTTCTGATTTTCTGATTTTCTGATTTTCTGATTTTCTGATTTTCAGATTTTCAGATTTTCAGATTTTCTGATTTTCAGATTTTCAGATTTTCAGATTTTCAGATTTTCAGATTTTCAGATTTTCAGATTTTCAGATTTTCAGATTTTCAGATTTTCAGATTTTCAGATTTTCAGATTTTCAGATTTTCAGATTTTCAGATTTTCAGATTTTCAGATTTTCAGATTTTCAGATTTTCTGATTTTCTGATTTTCTGATTTTCTGATTTTCTGATTTTCTGATTTTCTGATTTTCTGATTTTCTGATTTTCTGATTTTCTGATTTTCTGATTTTCTGATTTTCTGATTTTCTGATTTTCTGATTTTCTGATTTTCTGATTTTCTGATTTTCTGATTTTCTGATTTTCTGATTTTCTGATTTTCTGATTTTCTGATTTTCTGATTTTCTGATTTTCTGATTTTCTGATTTTCTGATTTTCTGATTTTCTGATTTTCTGATTTTCTGATTTTCTGATTTTCTGATTTTCTGATTTTCTGATTTTCTGATTTTCTGATTTTCTGATTTTCTGATTTTCTGATTTTCTGATTTTCTGATTTTCTGATTTTCTGATTTTCTGATTTTCTGATTTTCTGATTTTCTGATTTTCTGATTTTCTGATTTTCTGATTTTCTGATTTTCTGATTTTCTGATTTTCTGATTTTCTGATTTTCTGATTTTCTGATTTTCTGATTTTCTGATTTTCTGATTTTCTGATTTTCTGATTTTCTGATTTTCTGATTTTCTGATTTTCTGATTTTCTGATTTTCTGATTTTCTGATTTTCTGATTTTCTGATTTTCTGATTTTCTGATTTTCTGATTTTCTGATTTTCTGATTTTCTGATTTTCTGATTTTCTGATTTTCTGATTTTCTGATTTTCTGATTTTCTGATTTTCTGATTTTCTGATTTTCTGATTTTCTGATTTTCTGATTTTCTGATTTTCTGATTTTCTGATTTTCTGATTTTCTGATTTTCTGATTTTCTGATTTTCTGATTTTCTGATTTTCTGATTTTCTGATTTTCTGATTTTCTGATTTTCTGATTTTCTGATTTTCTGATTTTCTGATTTTCTGATTTTCTGATTTTCTGATTTTCTGATTTTCTGATTTTCTGATTTTCTGATTTTCTGATTTTCTGATTTTCTGATTTTCTGATTTTCTGATTTTCTGATTTTCTGATTTTCTGATTTTCTGATTTTCTGATTTTCTGATTTTCTGATTTTCTGATTTTCTGATTTTCTGATTTTCTGATTTTCTGATTTTCTGATTTTCTGATTTTCTGATTTTCTGATTTTCTGATTTTCTGATTTTCTGATTTTCTGATTTTCTGATTTTCTGATTTTCTGATTTTCTGATTTTCTGATTTTCTGATTTTCTGATTTTCTGATTTTCTGATTTTCTGATTTTCTGATTTTCTGATTTTCTGATTTTCTGATTTTCTGATTTTCTGATTTTCTGATTTTCTGATTTTCTGATTTTCTGATTTTCTGATTTTCTGATTTTCTGATTTTCTGATTTTCTGATTTTCTGATTTTCTGATTTTCTGATTTTCTGATTTTCTGATTTTCTGATTTTCTGATTTTCTGATTTTCTGATTTTCTGATTTTCTGATTTTCTGATTTTCTGATTTTCTGATTTTCTGATTTTCTGATTTTCTGATTTTCTGATTTTCTGATTTTCTGATTTTCTGATTTTCTGATTTTCTGATTTTCTGATTTTCTGATTTTCTGATTTTCTGATTTTCTGATTTTCTGATTTTCTGATTTTCTGATTTTCTGATTTTCTGATTTTCTGATTTTCTGATTTTCTGATTTTCTGATTTTCTGATTTTCTGATTTTCTGATTTTCTGATTTTCTGATTTTCTGATTTTCTGATTTTCTGATTTTCTGATTTTCTGATTTTCTGATTTTCTGATTTTCTGATTTTCTGATTTTCTGATTTTCTGATTTTCTGATTTTCTGATTTTCTGATTTTCTGATTTTCTGATTTTCTGATTTTCTGATTTTCTGATTTTCTGATTTTCTGATTTTCTGATTTTCTGATTTTCTGATTTTCTGATTTTCTGATTTTCTGATTTTCTGATTTTCTGATTTTCTGATTTTCTGATTTTCTGATTTTCTGATTTTCTGATTTTCTGATTTTCTGATTTTCTGATTTTCTGATTTTCTGATTTTCTGATTTTCTGATTTTCTGATTTTCTGATTTTCTGATTTTCTGATTTTCTGATTTTCTGATTTTCTGATTTTCTGATTTTCTGATTTTCTGATTTTCTGATTTTCTGATTTTCTGATTTTCTGATTTTCTGATTTTCTGATTTTCTGATTTTCTGATTTTCTGATTTTCTGATTTTCTGATTTTCTGATTTTCTGATTTTCTGATTTTCTGATTTTCTGATTTTCTGATTTTCTGATTTTCTGATTTTCTGATTTTCTGATTTTCTGATTTTCTGATTTTCTGATTTTCTGATTTTCTGATTTTCTGATTTTCTGATTTTCTGATTTTCTGATTTTCTGATTTTCTGATTTTCTGATTTTCTGATTTTCTGATTTTCTGATTTTCTGATTTTCTGATTTTCTGATTTTCTGATTTTCTGATTTTCTGATTTTCTGATTTTCTGATTTTCTGATTTTCTGATTTTCTGATTTTCTGATTTTCTGATTTTCTGATTTTCTGATTTTCTGATTTTCTGATTTTCTGATTTTCTGATTTTCTGATTTTCTGATTTTCTGATTTTCTGATTTTCTGATTTTCTGATTTTCTGATTTTCTGATTTTCTGATTTTCTGATTTTCTGATTTTCTGATTTTCTGATTTTCTGATTTTCTGATTTTCTGATTTTCTGATTTTCTGATTTTCTGATTTTCTGATTTTCTGATTTTCTGATTTTCTGATTTTCTGATTTTCTGATTTTCTGATTTTCTGATTTTCTGATTTTCTGATTTTCTGATTTTCTGATTTTCTGATTTTCTGATTTTCTGATTTTCTGATTTTCTGATTTTCTGATTTTCTGATTTTCTGATTTTCTGATTTTCTGATTTTCTGATTTTCTGATTTTCTGATTTTCTGATTTTCTGATTTTCTGATTTTCTGATTTTCTGATTTTCTGATTTTCTGATTTTCTGATTTTCTGATTTTTTAATCAGCAAAAACTCATCGATATTTTTAATTTTGGATTTTTTTAGATTTTAGAGCTTTAGATTATCGATATTTTGATTTTCGACAATACGTTCAAATAAAAATTTCATTGGTTACAAGGAAATAGAACAAATTTATATTTAGATTTGAGAACAGGTTTGAATTTTGATCTCTTAATCATCAGCTGTTGTTTTGGAAAACTGCATCAATATTTTTAATATTCGTTATTTTTATTTTCGATGTTATATTTTCGAGCTTCCGATTTTCGATATTTTTTTAGACAGTACGATATTTTTATTTTCGATAATTTAAATAGAATCTTGATTAGTTAACGAGAAAATAAAACAAATTTGTATTTAGATTCGAGCAACAGGTATGATTTCTAATATTTTTTAATAAAAAATGCAGCTGCTGTTTTGGGGGAAAACCTACCACATCTCTGTAGATAACGGCACGTAGTCGGTTTACGTCCATGTCCTGAAGGAGCTTCTCTGGATCCTTTACTGGACTTGAACTGCTAGACAAATTGTCCGTTACACTCTGAAAAAACACACATTTACACATTTTATATCATACACTGCAAAAAATATATTTATCATTACGAATGACCAAATAGAGCCAAATTAATTAGTTCGAAAAACATATGAAGTGGTGATTTATAGCGTACTTTCTACTTGAATGTAGTCATGTAGAACTATCAAAAAGGTCACAAAGTACTATTAAGAAATATATTAAATAAAAGCGAAGGTTTTATGACATCTTTCTTACCTTTGGAGAATTTTGAACGCCTCTTATGAACGATTGTAGATGTGCTGCTTTGTGGCTAGCGTTATGTGAATTAGGTGCAAGAGTGTGGTGCGGACGACTTCTTTCTTTGCACTCCAAACAGTTGCGAACAGCACATGTGCAAACCTAACACAGTCACACATTAACAAACAAGTCAACAATAACACACAAAAAATATGTATAGAAAAGTAAAAACTAATCAAAGTTACATAAATATAAAATAAATGGTTCGTCTAGAGCTATACTAATAAATGTTGGTCATTTATAGCAAATAAATGATTTTTTAAAGTGTTTTAGCTTCAGTTTTTCTAATATCTACGTGACGCAACTTTAATGGTATACCTATGTATAATTATATAAATATTAAAATTCGACATTTTATTGTTTGGATATTTTAATTTTTCCATATTTTTCTATTTTTAAAATTATTCTTTAAAATCATAATTTTCGATATTTTTCGGTATTTTTTATTTCAGATATTTTTCTATATTTTATATAATATTCAATATTTTTCATTATGTTCAATATTTTTATTTTCGACATGTAATCGATATTTATATTTTAGACATTTTGAAATTTTGATTATCCATATTTTGATTTTCGATTTTTGTCATTATACATTATAATCTATAAACGACAAGATCAATGTTAAATCAACAATTTGAAGAAAGCAAACAACAAAAACATGGTGATACTTTTTAAACTTATAGACAAAACTATTGCCACATAATAAATAATATACAGTATTAGTTTATTAATAAACACAACATACTGACCAGTCTCAAGCACTGCCTCAAAATTCCACCGCTCGACATATTTTTCTCGGCTTCTAGTTCACTGAAATTTAAGGAACTAGCGAATATTAGCACGTCTGCCATATTCACCAATCTTTGAAGGAAACTGACAGCAACTTCTATGGGCATGCCTTGAGTCGGTTCAATTACGTCAAGTTCACTCTGAAATGTTCGAATATTAATTTTTGCGTCCCACATAGAGAATATTTAATGAAGCTATTGGACTTACAAGAAGACGATTATTTTAAAATAGGGTACTTACGTTCGGTGAAGTAGCTGATGCAAGCAACGGTAGAAGACCGCCGCAAGCTATTATCAAATTATCGGCCAGCTGAGAAATTAAATGTACTGTATTGACGACGAAGATGGCGTTATCGCTGCTGTTGACGAAATCCAACACAGACTTCGTCGAATGACTTCTCCAAACTTGAATGTCCGTTTCTAAGGAAAATAGTACGTCGGATAACAGTCGCTGATGGATGTAGGACCATTTGAATTCTGGTATCCTAAATGGTGGTCTAGTCGGTCCCGGACTGAACATGGGTCGTTGTTGTCCAGCCTTATTACTTTTCGGTTCTGTATTTAATGGTGAAATAAAAAGAGAATATATTATTAAAATGTTTAATTAGATTTCTCAAACAAATCAACTAAAATATACTATATCAAACAAAACATACATATTTTTAACCAGACAAAATACTGAATGCGCCCCTGTGCAAGCGTGAGCTCTTGATAACAAATTATCATTTAAAATACAGTCACACCGGATGTAACCAATTAGGTACCAGAGGACAAGGAAACCTTTTCGACGCCTGAAATGGCAAAAGGAACCTGATAAGAAGAAAAAAAAAGAAGAAGGTCGTTCTATTTAGTTTGATATAGCAATTAGTTTCATTTTTTGAAAGTAACTTAAGTTACCTAAGAAAAGTTACTTTATAACGTAACTTATTTTATCATAAAATAAGAAAAAATGTAGCCCTTTTTTATCTTTAAAAATAATATTTACTCTACAACTGTCTTTGTCTCTTAAATACAAAATTAATGTGCAAAAAAGGCGTGTTAAAGAGATAATGTCGAAAATACTGCAATTTTTATCATCAAAGTATTTAGAGATCAAAATTCACAATATTTTAAAATTTTTTTCTATTTTCTTTTTTGTAATTCATTTTTTTGTATACTTTTTAATTTTTTATTATTTTTGTTTTTTACCGTATTATTTAATTTTTGTTTTTTTTTTTCGTTTTTTTTTTTGTTAAATACCGTTTATTTATTTTTTGTTTTGTATTTTTCTTGTTTTTTTGGTTACGGTTGTAACGAGCATTTTATACTCGTTAGGATTTTATTTTTTCGTATATTTATATTTATTATTCAAACAGAAAAGATAATAAATATCGTTATGGTTATTGTAATTCTTATTTCGTATTTTTGTATTTAATATTTAAAAGGAACTTTTCGAGTACTCCCTGTATTCCAATTCGAAGGCAATCGAATGTTCTTTACGCGAATGACGCTAGAGGAAGGGATACGAGAGGTATAAAAGGCCATGTATCGAAAAAGCCGGTAGGACGTCGCATCAGCAAGGAACTGAAACTGCATGCTGACAGAAGCTGGGAAGATTTTCTCGGAGAGCTTGACCCCCAGAATCCTGGATTATGGAAACTACAGAGAATACTAAGAGATGACAGAAAACCAGTACCAACTCTGCATGGAGCAAATGGTCTGGTAAACATAACTGAGGAGAAAGCCGAAGCCTTCGCCACTTCCCTGTTTTATTAACAACGAACACGAAGATGAAGATCTTGACTTCACGGAAGAAGTGGAAGAGGACTTCGAGAATGAACCCGAAATAGGATACCTTGAGCCCTCATCTCCGGACGAGGTGAGAGGCATCATCAAGCACCTATCTGCCAAGAAAGCCACCGGCAGGGACAAAATCTCCATCCGAGCGATTAAACACTTCCCGCTGAAAGCTACAGTCTACCTTACAGCTATCATTAACGGGATTTTAAGAACTCAGTACTTCCCTAGACTGTGGAAACAAGCCGAAGTGATTACGATACGGAAACCCAACAAGAACCCCAAATTTCCACAAAATTACAGGCCCATTAGCCTGCTCCCAGCAATCAGTAAGATTGCGGAAAGAGGCATCCTTAGAAGGCTAAGAGAACAAACAAGGGATCTGAACATCATCCCCGACGAGCAATTCGGATTCAAAGAGGAACACTCAACCGAACTGCAAGTCCTAAGACTCTTCGAAGGAATCACTAGAGGATTCAACAGAAATCAGTCTACAGGCACCATATTCTTAGATGTCGCCAAGGAATTCGACAGAGTATGGCACGCTGCCGGGCTGATTTTCAAAATGAAAGAACAAGGGTTCACAGCAGGAATGACAGGGCTGCTCAGGTCGTACCTCGGCGGAAGGCAGTTCCGGATCAAGATGGAACACGTCCTATCAAGACCTGGAATCCCAGAAGCAGGAGTACCTCAAGGAGTGGTACTGTCACCACTGCTGTACACCATATATACCGCAGACATCCCGAAAACCCAAAATACTACCATGTCCCTCTACGCGAACGACACAGCGATATCAGCCACGACTCATATCAAGATATCTACAAGACGCAGCGGAATACATAAAAGAATGGTGCATTAGATGGAAGATAAAGATCAACGCAGAGAAGACACAGGCTGTTCAAGAAGAGACATCACCCCCCCCCCCCCCCCAGGAGAAGAAGTAACGATGAATGGACAGGACATCCCATAGACCGATTCAGCCAGGTACCTAGGAGTAATCATGGACAAAGGACTCACCTTCACAAAACACGTGGACATGGTAGTCAAGAAAACAAAGCAAGCAAGATCAAGACTAAACTGCCTAATAGGACGTAAAAGCAAATTATTAGTACAGACAAAAATGAGGCTCTTACAGGCTGTCATTATACCTATCCTCATGTACGCATCGACGGCATGGGGATACATCTGTAGAACAAACAGAAAGAAGATTCAAAGCCAGCAGAACATCAGCTTAAGATGGGCCTCAAACGCATACTGATACACTAGAAACGACGTTATCAGGAGGGATCTAGAATCCAAAAGGGTCCTAGACCTCATACACAAGAAGGCCACAGACACCTTCGAAAAACTAAGAACTCTCCCGAATATAGAGATTAGAGAACTCACAGAATATGAAAGAGCGGATTATAGAAGACACGCCAGACCACGCAAGGTGCTGGACTATGGCGGCGAGTGACCGACCCTTGGGTGTAAAATTCAAGTCTCATAGATTTAAGATTTTCTTCCAGCATTCTCTTTCAGAATACCGGACAGAGCGCATCACGCGATTCAGACAAGGACTGAGCAACTGACGACTAACCACCTGGGGGAGAAGGTCCCTTCAGTCGCCAAGTAGGAGACTGGGGGAGCTTTCACAGGTGGCGACTTTCACAGAACGGCACACACACTAACAAACGGACGACGAAACAGGGAAATGCCCTTAGCAAACCCTGTCTAAATGCTGATAATATGTCATCCTTCACAGCCTTTTTAGAACTTGGGCTCAATTACTGTGTGTGAAGCCGGTAGCTTTTGTTTTGTAAATTCATCCCACCTCTTTATTTCTTTCTTTTTTTATCCCCGGAGAGTTTAGTTTTAATTGAAGTAAGGTTATCAAGTGAAGGGTTTAATGTTTAGCTATAGGTAAGATAAAGCGTTTTCTTTATTTAATCTTTAAGGTGAATTGTTAGGTAAATGCTGCGTTAGCGCGTTGTCTATCGACTAAGGGTATTTGTTGCAGGGATTTTTTAGTGATTAACGGATGTATATTCCACTAATTTAGGTCTATCTCGTTAGTTAGGGGTAGATTTTAGTATTTGAGTTAAACAAAGAAGTTTTCTACTATTTAGAGGTTTTTTTTTCGAGAAAAAGCCATTTTGCGTTTTAACTCAAGAAAGGGATTTTGACATTTATTGCGTCATTATTGGACATGGCTCATTTTAAGTTTAATACCTGCAACGGATTTTAACCTTTATCGTCTCGTTATTTAAGATTATTTTTCCGGTGAGCAGGGATTTATCGATTTGTGTCAATTTGTCGATGGCTTAATTGCAGTGATTTGATTTGTAATTTTATGATAATTTGTTCATTGTTTTTTTCTCTATCGTGTAACAAATCGATGAAACGCTAATTACTGGATTTATAGTAATTTTTTGATTAATTTATTCTTTCTAGTGCGGTATTTAGGTAGCAATTTGTTTTTTGGAGGAAATTTTGAGAATTTGCTACTTTACTTATCGCCCCTGAAGTATTAAACCTAATTAACTGATAATACAGCGGAGATAAAGCGGCTTCCGGGCAGCTTGTATACAAAGGTTGCTTCTATCTTTCTTCTCTCATCTTTTCTCTTCACTTTCTCAGTACTTTTTTATTAATTAATTTAGGCATAGTTCCTGATTATGGAAGCTACCCAACTAAATGCCGGTTAATTAATAAAAAAAGAACCCTACTTCCTAGTCTATCTCTACTATCCTATTTCCTTTTAAGTTTTTTCATTATTTTATTATTTGGGTTTTTTTTTATATATAATTCACAGGGTTATATGGCGTATGGGATTTAAGTTAATATAATTTAAATTTTTGGCAACCGTAGGTTGTTATTTTCTTTTTGCAATCATTGTTTAATGATTTTGAATGACAAATTAAATCTCATACATTTATGAGTTGGGGTATTTTTCAAGTCATCCATGTTGAATGGATTCACAGCCACTTAAATTTAATTGATTCCTTTTCAAATTTATTTGTGATACCACTTCATGGTTTGATAATTAAAGCGTAATTTACCTTAAGTAAAGTGGGTTTATTTTTGCTAATGAATAGTAGCTATTTCCAAATAATTTTTTAATTTTGGTATGAATCCTACCAACTAAGCTTAACTTTAGCATCAGCGCTATCAAACTTGTAACTTTTAGTTAATTTTCTTAGTAAAAGTTAACCTTCTGTTAACTTATTTGGTTTTAATATTGCTTTTTCCACAAAGGTGAATGTAATTATTGCAGAGTAAAAGGTCTTATTCCTAGTCAGGGGTATATTTTTGGGGAACAATAGCATTCCTTCTTTATTATCAGTCTTTTGGGCAATTTACGTAACCTCAGGGGTAGTAAAAGACGTGTTTTAACCACCATTTTTCTGTGTTGCCAATATAAGTAGCTCACACAGATATGTTTCATTTTCATGTACTGGAGTATTACCGATGACAATTTAAGCGAACAGACCAGAAAAAGTTTTAAACGTAGTCGATCCAAGTGGAGATCTAGTTCCTCAGCCTCAGAACGTCGGTGAATCTGCAACGTAGAGCATCGAGAGACCTTATAGTGACAACGCTCCTTCCTGTATAGAAACCGAACTGAATACCACCTCGTTTGAACTCCTGAACAGGCTAGATCACCTCCAGAACCAGCAGGACCATCCCTCAGCTTAGCCATCCGGTAACTTAAATCGAAACCGAGCCGAGCTTACTTGTATTTAGAATACAGGTTACTTAAATTGCATATATAATTTTTACTTACCACAATTTATTTGTTTACTACATTTTCATACTTAATTTTATATATTTGAAACCTTCAGTTCAAATCGTCATTTAAGAATTGATTTTATATTTTAGGAACCTTCAGTTCAAGTTTAAATATTTTTTCTGCCAGAACCCTCAGTTATGCCGTTTGTCAATTGTTTAAAATAAACCCTAAATTGAATTTATCTGTTTTAATTTACCTGATACTCGTTTGAATTTCAACTTATCGTACCGTATCTTGAAATTGGTCACAGTATAGTTTTATTTCCTATTTTGTTTTTTCTGAAAAAGTATATTTTTAAGGAGGTCCTTTCGCCACCAATGTTAAATAAAAAATATTAGATTATGACTAAAATTAATTTTTTTCTAATAGTAGATGTCCTTATTTATCTAATAGTGAACTTTTAACTATACCTTACCGTGCAAATTTTTGAGAATTTTTTTTTTTTAAATGTGTGTGTTTGTACAGTGTCTTATGAGAAAGTAAGACTTCAACAACAATTTTCGAATTATAATTAATTTTACTATCATTTATTGATTAGATGGAGTAGAAAAAAAACTAAAAATAAGGTTTTTGAAATATTTAGGTTTTGTTTTTTACAATAAAATATATAGGTTACCGTGGAATTTATTAAGAAATTATTATTAAAAAATCACAAAAAATTTTCAACTAGGTTACTTGAAAATTTTTTGTGATTTTTTAATATTAATTTCTCCAATAACTTCCACGGTTTACTATATATATTTTATTATATAAAACAAAATCTATATATTTCAAAAACCTTATTTTTAGTTTTTTTCTACTCCATCTAATCAATAAATAATAGTATAATTCGAGAATTGTTGTTGACGACTTACTTTCTCGTGAGGCACTGTACAAATACTCACATTAAAAAAAAATTCTCAAAAATTTGCAAGGTAAGTTAAAAGTTGCATAGTTAAAAGTTCAGTATTAGATAAATAAGGACTTCAACTATTAGAAAAAAATTAATTTTAGTCATAATCTAATAACTTTTTTTAACATTGGAGGCGAGAGGTGTGGCGAAAGGACCTCCTTAAATATAGTCAAAACAGGTGGCGCCTTGTTCAAATTCAGATACATCATAAAAGTTCCAAAATAAACAACTGAGAATTCACCCCTGAGTTATAATAAATTTTACCATTTTCCTGTACGGAAAATTGTAAAATCCTAATAAATAAATTGAGCTTTAATCACTATAAATTTGTCTTCCAAATCAGACAATTCCAGGTAAAGGCTTGTATTGGCAATCAATGGGCCTTAATATCTTTTATCAAAAAGTAACAAAACTGCTGCATGGTTTTATTATATTTTTTGCTTGATTTTTATTTATTTTTTATTTTATTTTCGTTTTATATATTTTTAATATTATTATATCAGGCGTCTAATATCAAATGTAGCAAAGTCCACTTTTATAACTTTTTCACTACACAACAAAAACGATTTAAAAAATATTAGGACGTTACATAAAATTACTGTTTTGGCTTTTAAGTGTGTAAATAAATTAGTTTATGTAAATTGCAGTCAAAATCGCCGTAGGATTTTTAATAATATTTTAAATTGGCTATATATATTGGAGTTTTCTGTATTTGATATTTAAGGTTTGGAGTTTGCTATATGATTTGTTCATGAAAGGAGATTGCTGTTTATGATAGTAAACTAGGGTGAGAAAATATCCAGGACTGTATTGAATACAAACACACTTCTGCTCACTAATTATTACTGTGATTAACAGAAACCAAAAACATATGTTTTTCATATATTGTCAATAAAAATGTGTCCGTGGGCGCCGACCAAAAAATTGCTGGGAGACAAGTCTTATAGGTAAGTTCATATTGCCGTAGGCTATAGACGAAAGCCATAGCGAAAAATCCAAAATCGGAAATCTACTGCACTTGCCCTCGTGTGAAGACGCGCCTATGAATGTGTCCCTTAAAGTTGCCCACAAATGAGAAACTGTTTTATTTTAGTTTATTAGTGCAAGGAAGAAACTAAAATAACAACGTTGCCAGTAAACGGCCGCCTGGCTGCGTGGGGATAGCTCTCGAGTATGCATCGTTGACCGTCTGTGTTAATTGCGCTATCTGTCTGTGCTATGTGCTGTGTGATGTGAATTAAGAATAGGCACACAACGACAGATATACCCACAATCCCAACGCAGCCAGGCCGTTGGGAACATTGATATTATTCGTTTTCTTCTCAACCTAATGCGAAGTCCCCGTAGTTTTCACTTCGACACTAGCAAACCCTATTAGAGGGTTTTCAATAGCCGATACTGTGTATGAATAAATAAATATATATTCAGAGTTGTGCCGGAATAAAATTATTCACTGTTCAACCAGTAACTTAAAAAAAAAACGCTGGAACACGTGACTTGATTTTACATTGGACGTATTTGTTGCCAATAAAATTAAATTTTTTTCTTCGGCTCCTTAGATTCAACCCTACCTAACTTTTTTTTTCAAATTCAAAGGTATGTTGTGTGTAGGTCATTGAAAAGCTCGTGAAAAATGGAATCTCACCATACCTTTTTTCTTTTAGATATGTGGTTATTGGGAAATGAGAAAAAATTCTTTTAAAAACAAAAAAGTTACAAATAGGTTATAGTGAAATTCTATTTTCCCCTACAAACGACATATCTTTGCATTTGAATGTACTTAATGTAGGAATTTATGTGTTTCTTATTGTCAATATAGATTTAATAATTGCGGTCCTGGAAAAAATGTTGCTTATCTCAATCATTTCGCCTTATTTGTTTTCCAATTTTTGGCATTTCTAACACACTTTCTTGTATGTTTTTTTATCTCCAGCAGGACAAGAGACCTCCATTTTATAAATTTTCACTAAACAATTCTTATTATTTTATTATTATATACTAAAAAACAGTAATTAACTATGCACGTGTTGTTACAAACCGACTACAGCTACCATACTGGTTTAACTACTTGCTATTGGCTGAAATTGATTTTGCTACTTTTGTTATGTTAAATCTGGAGATTGCTGTTTTTGATACAAACTTACAACTTTGCTGAATGGTTTTAACAGCTTATTTCAGCTTTTGTTACAAAATAAGATCTGATATTTTAATAAATAAACATTCTAAACCGGTACGACACAAAAAGCTTCAATCGGAAAATTTGTAGTTTGCTGCTTTTGATAATAGACCCCTGATATATTATTTATATTTTTTTATAACATGTTGTTTTATTGTTTTCGTGTAGTTTTTATTTTTTATTTTATCTCTTGATTAATTTTTTTTTCGCTTTACATGCTATATTTTCTACCATTTTTGTTTTGTTTTATTACTGTATCATTTTTTTTTCTATGTATTTTGTTTTATTTGTCTGCCTCAGCATAACCATCTTGTCAAGGCTATCTTGCGCTTCCCCTGTGATCCATATGGCTTTGGTGAGCTTTTATATTATTTTAGGTCGGAATATAGGCAGGTTTATAAATTATAAAAAGGTCTATACACGGATAATACCAAGTCAAAAAAAAAGGACTCACCAAATAGTTGTGGATCAACTTGGGTGGATGTAGACGCACTTCTGGGTCGCTTCTGCGGGGAGGCAGCGCCGGAGGCGCGATTGAAATCGCCGTTTTGCGTTTCGGTGTGGCACGTGGGCAAACTCACTCTTCTCTTGATTCCGTCCACTACCGTTTGTGGACTTTCCGTTTGATTGTTAGATGATTTCTCTTCGACATTAACAACTACATCGGTAGTAACAGCAGTATTAGTAGTATTATGACTAGGATCACAGTATTGTGAAATCGTTGATATATTTTCAACCTGAGGCACTTCAGTTTCAGCGCCATCTGCTAATTTAGAATCATTATCACTAGATTGAACGGTGGCTTCTCCTAGACTAGATTCATTTTTGGACGGCTCTAATTCTACGGACACAGCACTATTTTCAACAATTGGCACAGCTTCAGAATTATTTTTTATGAGTTCATTATCACTATTACTTTCGTTAACAATAACGTCATTGGAGGAACTGTTCGTTTTAACGTCATCTTCACTTTCTTTTTTATCACTTTTAACTGTTCTAAATTCTTCTTCATCATCACACTTATCTTCAGTCTTCTCTGTGGTTTCGGTTTCATCTAAAATTTCTTTTTTCTCTACTATTTCGTCGGTAGGAGTGAGATACCTTAAATTAAACACAATTAGAATAAGTATATTGCATAATACAAGTCGCTATTTTGTACCGTGTTATATAAAATATTTCCTAATTTTGACATACAAAGTGAAATTTCTTTGTAAACGCAGTAAGCGGCAAAATGATCTACTTTATCTAACCAGTTACATAAAGTCAAACGTTATCTAACTAGTTACAAATAATTCATAACATCATCAATTTGCGAAAAGAAAATAAAATCTTTTTTTTCTTTTAAAATCAAAATTTACCAACAATTTTCCAATTCCATTTTTTTAAATATTTGATTGGAAATACAAAAAATTAAAGGTTAGTCAATATTATAAATAATTTTATTCAACAAGAAAAAATGCTGTTTATCTAAGGTCGTTGTATGGATGATAACGCATGGGGACGTAATCCAGCCAGAGGTAGATGTCGACCCATGGGCATTCTTATCCATCATACCTACAAGATTATTTTATTTTTGTTATCAACTTTATTATGTTGACTTTAATTTAAAACGGTACTCTTTTATAGGAAAACCATCCAAATTAGTAGTTTTTTTAATTAATTTTGAAAAATCGAAAAATTGACTAATTTTGGTCCAACACACCTTTACAAAAATTAGAATATCTTAAGGACCACTTACCGTAGATCGATGAGATATAGCTCATTGTAAAGGTAATTCAAATACCTTTGTAATAATATATCACATGACTTATTTTATTTTCATCTGTTTTTTAAATTAAAAAAAAAATTAATTTTTTTCAAGTCATTTTTGATTTATTTGAGAATTTTTTTTTATCAATGCTTTGACAAAATATGTGCCAAATTTCAAGGTGAAGAAATTATGGGTTCACGGCCAAAAAAATAAAAACCAAATAAAAGTAACAAACAATCCAAAGAAAAATGTTCCAAATTCGTATTATCATATGTATGCGGTGTAGGAAAAACTTCTATTTTAAATATTAACTCTATATAGGTAAATTAAAGCTAAATTTAAAATAAAAATACCCTTCTTTTTTTCATCTCCTCCTTCCCTGCATATGTGCCGGAAAAAGTGGCACACATTCAGTGTGCGTTTGCATCATTCGTCAAAATATTAAATTGATGATGAGTGGTTCCAAAATTGATAAATTGACATTAAGAAAGCGATGTTTCCAGACTACCACGCATGTTTGGCAAAAATAATGTGCAATCCAGCAAGCGTTACATACAAGAAGTGGGTTTCTGTGGATCGCTATAACATGGAGACGATTATTAAACCCACTGAAGATTTTCTTGAGGAATTTGTGCAAGATTTAAGGTTTATTTTCACTATGCAAAAAGATTTTTTCAATCAGACTAAAACAAATTTAATAATGGGAGAAGCACTTATCACTTGTGATTATGCCAAAAATTATTCTTTTGTCTTACAGGATGAGGTCTAATCATACCACTGGACTATCAGTCAGGCAACACTTTATCCATTTGTAATATGTTACAAAGATGAAAAGGATGAAATGAAGCATTTGAATTATATTTACATTTCAGATTGCTTAAACCATAACACAACAGCTGTTCATTTGTTTTTAAAGGATTTAATACCTGAGCTTAAAAATAAAATCATGAATCTTACAAAAATTTCCTATTTTTCTGATGGATGCGCAGCTTCATATAAAAATAAAAAAAAAAAATACTAATGTGTGTTATCATGAGGAAGAATTTGGAGAAAAGGTTGAATGGCACTTTTTTGCTACGTCCCACGCAAGAGTGCTTGCGACGGGCTCGGTGGGACAGGAAAACGGATGGCTACCTGGGCTAGTTTGCAAAGACCTTATGAAGAACAAATCGTGACTAATAGTGCTAATGAACATGATTGTGAGATAGTAAAGCAACTAAAAGTAAAATTTGCTGAAATTTCCAAAAGAAGAAATATGCTGGTGTTGTCAGTTTTGCCAATTAGTTGGACCAGAGCACAAATTCAGAAAGAGTTTGGTGTGTCTCAATACATGACAACGGCAAAAAAAATGGTTAAAGAAAAGGGCATTTTTCCCACGCCCAATCCGAAACCAGGAAAAACCATTTCAAATGATATTGTTACACTAGTTAGAGAATTTTATTTAAGAGGCAGAATGATGCCAGGAAAAAAGGACTGTGAAGTAATTAAAAAAGAAGACCGCAAAGAATTTGTGCAAACAATTGCTTTCGGCCAACTTAAAAGAAGTTTATGCTTTGTTTAAAAAGGAGTCCCCGGAAATAAAAATTGGCTTCACGAAATTTTATGAACTTAAACCAAAAAACTGCATCTTTGCCGGAAAAAGTAGCACACAAACAGTATGCGTTTGCCTCATCCATGAAAATATTAAATTGGTGATGAGTGATTCCAAAATTGATAGATTCACCATTGATGACACTAAGAAAGCGATGTTTCCAGACTACCATGCATGTTTGGCAAAAATAATATGCAATCCAGCAAGCGTAGATTGTTACCTCGGTAAATGTGAAACTTGTCCTGGAACAGAAATTCTAAAAGAAATGTTAATGGAAAAGTTTGATGATTTTTTTATTGATAATGTTACATACAAGATCGCTGTAACATGGAGAAGATTATTAAACCTACTGAAGATTTTCTTGAGGAATTTGTGCTAGATTTAGTTAAAATAAAAACACACTCGTTTATTTCCACTATAGAAAAAGATTTTTTCAATCAGAATAAAACAAATTTAATAATGGGAGAAGCACTTATCACTTGTGATTATGCCGAAAATTATTCTTTTGTCTTACAGGATGAGATCTAATCATACCACTGGACTATCAGTCAGGCAACACTTTATCCATTTGTAATATGTTACAAAGATGAAAAATTTGAAATGAAGCATTTGAATTATGTTTACATTTCAGATTGCTTAAACCATAACACAACAGCTGTTCATTTGTTTCTAAAGGATTTAATACCTGAGCTTAAAAATAAAATCATAAATCTTACAAAAAAAAAAAATTATTTTTCTGATGGGTGCGCAGCTTCATAGAAAAATAAAAAAAAAATACTAATCTGTGTTATCATGAGGAAGAATTTGGAGAAAAGGTTGAATGGCACTTTTTTGCTACGTCCCACGCAAGAGTGCTTGCGACGGGCTCGGTGGGACAGGAAAACGGTTGGCTACCAAGGCTAGTTTGCAAAGACCTTATGAAGAACAAATCGTGACTCTAGACCCAGACAACACACCAAATCCCAGAGATATCCACAGAATATCTTTTGTGGATATCCAATGTATCCACTGGATATCAGAAATATTCCGTGGATCTAATATGGATACCCAAATGTCCGTCTATATCCAGAATATAGAAGATATCCTATGGATTATCCAGCAAAATATCTAATGGTATCTTCCAGACAATACGAGAAATCCCAGAGATATCCACAGAATATATTTAGCAAAATATTTTATTGGTATCTTTAGTAGAGGTTCATAAAAGTAACCAATGTTTATTGAATAACGTCAAAAGAAAATAGCAGAGAAAAAATATTTTCAACACTCAAAATATTTTCAACACTCTGCCTCTGCCCTCTAAGAAGAACATCATCCTTATTAGGACTCTTCAGCAATAAATGGAAATTCTCGACTCCAGTCTCTAATGGAGTCTGATTGGGAAACAAATTTCGATCGAACTCAATTAAATTACGGCGGGTTAAGCATAAGTAGATGCGAAAGTGGTATCGCCATCTATACTTAGTAAGCAAAATTAAAAATTACATCTAGGGGATATCCACGATGGTTTGCGTTCGCGCCTAGACTTTGATTATTTAGTGGATGTCCATGGGATATTGAATACACCTTAAAAAAATTAATTTTAAATATCTGAACGGTACTATTAGCCACAATGGCGAGCACAATGGCGTATTTTTTAAATAATTTGCTATATAATTACTATTATTTATGGACATTTGCATGTTTATAAATTACATCTCATGGATATAAAATAGATATCCACCATGGACTGGACATTCAGTGGATATTGGGATGTTCAGTAGATATCCAAAGGATTTGGTGTACTGTCTGGGGAGGAACTATTTGAGTTTGCAAAAGAAAACATTCAGGAAATCATAAGTTTATCACGACTGCTGATTATGAAAAGCATTCAAAATATTTGGAAAAAAAGGTTTGATGATACACAGACGATTCCAGGAACTCAAAAAATCTATTCTGTCGTTCCAGTGTCAAAGTCAAAAATTGTCACAAAAGGTTTCTCATTGAACTCAGAAGAACAAACACGTGAACTAATACAGTGTTCTGAAATAACAAATTCAGAGCTTATGCATATCCAATCTGGTTTTGTTACTGTTGAATATAACAAATTATCATAGGCGCAAGCACCCAGAGCAGTTTTAAACAGGGTGCGGAGCACCCATAGCACAACGAGGATAAAAGTGTCAATAAGTGAAATGAAGAAGCTGTCGTGGCCCAAGTTGGTATAGCGACATATGCCTCAATAAAATATTGTTAGAGTTAGAAACAGCTCTCTAGTATTGCTGGCGAGAAACCAGGTCATTTACTAAAAAACGCTTAGACCCGTCAATTTTGTTTTTTAGGGAGAAACATTATTTTGGCAGTTTCGCCCCCTGAGCGGAAACCCTCTATCGGGGACGAGACTCACCAGTTATATCTTAAATGGAAAGATTGGTCGAATGATATATTATATTGAAGGTATTTTTCCTAGATAATAACTCTCAAGTTTTACATCGCTACTATGTAGCCTAGACTGGGCCAAAAAAATTGACTATTTTTTTTTTTTTTTGAAAAATATATCGAGAATGTCATTCAGAATGACAAAAAAAATTTCGTGAAAATTTAAGCCCTTAATATTAATTTTAAGAGGTCTATCGTCGCTAATTTTGATTTTTAGTCATGATTTGACGTTTTACGTTAGAACTGTCAAAAAATTAGAATGCAAAAATTCTTTATCACTTATTTTGATACAAAATTAAATTCTCTACAAAAAAGGTCTGATTGAAAATGTTTGTCAGACGAGCCGTTTCCGAGTAATTGAGCTTAATAAATCGATGTATTTTTTCGATTTGCCCTTTTTATTTTGAAATTGTGTAACTAATGAACCAATGAATATTTAAAAAAGCTCATGTCGGATTCTTCAAGGGAATTTCATGTTCTACAAAAAAGGTCTCTTAACATTTTTGCCTAAATGCAATTTTTCAAAAGTTATTCACGATTGAAATCGAAGAAAAAATTGAAATTTTAAATTTTCCGTTCTTAACTCAATTTTTTTCACTTAACGGAAGAAATTCACTTTTTCGATCATTATTAAACATTATTCGTCAAACAAATCTCTCAATGTCTATCATTATTTCAACCAAATTATTACGAAAATATATCAATTTCACAATAAATATCAATTATTTTTCAACAAAAGCGTAGTTTTCTTATCTTTAAGTAATTTTTGGGTAAACAATTATTTAGTTTCATTATTGAAAATGATTTTTTGTAGAACATGAAATTCCCTTGAAGAATCCGACATAAGCTTTTTTAAATATTCATTGGTTCATTAGTTACAGAATTTCAAAATAAAAAGGGCAAATCGAAAAAATACATCGATTTATTAAGCTCAATTACTCGGAAACGGCTCGTCTGACAAACATTTTCAATCAGACCTTTTTTGTAGAGAATTTAATTTTGTATCAAAATAAGTGATAAAGAATTTTTGCATTCTAATTTTTTGACAGTTCTAACGTAAAACATCAAATTATGACTAAAAATCAAAAATAGCGACGATAGACCTCTTAAAATTAATATTAAGGGCTTAAATTTTCACGAATTTTTTTTTTGTCATTCTGAATGACATTCTCGATATATTAAAAAAAAAAAAAAAAATAGTCAATTTTTTTGGCCCAGTCTAATGTAGCCCATACAGTGGCGCACCAAAAGTACAAAAATGGTTTAACATAATTTTTACATTGTTATTAAAAAAAAGGAATTCTTTGTAAAAATTCTACTTTTATTAGTGTGGCTTTCAATCATTGTTATCAGATGACATTCTTTGGTCGCCGTAAAGTAGTAAGGTTTAGTTGTAAAGTTGGCATAGCAGTGATAATGGTTTATTGCTGAGAGAGTGCAAATAATTTTACTTTTTTTGCTGCGAACAATGAATGTGCTAATAGAACTGCCTAACTGTTTAACAATCAACATCAAAATCGAAACTACATTTTGAAGTTAGTCCAAACATTTTGGAAAACGGGGCCAGTAGCTAACAAATAACGTGAAATGGAAAATTCTGTAGTAAATGAAGCTACAGAGGTGGCGATTTTAGGACATGTTGTTTAAGAACCCATATTGAGTACAATACAGTTGGCGATAACATTTGGTATTAAGAGACATAGCATTCAGAAGATATTGAAAAAATACATCCGGTAAAAGAACTTAACGAAGACGATTTTGATAGGCGAATACAATTTTGTGAAATTATGTCTGAATGGGCATTAAATGATCAGCAATTTCTTTTCAACGAGTGTTATTCAGACAATGCACTTTTTTCCTAAATGGTACAGTAAATCGTCACAAGTGGCGTTATTGGTTAGATTCAAATCCCAGAATATTTCATGAAGTGCATACGCAACATATATAAAAACTGAATGTTTGAATTGGCATTTTTTAGTAACCGTATAATGGAATCCCTTTTTTATCAGAAACTTTAACCGTAGAAATGTATCCGAAATTATAAGAAAATGCTATTTATCCAGCTTTACTAGAGTTGATTTGAGAATGTCGATCAGTACATAGTAAACTATTTAATATTCCAGCATGACGGTGCGCCACTGTTCGTCAGTATTTGGATCAAACGTTTCCAGTTTCCAGGATCGGAAGAAGAGGAATTATTGAGTGGTCCCCACAGTCTCCGGATCTAAGCCCGTTGAATTTTTTTATGGGGTCACTTAAAAATTAAAATGTATGTCACCCAGCCAACATCACTGGAAAATCTGTGACAACGGATAATTGATGAATGTCATCAAATGATGACTCAAAATATCCGAGAGCATTTTGAACAAAACCTCTATTATTGCATGGAAGCCCAGGGTCAGCATTTCTAGCATTTACTTGAGTAACTGGTAAGCTTTTACAGAAAATAAAAATCGTTAAAAGATCATGGCCAGGAAGACAGTAGCGATTTAAAACTCGGGGGGTTATAATCTATGTAAAAAACCTTTAAAATACCAGTGGAGGCTGCACCGACCCTATAGGGTTGCCAGATATCCCGATTTAAACGGGAGCCTCCAGCCTATCCAGCAATTGGACAGTTGACAATACCTTTTTTTAAGAAAATTTTTATAAAATCATTTTTAAAATAGCTGTTTAAAAAAACCGGCGATGCCTTTAAGTGAGATGTGGAGGTTGGGGGAGGGGGGGGGTTGGGGGAGGATAGCCCTCATTTTTCGCATAGAAGCCGGGCACCCTAAGCAATTTTTGAATTCCGGCGCCTATGCAAATTATGGTGGTTGGCATGTATTACTGGAAACTGATGAACTCAAAATAAGTTTTTTGCATCCAAATGGGCCAACTAGTTTATTTTCCTACCCAAAGCAGATCTACTGATAATAAAGAAAGATACTATAAGAAAAGTTCAGCCTCGTACTGCTTCTGGCCGGACATATACTTTAACTAGGAAAGAAATGATTAAATCTTCAAACATTTTGGAAAGAAAAATTAAAACCAAATACTATTTGTAAATATTTTTTCATAATAATATAAGTACATTTCTTGTAAAATTTAGTTACTCTAAAGAAAACTAGAAAAATAAGGACAAAAATGTTTATAATTTTCACTTTTTAATTAGATTTTCAAATGTTTTCTTGTTTTTATTTTTTTTATAGTGGACCCATAATTTCTTCATTTTTGGCACATATTTTGCCAAAGCACTGATAAAAAAATATTTTTTTTTAAATCAAAAATGACTTGAAACAAATCAAAAAAGGTTTTTTTAAAAATTTAAATCAGTGTACCAGCGGTACACTGGATTTTAGAGATGGACATTAGAAAATTTGTAACTGTTAGGTACATACATTTACGGATTTATTACTACCCATTTCTAAATTTACACTTTATAACCAAACTTCGATTTTCGTTCAAGGACGACTGACCCGAGTCAGACTTAGTTGAGTTCTGTTTATAATAACGGACCATGTCAAGAATCTACAAAGCAGGTGATCTAAGGATCTTTCGTTCGTCCCACTGGTGTAGGAATTAACTACACCAACGCACACTATACCTTTCGTTTGGCCCGGTGTAAAATCCACTACACCTTCCTCTCGGCGATGTGGTATCCACTGGTGGATACTTTCTCCACCAGCTATTTAGCAGGAGTAAATTACACTCGACATGGGTATCAGGAATAAGGAAGAAGTAAACTAGGTAAATAAAGGTGGTGTAACTGGTGTAATTTGCACTGGTGGACACTGCACCAACAGCGAACGAAAGAACCTATTATTTGTTAATACTCAGAGTCAATTTTCACTCTCATAATGGGTAGAAGAAAAAAGAAAAAGCAGTAGTGTGCAAATTTTGCAATAAACGGTTTGAGTTTCCAAATGTGAATAATATTTACCCATTTTGGGTAAATATTTTTGGATATTTTTCGGGGACTATTCCGTAAAAATAAATACCTGGGTATTTTACATCACTAGTTGTAGTGCTTGAAAACAGTATGATATTGATAATAATAATTACACTTAATACAAACTTATATAAAAAAAGGATATTAAGTTTTGAACGGAACTCACAAATGATAAAATTATTGGAAAAAGTGAACACCCATTTTAAATTACCACGAACCGCCACTGATTACTAAGCAAACAATCAAAAGTGGTTATGATAATGATTGACGATACATAAGTTACAAATAGGTCAGTATTACTTGTAAAAGGGTCATCGTGAAAGGAACAAAAACTAAGACTGGTGCAGCAGTCAATGGTTTTACAATAAATATTGTAGAAGAGAAATAATTAATTTTACTTTACCTTTCAGATAAATCACTGTCTGCCACCTCCCTCTCAGGACTCGAAATATGTTTTTCTGGACTTACTACTTCTTTCTCCGTAACGGAATGTTCAACAGTTTCTTCCTCTTTTACTTTCTGATCTTCCGAAACCTTCTCTTCCTCGATCTCAACGGTAGCTACGACCATTTCTTTATCCAGTTCCGGAACGTTATTCACAACCTCCTTGATAGCTTGAGCTAATTCCTGATCCTGTAGAACAGGAGAGTCGGTTCTTAGATTGGAATTCGCGCAGATTTCAATGTGTTCTTCTATAAGTTTTTCCGAATTCGTCAAAATTTCTTGAAGAATCTCTTCGACGACCTCACCTCTTTCGTCGGAGATTTTGACGGGACTACCGAAGCTGGGGCTGCTTTCAGTGTGCAAACCGTTGCAGACAGGAGAGTCCCCGACTTCATCTTCAGCTAGCTTGAGTGGCGAGTCTTGAGAATATGGTGATTCTTTGCTGTTTTTTCCATCACTAAATAAATCACTAGTCCTCGAATCTAAAGACACCACTTCACTGTCTTCATGTTTGACGATGTACGATACGGGACTGCCGTCCGATAACGTCGAATTGTAATCGCAACTACAAACTTGTTCCGACTTGTCGTTCTCGTTCAGTTCGATTTCTTGAAGCGACGCTCGCGAATTCTGCCATCTTTCGTTGTCCGAATGGCATCCGTTCGGTATATTTTGGGCGCTTCCATGCCAACCGGATATAGTGCTGATGGGATGCTGTTGTCTGACTACGGGATCCGTGATGTTGTCTGCTCGGTGCATCTCGTAGCGTTCGTACATTTGAGCAAATTGTAGTTTGAATTCTTCGTAAGAAACCTATGGAAATACATAGTTTATACTTTTGTATTGCAGATATGTCAACTCTCTACGGGCTTCGACAGAAGATAGTGGCCGGAACCCAGCCACTGAATGTGTGCCAGAACTTGAGGGAGTGTTAAACGAGGAAAAAGACCTCTTGGCCAGGAAACTCTTAAAGCACTTTAAAAGGTAAACGTACAATTCAAATTAATATTACTGCCCTGTCAACAGTCCTTCTAAGCTCTGGCAGGTAACTTTTGATTAGGTGCCGAGATGTAATGGGAGTTTTAGGAAACGAGAAACCAGACTTCCTAGCCAGGAAGCCTTAAGTACAATCGAAATTAATAGACTACCAAAAGTCTCTCATGCCTTGGCAGAACATAATAAGGTCACTCTTGAATAGCTGCCGGAACATGAATGAGTGATGGCAAACGAGAAAGCAGACCTTCCGAGCCAAGAAGGAAGTATAGAAAACTCTAACTGGACCCCAGCCTAGATTTATCAAGTGAACAGGTAAATAGAGAACACCATATCCTAGTTGGAACGAGTTGGACTCAGGTAGTCGAAAATATTCATAAAGCAGATTAAACCAAGCAGGAAATAACTCAAGGCCGTAATAGGACCCTTTACGGGACATTGTGGTCTTAGAAGATACACCTAAATACTGTTAACCCTTTCAGTCATGGTGTCCTAAATTTAGTACAAAATTTAACATGCCTCATAATGTACCTATTGGAGATTTTTATCCGTCTGTTCACGTTGTACTAAATTTAGAACGCTTATATTTAGTACCTAAAAAGGTCTGCTTCTACCCAGTTGCCAGAATAAATTTCACAATGACTAAACTTTCCAGCTTGTTAGTGTGATGACGGCACATGCTGGCAACGCTGGAAAGATCACTCAGAGTTTCCTGTTCAGACTTGATTAGGCGCTTCTAAAATTTTATTAGCATTCAGCAGTACCGTTTTGCTACTACAACGTGGTACATCTCCAGTTTTTTATTTTTGTTTACGAGCTATTGATCCGTAAAGAACTGTACTAAATTTAGGACATTGTGATTCAAGAGGTAACATAAAAGTGATAAATTTAGATCATCGTGGTAAGTAAAATAATGATTTTAGTTGATATTTGTGATACAGTGAAGTTGTTTCCAGGAAAGTAAAAATAATGAGTCGGAAAAGACCGCTAACAGAAGAAGAACTCTTTGAGCTCATAGAAAAAGGACTGTCGGACATTGAATGCTTCAGCGATGATGATGACGATGACGATGGACGGGAAAGCGACCAAGGTATGACTATAAATAGAATGTTTTAGGTTGTTTGAAAGTTTATTTTTATTTATTTTAGAATTTTAGAAATAGAGAGTGATAGCGACTTGCCTAATGCAGAAAAAGTGGTAGATGAAAGTCAAGAAGGAATTACAACTAATGAAGAAGTATAAAAAGTAGATATTCCAAATGAAATTACCCCGCCCGCATCCTGGGACCAGCCATGAACAGACACTTATAAAGAAGGAACAAGTTCGTATTTTTTTAAAAAATTCTCAACTCACTGAAAAATCGGAGATTAATTGGAAAAAAATTCGAATTAATGGTTGAAAAAAAATAACCTGTGGGCTGTGCAACAAGCTAACAGATTTACTCCCACAAATGTAGAGGAGCTCAAAGCATTTGTTGGTATCCATATTCTTATGGGAAATCTTCATTATCCCCGAATACGATGTATGTTACTGGCATCCTGTGCTCCATATTCCTAATATATCACAAACAATGTGAGTAAATAGATTTTTTCTCTACGGCAAAAGCTGCATTTTGTTGATGTCACTACAGATAATAATCCAGCCGATAGGTTTTGGAAAGTTCGCCCATTATATGACACTCTTAGAGCAAGATGTTTATCGCTCCCTCTAGAAACTTGTCTCAGCATAGATGAGCAGATGGTATCATTCAAAGGTAAACTAAACGTGAAGCAGTATGTGCCGAAAAAACCTAAACCGTAGGGTATAAAAATATTTGCACTATGTGGCGTTAGTGGACAAATGTTTGACTTTATAATCTATCAAGGGTCAACGACAGAACTCCGCCAACAACAACTAGATACATTCGGACAAGAAGCAGCAGTAGTTTTAAAACTAGCTGAACGTATAAATCAACAAAACGTCCAGTTATATTTTGACAACTATTTCTCTAACTACAATTTGCTGCAGTATTTGCGTCATAAGAATATATTTGCAACCTGCACCGCCAGACTTGACAGGTTTCACAAACTGCCATTTATTTCTGATAACGAAATGCGAATGGAAGGGGAAGTATGGAGCAACTAGTTAGTGGTGATGGAGAGGTTGTACTCACTAAATGGTTTGACAATAAATCAGTCAATATGGCATCGAATTTCATGGGAATAGGTGAACAGGATTATTGTCGCAGATGGGACAAGCAAAAGAAAGATTTTGTACAAGTACCCCGGCCAGAGGTGATCAAAAATTATAATCGAAACATGGGAGGGATTGATAAAATGGATTTCCTGATAACCATTATACGTTCTAAAAAATGGACATTGCGCATGTTCACACATGCTATTGATATAGAAAAAAAGCTACAGCAATAGGAGTTCCAAAAAAACAAGTTCTCGATCTTCTCCACTTTCGCAGTTACATTGCAGAAGTATTGATAAAGTCAAACAAACATATATCAAAAAAAAGGGGGCGTCCTTCTGGAGGTATGGTGGATGAGGAAGCAACCCCTCCGAAAAAGAAGAAAACACCAGCTGTTAGAAGACCTTTGGCAGAGGTACGTTTAGATGGGATGGACCACTTACCTCAGGTGGATGAAAGTTATGTAAATCGTTGTAAATTACCGCAAAGTGCAAAGGCAAGACTTGTTTTAGATGTTCTAAGTGTAATGTAAATTTATGTTTGTCCAAAAAAAAAAAATTGTTTGTTTAAATATCATACTATAAAATCATTTGTATGATTTATTATGATAATAAAATTTTCTTTTTTTTTATTTACTGTAACATTGAGTCCGTTGAGTCATCATGTCCTAAATTTAGTATATACTATAACAAAAAAACTAGCAATCGTAGCAACTTGAGTCTAGTACCAAAAAATTGTAAAAAAATTAACATAAACACAAACGCAATTTCATATTTTTAAATTACGAAACAAAAATTAGTGACCGAAAGGGTTAAGTAATAAAAGGTCAGTGGCCTACTCTGGTAACACCGCCTGCGAGCGGACAGTTGACATTGATCTATTGTATAATGACTTATTAATAAATGGCTGAAGTAGAACCAAGCTCTTTTAATTTCCATATTACTCAAGTGACTAGTGATTATACTAATTACACAACCACAGTGTTATACAAATACCTAAACATCTTAGGTATATCTGACGATTCATCCCTATGAAGAAAATTATCTAACCTGATGGGATTGAAACCAATAGGGCTACAATTAACTCAAAATTTCAGTGCCATTTTGTAAGAGGGTTTCTCGCAACAAAGAAAATCGTTCTTACTAGTGACGCCTTAAACTCGGAAACATTCGGGTACCAGATATATTAATATGCTGCGTCAAACGAACACTGGTAGCCTCAGATGGAGATATAGAAAGTTCCAGATAGTAAAGCTGACATCAGATTAATATTCTAAGAGAGTAACAATAGCGGCTTTAATCGTTTGTTTTAGATAATTTTAAGAAGCTAGTAAGGTAAAAAAAGTTCAATGAGGTCGATACACAGTTAAATAACCGCAATTATAAGACAATAAAAGAAATGTCTTAGGAAAATTACGACGTAAAATGGACACAGACATCGATGCTACTAAGCACGATGGTTTAGCAGAGAGAACATTTATGGAAAGATATCCTAAGTATTTAGATTAATTACAGAATTTTCTGTTTTTTACTGAATTACAATGGTTAATATTATATTCTGTAATTAATGGTAAAATATTGGCCAGAAACATCTAGGCCAATGAAACCAATGAAGATATTTGATTGTTGTTGATTTAAGCTAAGTAATTGCGAAACATTTTCTAATCCAATAACCCTCGGCCAGTGATAAATACTTATATTATCACTGTCTTTGGGAATTACTGCTAATAATTACCTTGGAATGTACAATAGCTAACGTATCGACCCACACCCTCCATCCTCCATATTCGTACTTTATAGCGTGATGAAGAAGCATTCTGAATAAAGAATAAACCATATCGGAAAGTTTCTGTTCTTCGCCGTTCTTCGGATGAATATACGCCATCGCTATCAACCACTCCTGCCACACTGACATTTGCAACACGGTTCGTCTGTTTTCTCTATTGTTATTACATAGTAAAGTCATGTCGGATAAAAACAATTTCTTGACGTCCAACAGCTGTTCCGTTTGCTTGGATTGTCTGACGAGAGTGGCCACTACTTTGAGGATCACTGTAAATTATTTTAAAATTATATTTTAAAGAAAAATGTCAGGTAACTTGATACAACGAATATAGATTATAAATTGTACTTACTTGGATTTTCTAATCTAAAATGCGACTCGGGTTCAGGATGTCGAGTATACAGGATCTGTTGACTAATGTGTTCCGTCATAATTTCATACAGCACGTTGTAAGTGGGCAAGGATAACGTATCTTCGTTCAACAGCAACCTAAATTGAACAGAATTATGAATTACCTAACCAGGAAACTAGACGTTGATATTAGGAGTTTACATCCGACGTCTTTATGAAAATATAATTAAAATTTAAAATTAATCCTAAGCGCTCTACTCTTGAAACTTAAAAACTTCCCGTGTAATCCCGAGATTAATAAGGATTTGTTGGATACACGTAAAATTAAACGTTTTTTATAGAGAATTATTTACAAAGCGAACTAGAAGTAATGCCGCTCATTAATTTTTTATTCGTATATAAAATTGGTTTTGAAAGGGTACCAGTGTCGCGGTGAATAAGGATAAAACTCATACAATAGAGTAATATAAAAGCTACAAGAGTAGATAGCCAACTTATAGAGTTATTGTAAATGGACAGTTGGTACAAAAAAATGTAGGTACTCACCTTTCAGCCAGCAAAGTGTAAAGATTATAAGGACTCATGACGTCGTACTTTCTCTTGTGCGTGCTTCGGCTCAAAAAGAAGCCAAGCAGTTTCAAAGCCTGCAAGCGGATTAGCTGACTTTCCGAAGCTAGCAACTTAAAGATGGTTCTTACGCCGCATTTACTATCGAAAGCCGGCACCATTGACGAGGGATGTTCGGACATGAGGGAAATAAGCATCTGAAGTACGTCGTGGAGGTTGTCGTCTTCGTGGATTGTAGTGAGGTAGTTAAGGATGCTCTGCAGCTCGTCGTCTTTGAGACCGTTGCCGACCATGATGAGTTGTTTAAGAAACAGAAGGATGTAGGAACGAATGGCTAAAATGTCCTTTTGGGCCGGTCTTGGCCCATCTAAAAATATTACGCATATTAAATTAATTAAAATGAATCAATCAAAATGAATCAAAATCAATTAAAATGAATCAATTAAAATGAATCAATTAAAATGAATCAATTAAAATTAATAAATTAAAATGAATCGAAATGAATCGAAAGGAATCATAATGAATCGAAATGAATCGAAATGAATCGAAATGAATCGAAATGAATCGAAATGAATCGAAATGAATCGAAATGAATCGAAATGAATCGAAATGAATCGAAATGAATCGAAATGAATCGAAATGAATCGAAATGAATCGAAATGAATCGAAATGAATCGAAATGAATCGAAATGAATCGAAATGAATCGAAATGAATCGAAATGAATCGAAATGAATCGAAATGAATCGAAATGAATCGAAATGAATCGAAATGAATCGAAATGAATCGAAATGAATCGAAATGAATCGAAATGAATCGAAATGAATCGAAATGAATCGAAATGAATCGAAATGAATCGAAATGAATCGAAATGAATCGAAATGAATCGAAATGAATCGAAATGAATCGAAATGAATCGAAATGAATCGAAATGAATCGAAATGAATCGAAATGAATCGAAATGAATCGAAATGAATCGAAATGAATCGAAATGAATCGAAATGAATCGAAATGAATCGAAATGAATCGAAATGAATCGAAATGAATCGAAATGAATCAAAATGAATCGAAATAATGAATCGAAATGAAATTAATCAAAATTAATCGAAATTAATCTAAATTAACCCAAATTATACCAAATTAATCTAAATTAATCGAAATTAATTGAAATTAACCGAAATCAATCTAAATTAATCTAAATTAATCCAAATTAATCTATTCTTATTCTTCTTCGAAATTCGAAATTATTCGAAATTATTCGAAATTAATCTAAATTAATCAAAATTATTCTAAATTAATCAAAATTAATCAAAATTAATCAAAATTAATCGAAATTAATCGAAATTAATCGAAATTAATCGAAATTAATCGAAATTAATCGAAAATAATTGAAATTAATCAAAATTAATTAAAATTATTCAAAATTAATCAAAATTAATCAAAATTAATCAAAATTAATCAAAATTAATCAAAATTAATCAAAATTAATCAAAATTAATCAAAATTAATCAAAATTAATCAAAATTAATCAAAATTAATCAAAATTAATCAAAATTAATCAAAATTAATCAAAATTAATCAAAATTAATCAAAATTAATCAAAATTAATCAAAATTAATCAAAATTAATCAAAATTAATCAAAATTAATCAAAATTAATCAAAATTAATCAAAATTAATCAAAATTAATCAAAATTAATCAAAATTAATCAAAATTAATCAAAATTAATCAAAATTAATCAAAATTAATCAAAATTAATCAAAATTAATCAAAATTAATCAAAATTAATCAAAATTAATCAAAATTAATCAAAATTAATCAAAATTAATCAAAATTAATCAAAATTAATCAAAATTAATCAAAATTAATCAAAATTAATCAAAATTAATCAAAATTAATCAAAATTAATCAAAATTAATCAAAATTAATCAAAATTAATCAAAATTAATCAAAATTAATCAAAATTAATCAAAATTAATCAAAATTAATCAAAATTAATCAAAATTAATCAAAATTAATCAAAATTAATCAAAATTAATCAAAATTAATCAAAATTAATCAAAATTAATCAAAATTAATCAAAATTAATCAAAATTAATCAAAATTAATCAAAATTAATCAAAATTAATCAAAATTAATCAAAATTAATCAAAATTAATCAAAATTAATCAAAATTAATCAAAATTAATCAAAATTAATCAAAATTAATCAAAATTAATCAAAATTAATCAAAATTAATCAAAATTAATCAAAATTAATCAAAATTAATCAAAATTAATCAAAATTAATCAAAATTAATCAAAATTAATCAAAATTAATCAAAATTAATCAAAATTAATCAAAATTAATCAAAATTAATCAAAATTAATCAAAATTAATCAAAATTAATCAAAATTAATCAAAATTAATCAAAATTAATCAAAATTAATCAAAATTAATCAAAATTAATCAAAATTAATCAAAATTAATCAAAATTAATCAAAATTAATCAAAATTAATCAAAATTAATCAAAATTAATCAAAATTAATCAAAATTAATCAAAATTAATCAAAATTAATCAAAATTAATCAAAATTAATCAAAATTAATCAAAATTAATCAAAATTAATCAAAATTAATTAAAATTAATCAAAATTAATCAAAATTAATCAAAATTAATCAAAATTAATCAAAATTAATCAAAATTAATCAAAATTAATCAAAATTAATCAAAATTAATCAAAATTAATCAAAATTAATCAAAATTAATCAAAATTAATCAAAATTAATCAAAATTAATCAAAATTAATCAAAATTAATCAAAATTAATCAAAATTAATCAAAATTAATCAAAATTAATCAAAATTAATCAAAATTAATCAAAATTAATCAAAATTAATCAAAATTAATCAAAATTAATCAAAATTAATCAAAATTAATCAAAATTAATCAAAATTAATCAAAATTAATCAAAATTAATCAAAATTAATCAAAATTAATCAAAATTAATCAAAATTAATCAAAATTAATCAAAATTAATCAAAATTAATCAAAATTAATCAAAATTAATCAAAATTAATCAAAATTAATCAAAATTAATCAAAATTAATCAAAATTAATCAAAATTAATCAAAATTAATCAAAATTAATCAAAATTAATCAAAATTAATCAAAATTAATCAAAATTAATCAAAATTAATCAAAATTAATCAAAATTAATCAAAATTAATCAAAATTAATCAAAATTAATCAAAATTAATCAAAATTAATCAAAATTAATCAAAATTAATCAAAATTAATCAAAATTAATCAAAATTAATCAAAATTAATCAAAATTAATCAAAATTAATCAAAATTAATCAAAATTACTCAAAATTAATCAAAATTAATCAAAATTAATCAAAATTAATCAAAATTAATCGGGACTTTATGTTCCGAAACAACTTATTTTGTAAAGTAAAAGTATTGTGCAGCGAACAGAGATAATGTTCCTTTATTATTTTAACATGGTTCTGTATATGTAAGGTAGGGAGGGTGGGTTGTTCTACAGCTCTTAGGCCTCATTAGGCTCAATACTGATCCTTCAGAGGCATATAGGACTTGTCTTTCAATTTATTGTCCCTGAGAAGTCTCTAGAGACACCCAGCCATGTTCCCAGCTGATCAAAGTCTTGCAGAGTATCAACTAGTCAAAAACTTCTTTGAATAATTGTTACGTTTAATGATGGTTGTTGTTCGTCTTAATGTCTTTCAACAGTTATAGAGGCTCTATTGGTATGTTCATCGGATGTAAACTCAGCTATGGCGTTCATGGTGGTTTCTCTATTGAAGTATGTACAGCCGTGGTACAATTACTACTCTTTGTTAAACACCAGATTTTATAGGAGATTGAAAAACCTTCATTCTGAACTCTGCCAATTCAATATTATTTTAAATAATTAGGTTCAGCCGTCATATTTTCTAAATCTTCAGTAACATATTATTTCTTAAAAGCTAACGGTTCGCTATAAGATTCTAGAGTTAACAGCTCCGTAGCGGGAAATAAATAACGCGTTACGATTAAAAAGAGTTTTATTGAATGCCCGGCCACGGGCTCATTTATTTCCTTCTTCGTAGACTCATTATCTTTTCGAGGGGATATAAAAATGCGGAGGTTGTTAGTTTTTATAGGTGTGAAATTTATGAAACGCTTGATAAAAGGTAATGATTCGAAAATAAAAATAGTGAAGTTATTTATATCGAAAAGTGTACTAGAGAAGATTAGAGTTTCGGATAAAGATTTTGTTTCAAAAACGAGATGGCCTGGAAAGTTACATATTGCTTATATGTAGAGTGGAAGGAAAGTTTTTTAGTGACTGTCAAATGGTTAACTAGTAATTACACCTTAACCTCTTTTTTCCAATAGCATTTGTCATATTTTTTAGGTTAGGTTAGTAAACAGTAAAGTGTAATGTAAGCGTAGTAGACGTATATACGGATTCATTCTACTAGCACAAAGTATCCCCACTCAAATTAGCAGCTTCTTTCTAATGCGACAGCCGATGCGACAGCTCTGTCTGCGTAATAATAAACATAATCTGAATGACTGCAATAAAAAAACCGCTTTATTATGAATGAATGGATTATTCTAGTCGTTGAGTGAGGACTATGACTCATCTAGGAGGAATTACTACCCAGGGCCGACTAGAGGGGGGGGGGGGTAGCCGGGACCAATTCCCGGGGCCCAGACTCAAATGGGGGCCCTGCAGCGGTATAAGGCGGGCCCGGCAACTGGATTTTTTTTGTTTTGTATGAGAAATTCGACACAAGACGAAAGGGGGAAGTTTTAGGAGGCGGAGCTGTTTTTTTTTTAGAAAATTCAATTCAAGTAGAAGAGAAAAAGTTTTTGTCACGGGGCCCGATCTACAGAATTGTCCTGGGGCCCGGCCTGGCTCTCGGCGGCCCTGTTACTACCACACATAATTCGGCTATCCCGAAGCAGTCTGGAGCTGGGATATATACCAGAAGCATGAAGAAGGGCCAGAGTCACCTTGATTCTAAAAGGATACCACACATCCTAAATCCTTCCTACCAATCAGCCTCACATCCTTTGTATTAAAAACAATGGAGAAGGCTGTTGATAATTATATCAGAACGGAAGTCCTGGAGTGGGTGCCACTCCACCACAGCCAACACGCGTATCGAGCAGGAAGATCTACAGAAAATGCCCTGGTACAGTTGAGTGACGTAATCCAGGATGCACTGACAAACAAAGAAACGGTCGTGTGTGCCTTCCTAGACATAGAAGGAGCTTTTGACAACACGCCACACGAATCTGTAAAAATAGCACTTGCATACAGAGGAGTAGACAACATCACATCCAGATGGATGGCTCAGCTGTTATCTACGAGAACTGCAGAGACACAGATAGGGCAGGACACCATCTCCATCTGCACAACCAGAGGATGTCCACAAGGAAGAGTTCTATATCCCCACTAATGTCGAGCCTAACCGTGACGAACTTCTATGCAGATTGACTGACCTCGGCATACCCTGTCAACGTTATGCCGACGACATAGTCATATTTGCTAGTGGCAAGTTTATCATACTACAGTGTAGCAGAACTGGAATTGGCAAGCATAATTTTCAGTATAACAAAATTAAGATTTTATTTACTAGGAAACAAATTTTTCATAGAAACGGATAATCAAGCATTGACATCAATATTAAAGAATACATTTGGAAATAGCAGGATACACAGATGGTCACTTTTACTTCAGGACTATGAGTTTGAAATCAAATATATTCAGGGATCCTTAAATATTGTACCTGATGCCATCACAAGGATGGATGAAATAGAAAAACAAGACAGTAAACAGATACATGAAGGAATAAATGTTATGAAAAATGAAATTGGTATATATTCAATTAATAATATTATTAAAAGTCAACAACTGACAGACTCACAAAAACAAAAATTATTTAAAAATGAAGAAATTTACTATAAACAAGTTGTATGACAAGGAGTTATATGTAATAACAGAAGAGTTAACCCAGGATATTATAGTAGATCTACATATAAGATATGGCCATCTAGGTAAAAGAAAAACTTGGATGTTATTCCGTGAAAATTTCTATTATAAAAATGATATATCAATAATTAAGAAAATAATTAGTAAATGTAAGATATGCCAGTTATCTAAATGGAAAAATAATCATAATCAAAATATACCCAAATCTATAACAGCATCTAAACCACTAGAAATTGAAGCAATATCCTGTATGATATAGTCCAACAAGGACTAGAACATACCAAAAGATGGTGCCGTGACTTAGTATAAACCCTACAAAAATAACACTAGTAGCCTTTTCAAGGAAAAGAAAACAATCTCAAAACCGTTAAATTAGACGGAATAGATATAGAATTGAAAAATTGAGTCAAATATCTAGGCCTAACCCTGGACAACAAACTTCTCTGGAACACACATGAGAAGGAAGTAGTAAATAAGGCCACAAAAGCCCTAAGGTATGCAGAAACATTGCAGGTAAACGATGGGGATGTAACCCAAACATACTGCGATGGATGTATACTGCAATAGTGAGACCAATCATCACTTACGGGGCTATAGCCTGGAGTAACAGAACTAGTTTAGCTACTACGAGAGCTAATATCTCAAAAGTACAAAGACAAGCCTGTGTTTGCATTACTGGTGCATTGGGAACCTGTCCTATGGCCGCAATGGAGGTGATCTTAGACCTCATCCCCTCTACATTTGATGATAGAGAATGTGGCAAAAAGAATACGATATAGAATGATTAGGAACGGTGTAATCAGGCGAAAGTTTACTTGCTTCAGGACTAAAGATACCTGGGACATGCCCCAGGATGAAATGCTAAAGAAGTACAGTTTTGTGAAAAACTTCAAAACCATAGAGCGGGCCTGCAAGAAAGAATGGACCCAAGAATCCATCGCGCTTGCAACCGAAAGACGTGCTATTCACTGGTATACGGACGGTTCCAAAACCATAGAAGGAACTGAAATAGGAGTATATGGGCTGAGAACCAAGCACTCCGTAAGCTTGGGAAAATACCCAAAATCTTCCAGGCGAAAATTCACGCCATCGAGAAGTGTATCCAATTTAACATCGAGAGAAACTATCATAGACAAAAGATTATCATCATGTTCGATAGTCAAGCAGCCATCAATGCACTGAGCTCTTACGTAATGAGCTCAAAAATGGTCTGGAGATGCCTAGAACAATTGAATGAGCTAGGCGAGAAAAATAGAGTTACTCTCACTTGGGTCCCGGGACGGGGTACAGGGTAACGAGACTGCAGATAGTCTTGCAAGAAAAGGGGCTCAAACACCTTTTGTAGGACCTGAGCCGTTCTGCGGTATCAGCAGTAACTAAATATTAGGAGAGATTAAAAAAGAATTGGGCAGTAGAAGAAGCGATAATTTGAACAATCTCTTGGGGCTGATACAGGCCAAGATACTTCTGGGTGAATATAACCAGAAAAGATCGGAAGCCTGCATCTGCCTGAGCAAGAACAGGTTACGTATTGTAACAGGGATCCTTACCGGACATTGCCGACTAAAAGGACACCTAAGTAAACTGAGAGTAGTAGAGGATAGTGAGTGCAGATTCTGTGAGGAGAATGACGAAATCTCCATTCACATCCTAACTGAATGTGTAGCACTCCAGAATCCAAGGGCACTATATCTAGGAGGATATCAAATAGAAGACGGAGATTTAACTAACTTAAAGCCACTTCAAATCCTACACTTCCTTGAGAAAATAGGATTGGAAGGGTCGTTATAGGCATTGAGACATTTCCTTAGTGCATTGGCGACAGAAGGGGGCACAATAGATCTTTAAGGTCGCAGTGTATTAACACTCCATTCCCAACATAACATAACATGACTCATCTAATTCGTAAAAGCCACGCCTCCAAATGACAATAAGTCACCGTGACGTAGTGTAAATCTGTATATCATAATATCAATTCTTTTTGGATGAAGATGGAGACTTAAAGATATTTAATTATTGAATGTGAAAAATTTGTATCTGTTGGAGTTAATAAAGTATAAAAATGAAAGAAAAGTAAAATTTATTTCACGACATTGAAGGAGAATAGATCAGATAGCAGAGTAATGGTAGAAGCAGTTTTAAATATAAAAAAGACAAGATGTGAGATAGCGGCGAAGGACGGCGAAGTGCGACAAAGAAGAACATTTTTGAAAATAGAAATTTATTAAAATTGATATTTTTTGTAATTATTTTTTTCCCATCAAATGTTGAGTGAATATCCTTCATTAAGCAAATTATAAAAAGGTTAGAGGTAAAAATTTATTTTGTTAGTCCAAATTATTGCTTTTTTTGGATGAATGTAAAAAGAACCTACGGGTCCTGGATTGAGTTGAATTTCGTTAGACAAGTTTAAAAAATTTACTTTACAAATTAAGGCGGTTCGAGACATAGGGTCCCGAAGGAATCATCTCTACTAGAGTTTCGGGCAGCAGCCCTCACTTTTATGTCGACTATAGACTATTTATATCAAAATTTCCACTATTATTTTGAAAAATATTAACATGTATTATATGAATTTTGATTACAAATATATGACGACACATTTATATTGAGCAACCCGAATGTCACGTATCGCAACATTCGTGCGTCACAGACATTTTGGGACGTAGGAGGAATACGGTCGCTAGGCAAGGTGTTTTTTGGCAGAAGTCAACAAAAAAAGATTACAAATTTATTCTTGTAATCTCTAATTTTTATATTGAAATTGAAACCCTCCAATAGTTATTAGAAACAATAGTTTGTCGCTATGATAATTGTTAATTCGTTTCTGTTCATGTTAACATTACACACGTTGTAGCGTTTTATTATTCTAAGTTCTAAAGATACATCAACTATTATATTATAATTAAATAGTTAAATTTACTAGTGCAACTATTCAAAATACATTTTAATGTATTAGGTATTGCCTATTCCGGCTCAATCCAACAATATCTTGGTTGTGACTACTGTCCTGTACATCAGAAATTATAAAATTAAAAATAAATTCAG
This sequence comes from Psylliodes chrysocephalus, assembly GCA_927349885.1. NCBI lineage: Eukaryota > Metazoa > Arthropoda > Insecta > Coleoptera > Chrysomelidae > Psylliodes > Psylliodes chrysocephalus. The sequence goes on from OV651818.1 coordinate 5,750,959, forward strand.
TTTTAAACTCTTTACTAATAAAAATCATCATTTTAAATATTTAAATAAAACAATATTCGTTGGATTTAAACTAAATTAAATAATTATTTCTTCTCTAATATACGTATTTCGTGTAAGTTATGGATCCACACAGTTTGATCGGTTCAATAGCCACGGCCCATTCTTCTGGAATCACGCCTGACAGATCGTTGTTCGTAAATCGACGGAAGGTAAAAATTCCTTCTTTTTCGATTTGAATTAAGCATGTGAAGATTGTTAAAAAAGTTAAAAAGGTGTCGTATGGTACGAGTTTTGGTATTATACACCGACACTAGAACGGCGGATATAACTATTGAAATGTTATAAAGAGTTTCTAGACACTTTGAAACACACTATACATAACAATTTTGGGTCTGCTAACACTTATTTAAAAAAAAAATTACCTTAAAATCCTTAAAATTTGTTGTCGGGTCTCCATCATAAAACAAATGTTAAATAAACCATTTTCACTGATTTCTTGTTGAAGAAACGGCTAAATATCAATATCAGACCATTCATAGAGCAATAAACCCTACCAAATTTTTTCATAAACGATCAAATTTTTAGTTTGTTAGAAAAACATATAAACATTAAATTATTTTCAATGACAATTATTGATTTGTCTAGTTTCTATAAATGCGATGTTGCCAAATCGAGTAAGAAAACATATAAGTCAGAAAATAATTCAGTTAGTGAAAGTTGGCTGAAAAATTACATAGTGTCTGACCAGCAGGTAAATTTGAATCTCGAAGTGAAAACATTTGTAGTAATTACAGACCACCGTCTTTTTATTTCATTTCATGATGATTGTACGTTAATTATGGCATGTCAGTACTTATTTAATATTAAAAAAAAAATTCAATTTGAGCTGTGTCCAGGCCGTTGGAGTTTATGCCGGTCGGCATAGCCAGGTATGGTTTAAAAATTTTCTGGTGGCGGAGAAGCCGCCACCTTACAAGAAGTCGTTCCTTAATTTTCTTATTGTATATTTTCTTATTATTAGATGCTCACGATACAAGACACGTTCGTTAAAAGATGGGATCGAGGTTCACTGGCCAGACGCTAATGAGGGTTGGTTAGGTTAGGTTTTTTTTTTCAATTTGAGCTGTGTCCAGGCCGTTGGAATTTATGCCGGTTGGCGTAGTCAGGTATGGTTTAAAAATTTTCTAGTGGCGGCGACGCCGTCCCCTTACATGAAGTCGTTCCTTAATTTTCTTATTGTTTATTTTCATATTATTAGATGCCCACGATACAAGACACGTTCGTTAAAAGTTGGGATCGATGTTCACTGGTCAGACGCTAATGAGGGTTGGTTAGGTTAGGTTTTTTCAATTTGAGCTGTGTCCAGGCCGTTGGAGTCTATGCCGGTTAGCGTAGCCAGGTATGAGTTAAATTTTTTTGGTAGCGCCACCCTACAAGAAGTCGTTGCTTCATCTTCTTATTGTATATTGTTAGTTCCCAGACAACACACCAAATCCCAGAGATATCCACAGAATATCTTTTGTGGATATCCAATATATCCACAGGATATCAGAAATATTCCGTGGATCTAATATGGATATCCAAATGTCCGTCTATATCCAGAACATAGAAGATATCCTATGGATTATCCAGCAAAATGTCTAATGGGTATCTTACAGACAATACGAGAAATCCCAGAGATATCCACAGAATATATTTTGTGGTTATACAATATGGATATCCAACCAAATGTCCGTCTATATCACAGGATATAGAAGAATTCGGATATTCAGCAAAACATTTTATGAGTATCTTTAGTAGAGGTTCATAAAAGTAACCAATGTTTATTGAATAACGTCGAAAGAAAATAGCAGAAAAAAAATATTTTTAACACTCAAAATATTTTCAACACTCTGCCTTTGATTTTGCCCACTAAGGAAAAAGTCATCCTTATTAAGACTCTTCAGCAATAAATGGAAATTCTCGACTCCAGTCTCTAATGGAGTCTGATTGGGAAACAAATTTCGATCGAACTCAATTACGGCGGGTTAAGCATGAGTAGATGCGAAAGTGGTATCGCCATCTATACAAGTTGCAAGACTATGTCGCTACCCCCTTAGATATACAAGAATTTCCCACTGGCACATATTGTTTGACAGGTCGTTGGAATGTCTAATTAGGCCTTCCAAACAAATGAATTGCCAGTGGGAAGGTTTGGTATATCTAAGGGTGGCGACATACGGTGTATTCTATCTACTTTACGTAAAATCATGAATAATGGATAACATTTAAATATTTTATGTCAAACACAATAAAAATAATAATTAAAAAACCCACCTATACATTTCTTCATAAATTGGCAGGCTTGGCGACTACTAGGGGTAGGTAGTACTAGGTGAGACGAAATTTACATTTTTGGCTTTAATTTATTTTTTTTTCTTAACACGCATTTTGTTTTTATTTCATTTAATAGTATAATCTTCCCGCTTACGAAATGATTAACAAAAAAGGAATTAACCACAAAAATAACAAAAAAAAACTTTATTTTTCATTATTACAAATTTGTCTCATTTAGTACCTGAAAGCGTACTAAGTGAGACTAACACAAGTACCAACTGAGACATAGAAAATCATGACTAACATAAGTTTAAAAAATGAAATATTTTTTTTTAGCGAATATTAACTGAACTGAAGTTAATTCTGAATTTGTACAGTTTAGACTGCCGCTTTGTTGTGCCTGGATCAGGATCTGGAAGTACCATTGCTATATTATTTAAAGTAACAAAAGAGGTATCTGGTATATCTGGAAAGAGAAAGCAATTGGAAAATTTAAGACTCTTACGAAGAAAAGACACTTCAAACTCATCATCAGCCACTCCTGTAACTCTTGCAACATAATAAATTTGTTTTGGGAATCTAATTACAACAAATTTATTCGTTAATATATCTTCTTTGGTCACAACGGAACCTTCAGTTTCATCATCCGGTACCCAGTCTTCAGTTTCAGAAAACGTTTCATATTCAGAATGTTCGGAAGTCTCAGTGTCTGTAGAATCCCGTTTCTTTGCCTTCTTGATCTTGTGAGATGGTTTTTTAGGTCCCTTCTTCTGTAACTCACTTATATTTCTCTTTACTTTTTGAGTTAATTCTTTTGATTTTTCCTTTTCTATCAATTTATCCTTCTCGGGCGTTTCAGTAATTATTGTACTTTTTCCCCTTACTCTTCCTTTTCTAATTTGTTTTCTCGGTAATGCTTTCGGAAATCCTTGAATATCTTCGGGTGAAATGAAGTTAGTTTCAGCTACTTTTGCATTTTTAGGAGGCGTTTTTTCAGTTAACCTTAGGTCAGGCGGAATATTTTCATTATTTATTTTCACTTCTTCCTCTGATAACGGTAAGTCAGTCTTGTGGGATGGACCGGGTTGATTTTCCTTATTTTCAGTTTCTGGATTTTCTGGGTCACAAGAATAAGGTCGATCAGTAACAAACGAAGTTAAGAAGTCGGCGTCCTTAAACACATCTGGATCAAACGGATGAATACCAGACTTTCGGAATCCCGCCACTATATTACTTGGTGTAAAAGACTTTTGCAGTACTTCTGCAATTCGGCCTGCTGAATCATAAATGGACATGGGTACTCCAGGGTGTTGTAGCATATACTTGTCACATGCAGTATAATAATATGCTTTAAAGGGTCCGTAAACGGAAATATCTAAAGGTTGCAATTTATTACTGCAATGAGGAGGAATGGTCAAAATTTGAACACCTGCTTCTCGGGCCCTTTCTACAACTTTAAGAGAAATGTGACTTTCATGGTTATCATATATAAGAAGGGTCACGTTTTCTTTTGTTGAATTGCTATGAGCAATAAAATGATTTAGGACATCCAAGAAAATGTTAGAATTCATCCATCCACTTGGGTTTGCAAAGCCTAAAGCACCTGTCGGACAATCTTTTAACATATGATTTTTAAAGTTTTTTCTGGGAAATATGAGTACCGGGGGTAAAAATGTTCCAGATGCCGAAATTATTCCACACATTGTGACTGTTTCTCCTCGTTCGCCACTTGTAGATTTATATACTTGTTTTACTCCTTTCTGTGCAACAATTCGTTTGGGATTTTGAACTGTTTGGGTGCCAGTTTCATCTAAATTGTAAATACGGGAGCCATCTGCCAAACTAGGGTATTTCTTTAAAATTTTTTGCAAATTATCAAAAAATATTTTAACGTTATGTGGATTAAAAGAAGTTAGACGTGACAAGCTACATGCTTCTGGTTTGCGAATGGAAATATCATTATTTCTTTTCATAAAGGATCTACGCCATTCTTCACCAGCCATTTTATTTTTTTCCCACGAGAGAGGGATATTAAAATCATTTTTGATTGCGAGCTCATAAGCAAGCTTTCTAGTATTCTCTACAGTCAATCCATAAGCCATTTTACTGCAAGTGATTAGATATTCTGCAAAAATTCTTTCTTGTTCTGGCTTAAATATTTGTCTATGCCGATAATTTGGTTCCATAACAGCATCAGGCTTATCTCGCTTCTTTTTAACATATCTGGCTAACGTTTGAAATTTTATATTACAGCGGTCAGCAGCAACTCTCAGTGATAAGTTTTCATTACAAACTAAATTTACAGCGTGTTCCATGGTTTCAGCACTTGTATTGCCAATTTTTCTTGGTTTAGGTTTCCGCGGCATCTATAACAAATTTATCTCTTGAAACACCATAAATTTAGTACAACAATGAAAATTTTTACATATTGATTTATGCGCAATTATACTATGCTACTAACTGAGACTGTCTCACTTTGTACCAGATATATTGTCTCACTTAGTACATTCTAACATCACATAATGAATGCCCTCAAAACCAATATATCTATTTCAATATTAATGTCTATGATCATTGAGAAAGTGAGGTTAGTAACTAAATACTATAAATGTTACATGATATCATCAATATTTTACGAAACAAATGTTACATACCATAATATATAGATACAATAAAGTAACTAACTTACCTTAAAATTCGTTTTTAATCAAAAACACCACTAAAATCAACCAAAACAATCGAAAAATTCGTAGAGGGCTTTGCTATCTGAATGTTAACAACTCACTGACAGTTGAAATAATTTAGCGGAAAATTTAAAAAGTTATTCTTGTTGTCTCAGTTAGTACTCCGTCTCACTTAGTACTACCCTCCCCTACTTCGAATAAAAATAGCGTCCAAGTTGCAAGATTATGTCGCTACCCCTTTAGATATACAAGAATTTCCCACTGGCACCTATTGTTTGACAGGTCGTTGGAATGCCTAATTGTCATAGTCTTTACGAAAATTAAAAAATTCCGACGAACCTAAACATGAGCTTAAATTAAAAAAATAAACTGTTTACGAAAAAATTTGGATGGTTTATTGCATTATGGATGGTCTAGTGTTATTATTTAGCGGTTTCTATAACAAGAAATTAATCAAAATTATGTAGTTTAAATTTTTTCAACATCGAAATTGGAGGACACATTTTAATAGTTTTAAGGTAAGAAAAAAATATTTTATAGCGTTTGCAGGCAAAAAAAGTATTTTGAAATGTGTTTCAGAAGGTCTAAAATCGTAAAAAAAAAAATTAAAAAAATAGCCCGTTCGACTGTTGGCGGATTTTTCCCGAGTTTTTTATGTGCCTTGCGCTGATTTCCTTTGGATGGTGCCCCTCAGTGTAGGGTAGGTTTTTAACCATTTTTATTTTATTTTCATTAATAAGTGAAACTTATAGGGTCCTAGTACTACCTGTACTCAGTTGGTTTTGGCTTTGGTTTTTCATGACTACGAAGGACGAATAATAATAATAATAATAATAATAATAATAATAATAACTTTATTTAGAATATATAACGGTACATACAATAGTGTATAATTACATATAAAATTGTTTGTAAATAAATAAAGTTGGTAGAGACTCTGGAAGTGTATAAAACACTTGTGTCGAGCTCATAGGAAAAAATTGGGTTCGTTAAATTTATATATATATAAATCAAATAATAATAATTATTCTAAAACTAAAAATATAAAAATATAAAAATGACATTAAAATAATTATATAAATGGAAAAAAAGAATGTGTGAGAGAAAGGTTTACAGTTATTAATCGTCTATAATGTAAAAATTTTAAGATCAATAAGATTGTGGAATTTTTCTCTTGGTAAGTTAATAATGAATTTTTTTAAAAGTTTTTTAAATATGGAAATACTATTAATTTCTTTGATTGTTTCAGGGATTGTATTGTACATAGTCGGAGCCAAGAAGACATATGACTTTTGTGTGATTGTCATGTTGGTGTCCCCCATTTTGTTGATGGTATTAGCCCATGTCCACGATGTGGCCACAAGGCAAACATTTATTTTATATATTAACATCCCAGGAGTGAAGCCCTGCGGAAGTATGAGTTCCATTATGGTATCCAGGAGTTTGGAGAACTCAATGAATTTTTGTACCGGTATGCTGGGCCCAGAACATTTAGTAATCCTAAGCTGTGGAACCAAGTGGCCTGATCCTCAATCCCGATTATGCTTTGGTGATCAACCCCCAGTACTGCTTAATGGAGTAGACGAGTGCTTGTGCCTTGGTCAGGTATAAGTAAAAACCTTCAGTGTGGTCCTTAAGAACTTTAACTTTAAATTTATTTTAATTGTTTTATTTTTATCTCGCTATGATTTTTGTCCTACACTTTTAAAGTATAGAGCATAGCATATACATTTTCATTGTATAAATATTTTCTTTTTTATATGGTATAAACCTATTTATATTTCCTTCAAGATAAATGTCTTTGTACACCACAGGTATAGATCTATATCCTAGGTAAACAATTTACCATACTTTGGGTATCATTTGTATTTATATTTAACTTAGGTCTTTTGTATTGAGTTTACATTGCCACATTATTTGACTTAATTTATTTATTAATATTAACTTATAACACTGAACTTAAAGTTCTTGTGAATTTTCTATAATCTAGGAGTTACGGATGTTCTCCTAGTATTAAACATTAAAATTTGACTTTCTATTTAAAATTAATAAGCATACTTATTATATTTCTGATTTATCAATACCCTTCGGCTATTGAAATGTCGAGGTTTATTAAAATATATTAATATACCCAGAACTGATACCTTTTTCTATGTATAATTAGTACAGTTTTTACCATAATTTAATTATTTTATGTATCTTTAAGACCAAATTTGTATATAGATATTTTCCATATCTTTCTTAGTTATCTTTCATAACTAATGCATTTATCTTTCATAGATATCTTTCACAACTACTGTTTTTATTAATAAATTGGGTTTATTAAATAGTAGTTTGATTTTTATTATATCTTGTCACTGATTAGGTACAAGTGTCTTAAGCAGATATACTTTTATATAGGTTTCTGTATTCCCTTTAATTGATACAGTGGTGCCCAGGACAGTGTCTGCCACTCAACGCCTAACTAATAGTGAAGATCCGCACCCATTGCCCGAGTAGTCGAGTGCTGAACTAGCCGAGAGCAAGGTATAGCGACTCCCAACTCTTTTTGGGTAAAATAGGCGCTATAACGTATACAAAGTTCGCAGTTTTTTATTGACACAGTTTTAAACCAAAAAATTCGAGCTGTGGCCAGTCTCAAAACTGGCACTTGTGATGAGGATGTAGCCAGTATCATCTCCATTCATATGGTCCTTCGAGCCGGATGTTATAGGAAAAAGTCACCAGCCCTCAGTAGAATTTACTACTCACATCACTCAAGAAATTAGTTTAAGTATAGCCACAGAAGAAGACCTTCCTTCATCGATCCATCTCAACTCGTAGTCATCGAGCCTGGTAAGAATTTCTACAGACTCAACGCACTTCAAGTTATTCTTCGAGCCCAACCAGCATTGCCAAATTCAGCTCAAAAATACTTTGGTAAATGTTTCAATAAGATCACAAGGTAACAGAATCATTTTTTTGAAAATAAAGAACAATTATGCGTTTTAGTTGCAAGTACATTTAATCTTGTCGGAGGCTATGAATCGTTATGAAGCGCTTCAACCAGTATTTTATAAGTTCTATATAATTTAATAATTACTCAGACATTTCATAAATTTTATTTTTGACACAACAAATCAATCATCAATGATAACAACTAACTACTTGTATATTATAAATTGAATACTAGCTACTCTTCCTACTTCCTATTTAGGTAGCTCGTATTCTAACAAATATTTTAGTATTTATTTATTTATTTGTATTCAAACGGTGTTTGTTGTATCGAACAGCCGTTTTAAGCCAAATACTTGTTTCTATCTTTCACCCTAATTACTTTTACTCACATATTACACAAAGATTCACTTTGTAAATAATTTTTTCGGACCAAAATGTTTGAGACGCGCGAATGTTGCGATACGTGACATTCGGGTTGCTCTATAGAAATGTGTCGTCATATATTTATAATCAAAATTCGTACATACTCCGCGTTTAAAATATAAAAAAATATGTAAAAAGATAAAAAAGTTATAGGTGAAACAATAAGGTTAAATCTAGTTTATAGATCGAAGAACGCGATGTAGTTACTAACTACAAATATTTTAATTATAATGTGGTAAGGGATAAAGCTTTGTGATAGGACGTATGAACAGTCCTTCACTGGTTCGTATTTTATCTAACTCTTTGGTTCAATGTAATCCATTTACTGGAGTCATAACATAATATAATTGTTTGGTTTATTTTTGATACGTACGTTACCTGTTGTAATGCCGGCCTTAGTTATTAAGTTTAAAATAGGCTTAAGTATAATTTTAATATTTGTAAATATAAATCATAATATTGTAACTAATTATTGTTAACGAAGAACTATGCAATTAAGTAGGTTACCTGTATTGACACCTAAGCAGTATGAGGTAATTTGTTTAATTAGATGGTTTTTCCAAGATAGACTGCAAGGTTCAATGAAAGAAGAATGCAGTAATTGTTTGTAATGTAACCCATATTCAAGATAAAAACAAATGATGATATATATTCGATTCGACTTTGGTTTCATTAAATAAATAGAAGATAGTCTCCTGTCCTAACATTACATGGCGATCCTGCCAGGATTCAAATATAATTTTAAAAAAGGACCCCGCAATAATCTTATGGAAAATGGGTTTCTGTCAAATTGTCTGAATTTTTGATATGTATTGTAGATTTTGTCATCCTGAAAAAAGTCTCCATGGGCACAAAGTGCCAAAATGAATATTTTGGCAGCTACGGAGCTGCCAAAGCTCCCCTGACCCGTTGCAAAACTATTCATTTTCAATACTATTTACAGATGTCAAAAGCATATTTTAATTATTCTAATATATAGGGTAATGTTTTTGAGGTCATTGGATTCAACCCTCATGTCAGATTGGACAAATTAACCGTTGACAGCTGTCAATTCACTGTCAACGAGGAATATAAAAGTAAATATCCTCTTTTCACATTGAGAGTTTGGGTTTTTGAGGTCGCTGAATTCAATTTTCATGTCAGATTGGACAAATTGACCGTTGACAGCTGTCAATTCACGGTCAACGAGAAATATAAAAGTAAATATCTTCTTTTCGCTGTCAACTGTCAATTTGTACAATCTGACATGAGAATTGAATTCAGCGACCTCAAAAACTCAAACTCTCAATGTGAAAAGAGGATATTTACTTTTATATTCCTCGTTGACCGTGAATTGACAGCTGTCATCGGTCAATTTGTCCAATCTGACATGAGGATTGAATCCAGTGACCTAAAAATTATTACCTTATATATTAGAATAATTAAAATATGCTTTTGACATCTGTAAATAGTATTGAAAATGAATAGTTTTGCAACGGGTCAGGGGAGCTTTGGCAACTCCGTAGATGCCAAAATATTCATTTTGGCACTATGTGCCCATGAAGACTTTTGTTTAGGATGACAAAATCTATAACATATCAAAAATTCAGACAATTTGACAGAAACCCAATTTCCATAAGATTATTGCGGGGTCCTTTATAACTTTTAGAATTTTTGGGTATTCTTTAAATTTTTACTTATAATAAATAATACCCATTATTACAGTATTCTTCGTCTATTCTAGTCATATGAGAACTAGCACATGAGTCTAGAACCAAACAAAATAAAAATTTTATACTTATAACCTTATCATATCAATATATTTATTTTTTAATTATAGTGGTGCAATCCCTGTAAATACAGGTAAATCTTTTTTTAAAACTAGATGTGTACTTACCCAGTCCTTTAGGCGAAATTCCACTCTTAGACCTCGGATTGACAACCCAGTAGTAATATTTCAAAGTATGAACGGTCTGCAGAACGGTAGAGACTCTTCTTACGTTCGAATAAATTTGGGTGTCAGATAGAAATTCGGTCGCTAAATAAGAGTAGAGCCTGGTCTGTACCGAGGCGGGGGTGTAGATCCACAGGGCCGGATTAAAGAGGACATGATCCAATAACTGCCATGTCAGAAATGAAAAGCAAAATAACTAAATCAAAATAGTTCACACTGTTCCCGTACTCACCCATTCACATGTTTAGTTTTTATGGATTTCATTTCAATTTTCAAATGGCTAAAGAATTATTCAGGTTAAAAGAATCGGCTTAGTGTATAAATATTGATTTACGCAAAACAACTTTTTTGGAGTATTTTTGAATTTACCATTTTATCAAAATTGTATTTATCTTAATGAATAATAAAAATACTTTATGTATGGGAAAGGTACTGGTTCGGTGGTCGCTGCAGAGACATACTGATTAAATGTCTCGCCTTGTCTCGGTCGCATGGATGCGCGTCTGCGTCAGTACCTGTATTGCGGCAGTTGGGGCGTGGCGGCAGTCATAGAGGTAAGACATGTTACACACTAAACACCTTTCTCAAAAGCAAAAAAGCCCTGACTTGACGTAGTCCTTCGGGTGTCTCCTGTCGTTGTCTCGGTCGCTTGTACATGTCTCGGCAGCGACCATCGAACGAGTACCTTTACATAGTAGCTTTGTCAATTACTAATAAAAAAATGCACTATTTGAGTATATCTTTTGTAGATTTTATAAAAATTGATAGCTGCCAACAGTTTTTTAATAAGCTTCTCTATTTAAAAATTTTATGTTTTAAAGCAGCTGCACTCAACTTTTTTTTCTTTCGGGCCACATAAATCTGTTTGTTATGCTACACGGGAAACAATATTTTTGGGTGATAACTAGGCCACTTTTTTGAAATGTAAATAAAGGACAATGGGCGAGGGATAGGGATCCGATATAAATATTTTCTAAAAAAAGTCCTCATATTGTTTTAGTTTACATATTTTCAAAAAAAGGTCCTCATGTTGTTTTAGTTGTTTTAATATGCTTTGAAAAAGTCGCAAGGACAATTTGTTTCAAAAAAGGACTGTAGGTCAACCCTTCAAAGGCTACCGTGACCATATGGTAACACAGGCAACGCTGCACAAAATCAGCTGACATATTTACGGATATCTAAAAGAACGTGAAGAAGCGATGAAATCTATTTAGTTGAGATCGGTACTTTATTATGTGAACGTGTCGCATTATTATTTTACTGCTTTCTCATTCATAGTAGTGGTTTACTGATGTGTTCGCTGGAATTTGAAATAGAAATGGAACCCAATTTTGTATAAGTATCAAATTTCTATTTCAAACTGAATAGTTTTTGTTTATGTTTGTTTCAATAGTTAGTGAAATGTATTAAGAGTTTCTAGATAATATTAGATTTTGAGACCCCCTCTTTGTACGAAAGCAATTTTGATGCATACTTGACTGTGACCGTATGGTGACACTAGCCGAACTTGAGAGAAATTGGTATTTTTTTGTTTCAGGCGAGGTTCTCTCTCAAAGAAGCCTTAGATATGATATACAACGACGAAGATGACAACAATGGTGTGTGTGACATATAGATATTACCACCGAAACCGAATGTACTGACAGACGAAGATTCGGGTGATGAAGAAAGCAGGGAAATGGATAATTTATCACGTAGCCAATTATAAACTGCTGCAGAAATCCGATTTTCCAATAATACACGCATAACTGGCTTCGAAAATGTTTCAAAGGAAGCACAGCACAAAGCGGAAAATGAAGAAGATAGTGAAGGAGACAATAGTTTATTGGAAAGTGAAGTAAGTCAGTTTGAAAAATGTGGTCCAAGTACTAGTTCACAAAACGAATTCAAGAAGAAAGCAGCAAAAGAAAGTAAAAGAAACATTTAGAAGAACTTGGATCGATGGTGATATTCTGAAAACGACAGCAATTTTTCCGCAGCCAGATTATACTGATTTTATAGGAAAATCATCAACATATTTATTGGAATTGTTCATCGATGACGATACTGTTTGTTTGTTAGTAGAAGAATCAAATAAATATGCGCTGTTCCTAAATTGTTCAGAACCCAAAATAGAATATGATGTAATGAAGTGTTTCATCGGTATACTTATTTTGACCGGGTATTACTCTCTTCCCGGAAAATGTTTTTACTGGGATTCAGAATCCGACATGGGTAATCAGTTAGTAAAGGAAGCAATGCGCCGAGATAGATTTAGATAGATGCGTTTTTTGCATTGCGCAGATAATAACAAACCCAATAACAAAGACAAAATCTGAAACACTTACACCACTCATCATTGAAAAGCTTCACAAAAATTATTTAAAATATTTTAAGCCGACAAAAATATGAGGTACGACGAATTTATGATAAAATATTATGGCAGACATAGATGCAAACAGTTTATTCGCGGAAAGCCAATTAGGTTTGGCTATAAAGTGTGGAGTTTAAATGCCGAAAATGGCTACCTAATCGACTTTGATATATATCAGGGAACGAATCCAAAATCAGTTACAGAGTATGACAAAAAATTTGGAAAAACCACTTCTCCGTTACTTCCAATGCTAGACTCCTTGCCAGAGGGTGATCTTCGTTATCAAATTTTAACAGACAATTTGTTTACAAGTTTTAGTTTGTTAACTGAGCTAAAGAGAAGGGGCTATGGAGTTACAGGAACCGCCAGAGAAAATAGGATTCCAAAGGAGTGTCCAATATCTACTAAATTAGACATGAAGAAAAAATAGAGGTTCCATCGAATCTAAAATTTCAAAAGATGAAGGTGTAATACTGGTACGTTGGACTGAGAATGCTCCTGTTACCATGGCCTCGATTTCTTATGGAATTCAACTCACTTCTTTGGTAAAAAGATATTCACAGTCTGAGAAGAAAATTATTCATATTCCCCAGCCCCATCTTATAAACACCTATAATAAATATATGGGTGGGACAGATCGAATGGACGAGGATATTGCTCGCCATAGAATCGGTATCAGAAGTAAGAAATGGTATTGGCCTTTACTAACTTGGCTTCTAGATACAGTATTACATAACGCATGGACTCAATATAAAAGTGCAGGTCATTCAATCACCAATTTGAATTTCAGAAAAGAAATTGTGAAGGTATACCTTACTAGATTTAAAACTGTCCCAAAAATATCTGGAAGACCAACAATCAGCCGAAATAGTGTCACTTTGAATAGGATTTCTGATGATATCAGGTATGACCATAAGGACCACTTAGTTAGTCCAGTTCCAAATAACAAGAGGAGAAGATATGCTGGAGAAGGTTGCTGCTCTGTTGGCCGAACATAGTGTAATAAATGTGACTTGGTACTATGTATTGAATGTTTTTATATATTTCACACCAACTAACATGTTCGACATTTTTGTGTTTGTATTGAGCTAGTGTGACCATATGGTTATACCATTTTTTTGTAAAAAATAAAGAAAAAAAATTAAAAAACCTTATTCTCCTCATCATTAATAAATATAATTTAGTCATTAGAATCGATAAATTTGCTCTACTTAAAAAATAATAATTCCGCCTTTGAAGGGTTAAATTCCTAATAATAGTGTTTGGGGCTGCACCAAAAAAGCTTGGAGGGCCGCACAAAACAGCTTGGAGGGCTGCAGGTTGAGTATGGCTGTTTTAAAGAATTATAACAAGGGCTGGACGATTAGCAAAATAAATAATCAATTATTTAAATTTAATCGATTTATTTGTAATTAATCGATTGCTTTCGATTATTCTAGAGATTATTTTCCATTAATCAGTTATTTTAAAATAATTAATTAGTCAGCAAATCTATATTAGCGATTAATAGTTAAATTAATTATTTCTGAATATTCGGATAATCGATTACTAGATAAATAGATATTATTTAATTGATCTTTAATCTTACTATATTCGATTTTTATTAATTCATCAATTATAAGTAAATATCTAATAATATTAATAAGGTAATTAAACAATGGTTTTATAATATCGAATTATCGAGCTAAAAGCAACATTTTTGTATTTTTTGTGCTCCCTGTTAATTTAAATTTAACTCAAAATTTTGCAACGTCAAAAAAGTTTTTTTTTATGCGAAAGCTTTAATTATAATTAGTCCCTAATTCACTCTCTTACGAGTGAATTTCAACCCATGAAGCTTACTGAGTTTTTGTGAGGAAGGGACGACTATTATTATAATTATTATTAATATTATTTGCCGTGGCGCTTCAGGGGCGACTTAAAGAAGATTGATGGTACCATTTGACTTACAGGTAAGGAAAATCCAGAAAACCTCACTCATGTCATATCAATAGAAATTAAATTTCAGAACGTATATTATTTTAATTACAAGATATTTTTCATTTACTATTTAAAAAACCCCTAAAACACCCTTTTAATAAACCATCCAAACCATCTTGCATTTTTGAAACTAAATATTGTATTTCATAACATCAAATTCTCAAAGTTTGTTACCCACGACACATTTTCCATCACATTGAAAGAAAATCTATTTTTTGTATTTCCTTTAAAATCGATTAATCGGTTAATAGGTCATACGATTATTTTGATTAATTGAATAATCAAAATCGAATATAATTCTCTTTGAAAAATCGAAAATAATCGATTAATTAAAAAACCGGCAAATCGATTAAATATTTTTCTAAAAAAAAAAAAATCAAATAAACGTAAATTGATTAATAATCTATTATTAATTAGTGTGCCCAACCCTAGTTATAACTATTTTGTATTGGCACTGTTGCTAGTTTTTAGACATTGTCCAAAATATATGTAAAAGATAAAATACTCAAATAGTGAATTTAAAAAATAATTTTGTTGTAAATAAATATTTTTTAATTAAATTTTGATAGGTATTGCCATAGATCACACTGTATATAATCTTACAATAAGGTATTAATGGGCAGTACAGAAATTTTAAAAGTATGATATACAAAATTACTATTTTCTCATTACTTACTTTTTTTGTAAGATTATATATATATATATTGTAAACATCTTTATAAAGTATTTTCGTTGATTTTTTTTGTTTACGTTGTATTCAAAACGTATTTAAAGAAAATTGTTAACTTTGGCCAGTTTCATAAAAATATTATGAATTTTAGTTGTTTTACGCAAGGAAGTCTATATTAATTTTAACAGGAAAGTGAATTTTTAATAAAACTTTAATACTTTATTAAATAATATTATTTTAACGAAGAATTGTTTGATAAGCACATAAAAAGTTGTCTATAAGTAACACAAGACTTTCATACTTCACTGATATAGTCCAATAAATCACTGATCTATAAAACCACTTTAGGATGTAACATAATAGAAAATATGTAGAAAATGCCAAATTATTACCGGATGACATATAACCTCAGTTATAATTTCACATTCAATTTTTAAATGAAGTGTGTGTAAAATCCTTAAATTTATAATAATTCGTTATTAGAAGGTTACCTAGATTTAATCTAAACAAAACGAGAAAATTACTGATTTAAATTGTTATTAAGTCATTCAAGATAACAATAATAATGAAAATTAACAACTCTAAGTTTTTTACACAATTAATGAACACATTAAGAAGATAAAATGTTTATATTGTTACCATTTCTAAACAATGTCCTAAATTTAATAAAACGTATTTTATTTTATTTTATGGACGCATATTGATTTTTTATTTTATTTTATTTTTGATAAATAGCGATATATCATCCAAGTCAGGTAGGCTTTAAGTACGTTGGAATTTGAAAAAAAAATGTACACTAAAAAGTACCCATTTAACATAGTAAATTAATAAAAAAAAGCGGGTAATCCACTAATTTCTGAGAAAAACTTAAAGTTACAATATTTTGATGTTTCTAACCTAACATGTAGATGAGCAGAGAGCTGGCCCACTACTTCCAAAGTCGCCGCTAGATGGCGCCACCTCTCAGTGGTGAACAATTGAAACTCGGTTAAGCGGTTTACGACTCGGCTAAGCGATCCAAGATGGCGGTCATCGTTTACGTGAACTTATATAGATTATCGTTGAACAGAAAAATTATGCGCAGAACGAAAGCCAGAAGGGCCTAAAACTTTTATCTTTGTTATTGTTGGTCCGATTCAAACGGGAAAAACAGCATTATGTAGATACCTCGGTATAGATTAACGTCGAACAGAAAAATCAAGCGCATAATGAAAAGCCAGAAGGGCCTTGGCGTGTTTCTCGGATATTACCAGTCCGATTCAAAGGGGGAAAACGACATTATTTAGAGAACGCGGTAAAGATGAACGTTGAAGAGAAAAACCATGCATAGAACGAAAGCCAGAAGGGCCTAAGCTTCAATTTCTATTATTACTAGTCCGATTCAAGCGGAAAAAACGGTATTACGTAGAGAACGTGGTATAGATGAACGTTGAAGAGAAAAATCGACGTTACGTTAGACGTTTCGTTTGTCGTTTGACGTGTTCGTTTGACGTTTTCGTTTGACGTTTTCATTTGACATTTTCGTTTGACGTTTTCGTTTGACGTTTTCGTTTGACGTTTTCGTTTGACGGTTTCGTTTGACATTTTCGTTTGACGTTTTAGTTTGACGTTTTCGTTTGCTGTTTAGTTTAACGTTTTCATTTGACGTTTGACGTTTGACTTTTTACGTTTGACGTTTTACGTTTGACGTTTTTCGTTTGACGTTTGCTGTTTGACGTTTGACGTTTAGTTTAACGTTGCGTTTCTACCAAAAGTGGCAGTATCGAAGGTATCGTTTCAAACGCAAAGTACTTCAACTAAAATAACTAACTACTACAACTAGGTTGGTCGAGCGGTCTAACGTAAGTCCATCCTCCGAATAGTCAGTATTGAGATGTCTAGCGAAGAGAATAGACGTAGAATTGAAGATTTTGGCGTAAAGGTTAGGGAACTGAATAGACATAAAATTATATGAATATAAAAAACAAGTTTTAAGAGATTTGACAAATTTAAGTCTTTGAGAGATATCCTCCTAATCAGTATCCACTTAGAAGAATCCAACCGACGCAAATATGGCCATCTTAAAGGCTAATTTCATTATACTAACGGCTATATTAAACGTGTTGTATAAAAACGTGCCGAGTGGCGTACAACAGATGGCGATACGGTTTGACAAGCAAACAGAATTTTCATGGCAGTGTTGCCAAGAGATTTAGTTAGTAACAAGACCTTGTCCTTTTATTTCAAGCTATCCTACCGCTTTCTCGGCTACGTTGTACGGCCACTCACGATAGAATAAGTAAATATTGGGAAGACGTCATCTCTTAAAAACCCATAAATCAACATTTTTTATAAGGATCATTTATGTAAACGTATTCTTAGAATTATATCTGTCATGCTGTCATTACAAATGTGCGGTTTTGCCAAGTGCCAATTAATATCAACGAAAAAGAAGGTACGACTTCCATTGGCCTTTTCGTTTTTAGCATATTTCTTTAAATAAAACGCTAGTGAATTGTAAAAATTTTCGTCTCTGGAGGCGTTGGTATTTTGGGATGCAAGACATTATTTTTATCTACAACTGTCATTATATGGATGTATTATATGCGTATCTAAGGCAACATAAAGCAATCCATATATCACTAGTGAGAACATATTCGTATTACACGATTTTTGTCAATTATACCACACTAGAATTAAAAATCATTAGATCTAGTATGCGTTTGACAAGTTAGTTGACAGCATGTTGACAGTTATTCGTTGTTCCCGATTCTTTTTTGAAATTAAACTTAAAATATTAAGCCCGTTTTAAGTGTTTATCAATTAAAAAAATGGAAGACGATGATTACATGGAACTAACACCTCCTGAAATCCGCGACGCTTCTAAAGTGACGTCGTTGGAATTATTACCTGAAATATCGAGGAAAAATTATGAGATTGCATACAACAAATTTATGTCGTGGAAACAAACAAAAAATATATCCTCTTTTTCCGAAGACACTGTGCTTGTATATTTTATGGAAATTTCTAGTAAATACAAATCGTCTACTTTATGGACAAACTATTCCATGCTAAAAAGCATGTTAAACATCAAGCACAATGTCGACATTGATAAATATCCGAGATTACGTGCTTTGTTGGAAAGACGATCCGAAAATTACGAACCTAAGAAATCTGAAGCTCTGACTGGTGAACAAATTGAGAGGTTTATAAAGGAAGCCCAAGATTTTAAATATCTTGGAACAAAGGTAAAAACTCGAATCGAAAATCAAAATTCTTTAACTTAATCTACACATTTTTTTAAGGTTGCCTTGATTATGGAGGTCATGGGTGCTTGCCGATCCTGTGAATTAAAGAATATGAAAATTGGTGATTTAAGATGTTTTGAGGGATGTTTTCAAGTAAACGTGCCACACACAAAAACCAAAGTCCCAAGGAATTTCACAATTGTGAATAATTTTTTCAAAATCGTTAAAAAATATATAGACCTCCGAAAATGCACCACAAGATTGTTTCTCAATTTCCAAAAAGGAAAGTGTACAAAACAAGTGATAGGAATAAACAAGTTTAGCGCAATGGGAAAGCAAATTGCTACGTTTCTACAATTACCAAACCCTGAGAGATATACTGGCCATTGCCTCAGGCGTTCATCTGCAACATTGGTTGCTGATTCTGGAGCTTCAATGACAACATTAAAACGTCATGGAGGCTGGAATTCCGCCTCCAGAAGGGTACATCGCCAATTCAAAAAAGAACAAAATAGAAACAGCTCAAGCAAGCAAAACTGTGTTGGTCTAAATAATCTATCATCTTCTGACAGTGATCGTCATGATTCTGTACTCATCAATAGCAACACTAATTTTTCTTTAAAAAACAATAATCTCAATTTTTAGCAACAAAGTCCATGGTTTTCTACTGTTACTAGTAATAACATTTGCCAATTTTTTCGTGTACTTATCAAACAATTTTTATATTACAAAATAATAATTTAAAAACCAGATTGAAACTAAAAAACAACCAATTCAGGATCACATTAAATAACCTGTCAAAATTAAATGTATCCAAAAATTTATATATAAATTAAATCGCGAATTTTCTTTTGAAATGGATAAAAAAATAATTCAATACGTGATGTAATAAAATTAGTGCCTAAATAATCTCATGCAGCAGGTATGCGCTTAGAGAATCAAATGATGAAATTGGACAAATATCGCAAATTATTATTCAACTGATTGGAAAAACGTTGCAAAAATAAAAAAGCTGAAAAAATTTATACTAGGAATGCTTGGGCAGCCATTTTGGAACTGAAAGAGTTCGGAAAAAGGCAAGATTAGACAAAAAAAACTTCAACATGCATGGATAAGTACAGTTTTAAAGTTGGGTATAAGCATACACATTTTTTTTTCGGGTCGTCTCATGGTGATTCAAATTCTTCGTAATTTGATTTTTGTTTTCTAAAGGAAAAACTACATATAAAATATTTTACTTTTTATGTCAACAATTTGGAATACGGAATCAAAATTATGACGCTTCGTCTTCCATTTTTTAAACTTATCTGTGTATAGAAGGAAATTGATAACCAACAAATTAAAATAAGTTAAAATTTAATATAATATATTTTTTACGAAGAATTTGAACCAAGGTAGGTATAATAATTATTGGTGTGCCAAAATGTGTAATATTCAACATTATATGATCATTATATTTATGAAAATTCAAGTTTATTTTAATTAAGATTTATATATTTAAAGTTTCTAATATTAAACCTATCAACAGTCTAATTTTTATTTATCTATCTCTACCTATATAAATGTTAGTAAAATAAAAACTAAACTAGATTAAAAATATTTACAAGTTATCAATAAACTAATTCAAAATCTTTGAATTATATTTTTTTCTTTAACAAAAATCAGTGCAGGTGAGGGAGTATATTTTTAAGTTGTGCTAATAAATTCTAAGTACATGCAGGCCAACAAACTTTCAACTAAATTATAAGAAAATACAACTAAAATATTTTACTGTTTAATAACATCTAATTAAAGACCGGCAGTATAAAATGTCTTGTGGACAGTGTGGTTAAGTATTGTGGACAGTGTGGTTAAGTATTGTAAAGTGGTTAAATTTTGTGGAGAGGGCGATCAAGTCTTTTTGATATTTTTACTTCCCTCTATAAAACGGAAGTATTGTAATCGTGAAAAAGTCACCTTCCGAGATTATTTCTGATTTTCACGTTTCAGGTTTTCACGTCCCTAGATTACGAAAAACATCTTCCACCATTATGTCTGTCGTCTGTCGTCTGTCGTCTGTCGTCTGTCGTCTGTCGTCTGTCGTCTGTCGTCTGTCGTCTGTCGTCTGTCGTCTGTCGTCTGTCGTCTGTCGTCTGTCGTCTGTCGTCTGTCGTCTGTCGTCTGTCGTCTGTCGTCTGTCGTCTGTCGTCTGTCGTCTGTCGTCTGTCGTCTGTCGTCTGTCGTCTGTCGTCTGTCGTCTGTCGTCTGTCGTCTGTCGTCTGTCGTCTGTCGTCTGTCGTCTGTCGTCTGTCGTCTGTCGTCTGTCGTCTGTCGTCTGTCGTCTGTCGTCTGTCGTCTGTCGTCTGTCGTCTGTCGTCTGTCGTCTGTCGTCTGTCGTCTGTCGTCTGTCGTCTGTCGTCTGTCGTCTGTCGTCTGTCGTCTGTCGTCTGTCGTCTGTCGTCTGTCGTCTGTCGTCTGTCGTCTGTCGTCTGTCGTCTGTCGTCTGTCGTCTGTCGTCTGTCGTCTGTCGTCTGTCGTCTGTCGTCTGTCGTCTGTCGTCTGTCGTCTGTCGTCTGTCGTCTGTCGTCTGTCGTCTGTCGTCTGTCGTCTGTCGTCTGTCGTCTGTCGTCTGTCGTCTGTCGTCTGTCGTCTGTCGTCTGTCGTCTGTCGTCTGTCGTCTGTCGTCTGTCGTCTGTCGTCTGTCGTCTGTCGTCTGTCGTCTGTCGTCTGTCGTCTGTCGTCTGTCGTCTGTCGTCTGTCGTCTGTCGTCTGTCGTCTGTCGTCTGTCGTCTGTCGTCTGTCGTCTGTCGTCTGTCGTCTGTCGTCTGTCGTCTGTCGTCTGTCGTCTGTCGTCTGTCGTCTGTCGTCTGTCGTCGTCGTCTGTCGTCTGTCGTCTGTCGTCTGTCGTCTGTCGTCTGTCGTCTGTCGTCTGTCGTCTGTCGTCTGTCGTCTGTCGTCTGTCGTCTGTCGTCTGTCGTCTGTCGTCTGTCGTCTGTCGTCTGTCGTCTGTCGTCTGTCGTCTGTCGTCTGTCGTCTGTCGTCTGTCGTCTGTCGTCTGTCGTCTGTCGTCTGTCGTCTGTCGTCTGTCGTCTGTCGTCTGTCGTCTGTCGTCTGTCGTCTGTCGTCTGTCGTCTGTCGTCTGTCGTCTGTCGTCTGTCGTCTGTCGTCTGTCGTCTGTCGTCTGTCGTCTGTCGTCTGTCGTCTGTCGTCTGTCGTCTGTCGTCTGTCGTCTGTCGTCTGTCGTCTGTCGTCTGTCGTCTGTCGTCTGTCGTCTGTCGTCTGTCGTCTGTCGTCTGTCGTCTGTCGTCTGTCGTCTGTCGTCTGTCGTCTGTCGTCTGTCGTCTGTCGTCTGTCGTCTGTCGTCTGTCGTCTGTCGTCTGTCGTCTGTCGTCTGTCGTCTGTCGTCTGTCGTCTGTCGTCTGTCGTCTGTCGTCTGTCGTCTGTCGTCTGTCGTCTGTCGTCTGTCGTCTGTCGTCTGTCGTCTGTCGTCTGTCGTCTGTCGTCTGTCGTCTGTCGTCTGTCGTCTGTCGTCTGTCGTCTGTCGTCTGTCGTCTGTCGTCTGTCGTCTGTCGTCTGTCGTCTGTCGTCTGTCGTCTGTCGTCTGTCGTCTGTCGTCTGTCGTCTGTCGTCTGTCGTCTGTCGTCTGTCGTCTGTCGTCTGTCGTCTGTCGTCTGTCGTCTGTCGTCTGTCGTCTGTCGTCTGTCGTCTGTCGTCTGTCGTCTGTCGTCTGTCGTCTGTCGTCTGTCGTCTGTCGTCTGTCGTCTGTCGTCTGTCGTCTGTCGTCTGTCGTCTGTCGTCTGTCGTCTGTCGTCTGTCGTCTGTCGTCTGTCGTCTGTCGTCTGTCGTCTGTCGTCTGTCGTCTGTCGTCTGTCGTCTGTCGTCTGTCGTCTGTCGTCTGTCGTCTGTCGTCTGTCGTCTGTCGTCTGTCGTCTGTCGTCTGTCGTCTGTCGTCTGTCGTCTGTCGTCTGTCTGTTGGCGCGATAGCTCAAAAACAAATTTATAGAAAAACTTCAAATTTTGTATGTAGATAAGGTTCCTTTTTGGCTCAAACCCAGTTATACTTTCGTTCAGTTATATACAGGGTGATCAGTTTTTAAAATAAAAATTTAAAGTCGGCAGATTTCGACTGAAGTTGGCCCAAAAGTCTGGAAACGGCCAATTATCTCGTAAATTGCTAATCCTAATTGTACAAAATAAATAAAACAATCATGGACAAATGTGGTAGACGCATTCTACCATCGATTAGGTTATTGTCAACTCACAAATGGAGCACATTTTGAACACTTGATAAAGTAACCATTATATTAAAAATGTTATTGTTATAATCTTTCAATTGTTACTTTTTAATGTAGTTGAAAATAGTTTGTATTAAAAAAATTATTTAGACAATTAGGCGTTGCCAGACTTATTTTATTTATTTAAGACCTTTCGGACTACATAAAATCATAAGTGTTACATATGGTTGAACTCGTATTGAATAGGAGATTCCAATAATGACTGAATATACAGGGTGATGAATTTGAAAAACCAAAGTGACTAATATTTTAAGAGAAAAGGCAAATCTGGCAACATTGCAAATATCAAATCTGGAATCACCGTATTCCAAAATAGGTGTACTCCAAATTTTGTACAATTAGGACTAGCAATTTACGAGATAATTGGCCGTTTCCTGACTTTTGGGCCACTCTGTATATTTAAATACCGGTAGTATAAAATGAATAGAGTAAATTCATGTGGATAGTATAATTAAGTATTCTTGCTGGCAGTGTGGTTAAGTGTTTTAGACAGTGTAGTTAAGTATTGTAGATAGTACAGTGGTCTTGTAGACAAAGCGGTTAAGTCTTGTGGATAGTGTGGTTAAGTCTTGTGGATTGCAAGATACCAATTTTATATTTTTTTTTTCGTGA
This sequence comes from Psylliodes chrysocephalus, assembly GCA_927349885.1. NCBI lineage: Eukaryota > Metazoa > Arthropoda > Insecta > Coleoptera > Chrysomelidae > Psylliodes > Psylliodes chrysocephalus. The sequence goes on from OV651818.1 coordinate 5,774,368, forward strand.
TATTTTTTCACAAAATCTGCTATGTAAATGAAAACTACATGAAAAATTAGCACGACATGTAAACCAGGAATCTAAAAATGGTCAACATTCTAAATTAAAAAAGAAAAAAGAACATTTAGATGGGTTATGTTGATCAGTTAATAAAATCTGTTCTAAAATATGGGTAATCATATTATATTTCAAATAAATAAAAAATGGAAATAGCGAATTGCCAAATAAATAATAAGCGATTGTTTTCTACAGTTTTTTTGCTCAATACACTTTGAATTAAGTTAATAGAAACATAATCCAACATACCTACTAGCCCCTAGAACACGTATGTATGCAAAAAAAATAGCCCCAAACTGATACTAAAAGTAAAGTTTACATAATTTGTATGTTAACTACAAAACAACTTCCAATTCTTCCACTTTATTTCATATTTTAGAACTTATTTTTGGTCATTTAACTGATAATTAACCTATATCACACTGAAAATACTTTGCACTAGATTACACACTGATCTAAATACTATTTTATACTAAGATCAGGCACTAACGATCGTAAAATTATTACAAATGAACGATTGCTCGAGAGTAAATTAAAAAGTATGGTAAAAAAGGAGTCGAGTAAAATTATTTTTTAAAGAAACGGTGGGCGTAAAGAACTGGGGGATATACAGGAACGAAGAAGCTGTTAAAAAAAAATAATACAAAGTAGGAAGGTGCCAATTTTTTTGCTTGATCCTATTACCAACTTTCCAGCTTTAAACAGACGAGTTCGCGTAGATAATTATCTCGAGTAAGTTATTCCAATGAATCATAGCTTAAATTAAAAATAATTGTATTCTCTACAAGATGGTATTGGATTGCTTATGAAAAACTTAACTTCATTTATAATTGTCTCCATTTGAAAAATCCGTTTTTGATACGCGATAGAAGAGGGTCGCCCACACTATTCCATAGGACAGACAAGAATAAAAAATGGCGCTGATGGTTAAAATTAAATAATACAGGTTAAAGTAAACAATGTAGGGAACACCGCTGACAAGCTGAATGATATTGAAAGTGCAGTGAGAAGTTAAGATGTTAAAAACGGTACCATTACAATAATTGAAATATCCTCAGATGATTCGGGAGATGTTTTCGTTCAGAAAATCGATAATTTTTATAATTTAACGAAGATTTACCAAACTTTCTAACCGACTCTCAAATTATATGTTTTAGAATAATCGTTCCAGTTGAAAATACCATACCTGTTTTAGCAGCAATTCGCTATTGGCACTTAGACAGGTAACGAGATACTTTGTTAAACTGAGAAAAGATTGTAGTACGTCTATCGTCAAATGATCTCTAGACGACCGTTGTAGCATGAAACTAATCACTAAGAATCCACGATTCTGTATCATGTGTTGCTGAACCGTCGGGGAGGTCTCCACCAGTTCGCAGATGAAGCCCAGCAGTTTGGCGCTAAAAATGAAAGAAATATTTTTTTATGCTTTAATATATTTTTTGAAGTATAATAAGGATGAGGTATCTATCAGAATTAACAAAAAATTAGAACTTCTTAATAAAAATTCGAGAAATGTTTTAGTTGTTTTGGTTTATTTTTGCTATATCCACGAAAATTTATCAGTTTTGAGAAATCGGAAATAACTAAAACACACCGGTAACCACTAATTCTTTATTTCACGAGTTTACTTAACATTTCGCTAATTACGACTGACCAATATACCTGCGCAGGTGAGCTCGTCTCAATCGTAGTTCGTACATGATATAAAACAAGCTGTAGAGATGGGCGCTGCGTAATATTTGTAACTATTCAGTTACCATACATTACAAGTTTTTCCATGACGAAAAATATATAAAAAGTAGGTAATGACTGAAATAATAGTATCAACTTGAATCGTTTTAAGCTTTGGAATTGTTCAAAGACTCAATTTCAAAAACCAATAAATCTAGGGCCGTAAACTAAAGCTAAATACAAATGAAAAGCGATTAGAGAATAAATTCGAAATTGAAATGTTTTCTCTGAATCGGCTTTCATTGTATAAATACACGGGATATCTCGTTTAAAATTAATAAAAACAAATTAAATAATTTCAAAAAAATCTTACCACAATGTCGGATCTCTTTTAGCGTCTGAAGAATTATTGGATTCGTAAGGCAGGTCTAGTTGCGAAAATAAAGGAAACAGAACTTGAATGCCTCCAACCGAATTTAAAGTACTATGGATGGAGTGGGTTATCACTGCTTTCACATCCTGTAAAAATTAGATATTGTAATAAGTAATCATTTCTTCAAACAAAGTATTTTCAATAAATCATCATTATTAATCACTGGGCATACTGAACCAAAGAAAAAATACTGAAAACACTTGTGTAGAATTTTCTATCAGATTATATACAGTCTTCAACAATATCATATCTCACGTGACTAAAATTAACATTATTAACTTCAGTAGTAGCCCCAAAAAAAATGACACTGGACTATTTGACCGAGCTGATACCTACTCAATTATCATAAGAACCACTACGGCCATATTTATTACATTTCTCGTTTTGTCAGATCACGTAAGATACGGGTTTTATACATTGTCGGTGACTAACTATTTCTAATTGCATTTTTAGTTTAAATTTTTAATTAAGTTTTAAGTCTTAAAAAGTTCTGGTAAAGTTTTGTCTTAAAAAAGGTTTAAAACTTAATTATTAAGTTTTAGGACTTAATTTTGGTTTTAGAACTTATTTGCGTTTTAATTCGTAATTAGTTTTAGGACTTGTTTAGGATTTAATTCAGATTTAAATATTAATTGCGCTTTAATTCGTAATTAAGTTTTAAGTCATAATTAAGTATTAATTAGGTTTTAAGTCTTAATTACGTTTTAAAGCTTAATTTCCTTTTAATTCGTAATTAAGTTTTAAGTCTTGATTAAGTTTTAAGTCTTAATTAGATTTTATAGATTAATTCTTAATGAAGTTTTAAATCATAATTGCGTTTTAATTCGCAATTAAATTTTAAGTCTTTGAGTCTTGGTTAAGTTTTAAGTCCTAATTAGGTTTTAAACCTTTTAAGTCCTAATTGGGTTTTAAGTGTTAAGTCTTGATTAAGTTTTAAGTCTTAATTCTTAACGAATTTTTAAATCATAATTGCGTTTAATTTCATAATTAAGCTTCAAGTTCAATGGAATTTTAAATCTTAATTAAGTTGAAAGTTTTAGTAAAGTAATCTGTTAAATAAGTTCTATAACTTAAATAAGTTTTAGGACCTGTTTAGGTCTAATTAAGTTTTAATTTTTAATAGCCTTTTAATTCGTAATTAAGTTTGAGTCTTGGTTAAGTTTTCAGTGTAAATTAGGTATTAAGTATTATTTATGTTTTAAGTATTAATTAATTTAGTTTTATTTCTTGACTAAGTTTTAAATATCAATTGCGTTTTAATTCATAATTAAGTTTTAAGCCTTGGTTAATATTTAGGTCTTAAAAAAGTTTTAAACCTTCATTAGGTTTTAAGTCTTAATTAAAGTTGAAGTTTTAATTCTTAATCAAGTTTTCAAATTCTAATTGAGTTTTAATTCGTAATTACGTTTTAAGTTCAAATTAAGTTTAAAGTCTTAAGTAAAATTCTTATTAGTTTGTAAGGCTTAATTCTTGATTAAGTTTTAACTCTCAATTGTATTTTAATTCGTAATTAAGTTTTAAATTTTTGTAAAATATTACGTCTTAATTAAGTTTTAAGTCTCAATTATTGATCAAGTTTTATATCCTAATTGCGTTTAAATTCGTAATTAAGTTTTAAGTTCTTATTAAGTGTTAAGTATTATTAGATTTTAAGTCGCAATTCCTGATTTTGTTTTAAATCTCAATTGCGTTTTATTTCGTAATTAAGTTTTGAATCTTGGTTAAGTTTAAAGTCTTAATTATGGTTTTAGAAGTATTCATTCAACATGTTTAAAAACTTTGCTTCTACAGCATTCTACAACTGCTAATTGTTATATTACAATATTTCATCGGGTGTACCGCAGTGTTTACATTCTGGCCCTATTTTCTTGCTAATTAATGATCTTTTGTCCTGTTTTAACCATTCTCATTGTACTATATAATATACGAGTATGCTGATGATTTAAAATTGGCTGGTACTGTAGAATCTCATATTTAATATCTAACAGTCTGTTAAAATAATTTCAAGTATTTTTTAGACAACTATTTAAAACTAAAGATCATATACATATTTTATTATATTTATATTCATTACTCAAGAATTACTTGATGCAAAATGAACAGGCATCAATTTGACGCTTTTATTCTCTGTGTTATATACGTTCTTTGCGTCTCATTATAGTTAGAAGCTTAATGTAGTTACGACAAATTAGTTAACTATTATTTGCTTTCCAGATTCAGAAACATTACATTACACTTTCCAAACATTTTCACAGCGTCTTGTAAATAGTACGAAATGGGGAAAGTTTCTGAATCTGTAAAATCACATAACATTCCGTTGTTGGTTTTAGGAAATAATAGTTAAATATTTTGGTAATTCGTGTTCTATAAGGATGGGTTTTTAGTGTTTTTAGAAGAAACGTAAAGCAAAGTTTTTAAGCTATGGCGTAATTCCTTATTTATATCTTTTTGTAGAAAAAAAAAGGGGTTGTGTTTAGACGTTAGGCAATCATTCGATAGAGCATTGCATGATAAACAGTATCTTCTGATGCATTTTTACAGCTTACTAAAATCATTCTTATCAGACAGGTATGTTAGGTATCTTATATTTATACTCTCAAATCTTCTGGAATATCTCCTCAAATTAGAATAATAGCTTATAAACTAGAAAATAAAAATTAACGAATGCAAATCAAAACACATAATGTTCTGTTCCTGTACATTTATATATTTTGTTTTCTATTATTTTTATATACATATATATTTATTTTTATTTGGACATATATTTATATTTTGTTTATGACCGCTTTGCGTTTGTTATAATTCATATTTCATAATTTTTATATTTAATTACGATAAAGGTTTACTTGATTCATATTTCTCCATTTCCCCCTATTCTAATAGTCAACCGTCCTAATGCTATACTTTGAATCATTTTTTTGTCCTTTACCGATTTGGAAGTCTGTCGAATTGCGAAACACAACGAAAACGAACGCTATCGTGTTAAATTGTGGACTATTCAGTTTAAAATTAATCCCAACCGGCAAAATTTTGTGAACCTGTTAATACGGCTTTTATTTACCTCGCATTGCGCGACTTCGAGGGAAGTTTCATCCCCAGGACATAAGGAAGACAATTGCCCTTCCCTCCTATCCGGTAAGTTTGAGTAAACCTTTAATTTGTTCATTTTCTTCTTTTTTATTTAATTTTTTTATTATTAAAATAATTAAATCAACACTAAAAGGTGAAACATTAAAATTATGAATTCAGCGACCCTATCATTACAGTCCGGAACTACTAAGAAAATAATTATATAATTTTGGATATATAATATTCATTCAATTTTAGTATAACCTTTTCAGAAGCTAGTTCCGATTCACATAACATTTATGTTAAGAAAAGAAAAATGGATTCCCTGTCTACCTTAACAACATTTAAATTATACAGACTCTGGGGTCTATTCTGTAACAATTCCTTTATATTTAACGGCCTTTAAAAATATTGGCGGCCTTTAAAAATATTTTCGTATTCGTTAATTTACTTCTGTCATTACATAAACAGATTTCTTTAAGATAGTCCTCTAATGTATTTTAAAGATCCGTTTAAATAATGACAGAAGTAAAGAAGAACATATTTTTAGAGGCCGTTAAATATAAAGGAATTGTTACAGAATAGACCCCTCTGTGTGTCAAATACTTATGATACTTAGATACCATTTTGAAAAATCATAAAAATAAATATCTTAAATAGAACTAAAATGAAAAAATTTGTATTGTTTGCTAGGCAGAAAATTAAATGAAGGAAAAATTCCAATTTCACAAATGTGATCAATTTAAAATTAGAGAAATTAGAGAAATTAGAGAAATTAGAGAAATTAGAGAAATTAGAGAAATTAGAGAAATTAGAGAAATTAGAGAAATTAGAGAAATTAGAGAAATTAGAGAAATTAGAGAAATTAGAGAAATTAGAGAAATTAGAGAAATTAGAGAAATTAGAGAAATTAGAGAAATTAGAGAAATTAGAGAAATTAGAGAAATTAGAGAAATTAGAGAAATTAGAGAAATTAGAGAAATTAGAGAAATTAGAGAAATTAGAGAAATTAGAGAAATTAGAGAAATTAGAGAAATTAGAGAAATTAGAGAAATTAGAGAAATTAGAGAAATTAGAGAAATTAGAGAAATTAGAGAAATTAGAGAAATTAGAGAAATTAGAGAAATTAGAGAAATTAGAGAAATTAGAGAAATTAGAGAAATTAGAGAAATTAGAGAAATTAGAGAAATTAGAGAAATTAGAGAAATTAGAGAAATTAGAGAAATTAGAAAATTAGAAAAATTAGAGAAATTAGAGAAATTAGAGAAATTAGAGAAATTAGAGAAATTAGAGAAATTAGAGAAATTAGAGAAATTAGAGAAATTAGAGAAATTAGAGAAATTAGAGAAATTAGAGAAATTAGAGAAATTAGAGAAATTAGAGAAATTAGAGAAATTAGAGAAATTAGAGAAATTAGAGAAATTAGAGAAATTAGAGAAATTAGAGAAATTAGAGAAATTAGAGAAATTAGAGAAATTAGAGAAATTAGAGAAATTAGAGAAATTAGAGAAATTAGAGAAATTAGAGAAATTAGAGAAATTAGAGAAATTAGAGAAATTAGAGAAATTAGAGAAATTAGAGAAATTAGAGAAATTAGAGAAATTAGAGAAATTAGAGAAATTAGAGAAATTAGAGAAATTAGAGAAATTAGAGAAATTAGAGAAATTAGAGAAATTAGAGAAATTAGAGAAATTAGAGAAATTAGAGAAATTAGAGAAATTAGAGAAATTAGAGAAATTAGAGAAATTAGAGAAATTAGAGAAATTAGAGAAATTAGAGAAATTAGAGAAATTAGAGAAATTAGAGAAATTAGAGAAATTAGAGAAATTAGAGAAATTAGAGAAATTAGAGAAATTAGAGAAATTAGAGAAATTAGAGAAATTAGAGAAATTAGAGAAATTAGAGAAATTAGAGAAATTAGAGAAATTAGAGAAATTAGAGAAATTAGAGAAATTAGAGAAATTAGAGAAATTAGAGAAATTAGAGAAATTAGAGAAATTAGAGAAATTAGAGAAATTAGAGAAATTAGAGAAATTAGAGAAATTAGAGAAATTAGAGAAATTAGAGAAATTAGAGAAATTAGAGAAATTAGAGAAATTAGAGAAATTAGAGAAATTAGAGAAATTAGAGAAATTAGAGAAATTAGAGAAATTAGAGAAATTAGAGAAATTAGAGAAATTAGAGAAATTAGAGAAATTAGAGAAATTAGAGAAATTAGAGAAATTAGAGAAATTAGAGAAATTAGAGAAATTAGAGAAATTAGAGAAATTAGAGAAATTAGAGAAATTAGAGAAATTAGAGAAATTAGAGAAATTAGAGAAATTAGAGAAATTAGAGAAATTAGAGAAATTAGAGAAATTAGAGAAATTAGAGAAATTAGAGAAATTAGAGAAATTAGAGAAATTAGAGAAATTAGAGAAATTAGAGAAATTAGAGAAATTAGAGAAATTAGAGAAATTAGAGAAATTAGAGAAATTAGAGAAATTAGAGAAATTAGAGAAATTAGAGAAATTAGAGAAATTAGAGAAATTAGAGAAATTAGAGAAATTAGAGAAATTAGAGAAATTAGAGAAATTAGAGAAATTAGAGAAATTAGAGAAATTAGAGAAATTAGAGAAATTAGAGAAATTAGAGAAATTAGAGAAATTAGAGAAATTAGAGAAATTAGAGAAATTAGAGAAATTAGAGAAATTAGAGAAATTAGAGAAATTAGAGAAATTAGAGAAATTAGAGAAATTAGAGAAATTAGAGAAATTAGAGAAATTAGAGAAATTAGAGAAATTAGAGAAATTAGAGAAATTAGAGAAATTAGAGAAATTAGAGAAATTAGAGAAATTAGAGAAATTAGAGAAATTAGAGAAATTAGAGAAATTAGAGAAATTAGAGAAATTAGAGAAATTAGAGAAATTAGAGAAATTAGAGAAATTAGAGAAATTAGAGAAATTAGAGAAATTAGAGAAATTAGAGAAATTAGAGAAATTAGAGAAATTAGAGAAATTAGAGAAATTAGAGAAATTAGAGAAATTAGAGAAATTAGAGAAATTAGAGAAATTAGAGAAATTAGAGAAATTAGAGAAATTAGAGAAATTAGAGAAATTAGAGAAATTAGAGAAATTAGAGAAATTAGAGAAATTAGAGAAATTAGAGAAATTAGAGAAATTAGAGAAATTAGAGAAATTAGAGAAATTAGAGAAATTAGAGAAATTAGAGAAATTAGAGAAATTAGAGAAATTAGAGAAATTAGAGAAATTAGAGAAATTAGAGAAATTAGAGAAATTAGAGAAATTAGAGAAATTAGAGAAATTAGAGAAATTAGAGAAATTAGAGAAATTAGAGAAATTAGAGAAATTAGAGAAATTAGAGAAATTAGAGAAATTAGAGAAATTAGAGAAATTAGAGAAATTAGAGAAATTAGAGAAATTAGAGAAATTAGAGAAATTAGAGAAATTAGAGAAATTAGAGAAATTAGAGAAATTAGAGAAATTAGAGAAATTAGAGAAATTAGAGAAATTAGAGAAATTAGAGAAATTAGAGAAATTAGAGAAATTAGAGAAATTAGAGAAATTAGAGAAATTAGAGAAATTAGAGAAATTAGAGAAATTAGAGAAATTAGAGAAATTAGAGAAATTAGAGAAATTAGAGAAATTAGAGAAATTAGAGAAATTAGAGAAATTAGAGAAATTAGAGAAATTAGAGAAATTAGAGAAATTAGAGAAATTAGAGAAATTAGAGAAATTAGAGAAATTAGAGAAATTAGAGAAATTAGAGAAATTAGAGAAATTAGAGAAATTAGAGAAATTAGAGAAATTAGAGAAATTAGAGAAATTAGAGAAATTAGAGAAATTAGAGAAATTAGAGAAATTAGAGAAATTAGAGAAATTAGAGAAATTAGAGAAATTAGAGAAATTAGAGAAATTAGAGAAATTAGAGAAATTAGAGAAATTAGAGAAATTAGAGAAATTAGAGAAATTAGAGAAATTAGAGAAATTAGAGAAATTAGAGAAATTAGAGAAATTAGAGAAATTAGAGAAATTAGAGAAATTAGAGAAATTAGAGAAATTAGAGAAATTAGAGAAATTAGAGAAATTAGAGAAATTAGAGAAATTAGAGAAATTAGAGAAATTAGAGAAATTAGAGAAATTAGAGAAATTAGAGAAATTAGAGAAATTAGAGAAATTAGAGAAATTAGAGAAACTCAAGCAACTCAGTTTCGTTATAAAATCAATCGACAGAATTATCGCGCCAATTCAATCACTTGTGGTATTACAACTGAAAATTTGCTGAATCCTTCACTTTGACATTATACTTTATAGCAATGGTTTTTATGTTACTATCAGGTTTAACACTTCTATCTCTTTTTGGTTTACACATATACTTTAGCAAAAAGGCATCTTGTTTTACTTTTGTTTTATGAGCATAAAAGTTAGCGTTAAAGTCTTGGATATCTCGCATATTTAATTTTCTGCATCGAAAAGTTTTTCCATTGTGAGAGCAGGTGGGTTACTTTGGCATATCTTTGCCTGCAAATAATAATATCCTGAATTTCACACTATTTTTTATGAGCTTATTAAAAATATCTCACCTTACCCTTTTTGTTACTTCCTTTTTCCATTTACTTTTATCACTGACTGTCTTTCTTGACTTAGCTTCATCAACAGATATAATACTGGTCTCCATTTTACGTTTTTTCCACTTTCACCTTATAATTTTATCTATTTTTACTTTCCTATCTGTATACAGATATAAGGAAAGTATAGGAATCATGATTTTTTTCGACCTCGAGTTTTCGACGGATTTTTACTTTCCTATCTGTATACAGATATAAGGAAAGTATAGGAATCATGATTTTTTTCGACCTCGAGTTTTCGACGGATTTTTACGTTTTGAGGTCCCCTGAATCCGTTTTGACTATTTTCGCGATGATGTCTGTGTGTGTGTGTGTGTGTGTGTGTGTGTGTGTGTGTGTGTGTGTGTGTGTGTGTGTGTGTGTGTGTGTGTGTCTGTGTGTGTGTCTGTATAACGCATAACTCATGAACCGATACACAGAAAAACACCAAATTTTAAACTTAAGCTTTGTTTCAGCGTCCAATGAGCTGATTAGATTTTGGGCAGTGTCGGAACATCTGGGGGGGTACTTTATAGGTGGTCATTTTTATATTTTATGGAATATATCTCTTATTTACGTTTGGAGAAGAAAATTCTTCAAATAAAAGTTACTTCTAATATAATTATCTATAATTTTTGTTTTATGCAAAATTTTCCTAAAATGGTCCGTATTCGAGAAATTTGACAAAATGTAAAAAACATAATTTTTTATAAAAATTGTTCAAATAAAAGTTGTTTATAATATAATTCTCTATAATTTTTGTCCTATACATAATTTCTCTAAAATGGACCGTATTCGAGATATTTGAGAAAATGTGTAAATTTCGAAATTTGAAGAAAACTCAAAAACGGATAAAAAAAAAAACATTAAATTTTAAACTTAAGGTTTATTTCGGCCTGACGTGAAATGATTAGATTTTGGACAAAGTTGGAACATCTGGGGGGGTACTTTATGGGAGGCCGTTTTTATATTTTATGGAATATATCTGTTATTTATGTTTGGAGAAGAAAATTGTTCAAATAAAAGTTACTTCTAATATTATTATCTATAATTTTTGTTTTATGTCAAAATTTCCTGAAATGGTCCGTATTCGAGAAATTTGACAAAATGTGCAAAATTCTGATTTTTATGAAAATTGTTGAACTAAAAGTTGTTTGCGATATCGATTTCTATAATTTTTGTTTATACATGATTTTTCTAAAATGGTCCGTAATGGAAAAGTGCTAAATTTAAATTTTTCTGTATTTTCGTTTTCAATGAATATCTATAGAAAAATGTTTCGAGGTAGATGTATGTGTAAAATGTATATATTTAGTTTATCCTCTAAACATTTATAGAGATGCTGCAATAGGTTGTACAAAATAACCGGAAAATGCCTATAATAACTAGATAGGAAAGTCATGTGTTGGACACATCAGATTTTTACGTTTTGAGGTCCCCTGAATCCGTTTTGACTATTTTCGCGATGATGTCTGTGTGTGTGTGTGTGTGTGTCTGTGTGTGTGTGTGTCTGTGTGTGTGTGTGTCTGTATAACGCATAACTCATGAACCGATACACAGAAAAACACCAAATTTCAAACTTAAGCTTTATTCCAGCGTCTAATGAGCTGATTAGATTTTGGGCAGAGTCGGAACATCTGGGAGGGTACTTTATAGGTGGTCATTTTTATATTTTATGGAATATATCTGTTATTTACGTTTGGGGAAGAAAATTTTTTAAATAAAAGTTACTTCTTATTTTATTATCTATAATTTTTGTCATTTACAAAATTTTCCTAAAATGGTCCGTATTCGAGAAATTTGACAAAATGTAAAAAAATATTTTTTTTTTATAAAAATTGTTTAAACAAAAGTTGTTTGTAATATAATTCTCTATAATTTTTGTCCCATAGATAATTTCTCTAAAATAGACCGTATTCGAGATATTTGAGAAAATGTGTAAATTTCGAAATTTGAAGAAAACTCAAAAACGGATAAAGAAAAAATCAGTAAATTTTAAACTTAAGTTTTATTTCGGCCTGACGTGAAATGATTAGATTTTGGACAAAGTCGGAACATCTGGGGGGGTACTTTATGGGAGGCCGTTTATATATTTTATGGAATATATCTGTTATTTATGTTTGGAGAAGAAAATTGTTCAAATAAAAGTTACTTCTAATATTATTATCTATAATTTTTGCCTTATGTAAAAATTTCCTGAAATGGTCCGTATTCGAGAAATTTGACAAAATGTGCAAAATTCTGATTTTTATGAAAATTGTTGAAATAAAAGTTGTTTGCGATATCGATCTCTATAATATTTGTTCATACATGATTTTTTTTAAATGGACCGTAATGGAAAAATTGTAGGAAAAGTGCTAAATTTAAATTTTTCAGTATTTTCATTTTCAATGAATATCTATAGAAAAATGTTTCGCGGTAGATGTATGTGGACAATGTATATATATTTAGTTTATCCTCTAAACATTTATAGAGATGCTGCAATAGGTTGTATACAATAAACGGAAAAAGCCTGTAATAACTAGATAGGAAAGTCATGTGTTGGACACATCAGATTTTTTATATTAATTTTATAGGAAACGAAAATATACAAAACATTATTGTTCACGATCGTAGTTCGTTACACACTGACACGTGGAACACAATACGGAAATGATCCCGCGCTTTCTTACATCCAAACAAGCGTTGTGATTGGACAGTAGGATAAGGCAAGTTTTGGCGCGTCATACTAATTGGATAAGACAAGTTATGGAACGCCTCTCATTTTTCGCCCTTATTTTCCTATTGTTTCAGGCGCTTTTTGGAAAAATATTTTGAATTTAAAACGTAGAGTTCAAGAAAAAGTGGATAAGGCAAGTTTTGGAATGGAACGACTCAAATATTTAATTATGTTTAACTTTTGGTAGTTAAAATTAAATCCATAATACGATTAGTTGGACATAATGAAAAATTTCACTTTATCTCACTGTCCTTTAAATTTTTGTCTTCGATAAATTTCCAATTGCAAGACATTTTTTAAGTAGATAAAAATCGATGACTATTTTTTCATTACGAATAACTATATCGCGAAGTATATCCGATTTCAATTAAAAAACTTAATATCATTATCGGGCCCCAGTAAATACGAAGTTATCTTGTTGACTCCAATTTACTCTGAGATCTCTTTTGTAATGTCGCGCTTTTAAAACGGGCTCTTAATCCTCACTTGTCGCTGAAGCTTTATATTACAAACATAAAGCTCTCTTTTGAAACAAATTAGATTTCACGAAAGTGGTAAAAAGGAAAAGCATGAAAATTAAATTCGCAGGTAATCAATAGAGTATTGTGTGCTAGAGGATTTTATTTAAAAAAAAATCATCTGATTTTTATTGTATTAAAATGAAGTAGAGCATAAAAAGGAGGTATAATGAGTTCAAAGGACAAAACTGCACAAAGGTTAAAAATTTTAAATGCAACCGAAGTTAACAAAATCCTTGATTAACAATTATATTATTTGTTAAGTCAAAGGTGCTGCTTATTTTGGCGCCTTCCAAAGTATTTTATACTTCTAAACAAGAATTTTTCTGAAAAATCTACCTTACGCGTGGCCTCACCAGTGTGGATCTTTTTTAGTTTTACTGTTAAGTACGAGTACTCTCCAGTCTACTAGTGTTAAGCACCAGTTTATTGATATGTTGGAAAGATTTCTCATAGATAATATTTAACATCGTATTTTTACTTTTAATTGTTCTCAACTGTTCACTTTTCACGAATAACAATTTATTTAGCTAGTAAAAACTTCCAGTCATGGCAAAAAAGTAAAACAATTTTCTATCTAGGAGCTGGTGGCCTCCATTACTTGGATATGTCCTCTCTGACATCTCAACTGAGTATGTATCCCGTTAAGCACGATTCCCACCATCCCCTCTTTCATGTCATCCCTCTTCTTGCTTTTTACTACAACAACTCCCTGTCCTTATGATTCCACTATCTTTATTAACACCTTTGACTTAACAAGTAAGTTAATAATATAATATAAATTGTTTATCAATGATTTTTTTAACTTTAGTTGTATTTGGTCTGTTTAATATTTTTGTATTTGTACTTTTGCACTTGACTGTTCATTCTTCCTTTCTAGGCCCGATGATGAGCCTGCGAAGTCCAAATTAGTAGCAATATGAAACTGTATCAAAAAATTAACTGTGACCAAGACTTTGTTCTAAACATTTTTCTATCTTTGTATGATGGTATGATGTATGATGGTATTTACAAAATAGTATATTATGCAACGATCATGTAATGATGGTTATTAATACACGAGCATTAACCGGGATACGAAACGAGCCAAAGGCGAGTTTCGTATGGTTTATGCGAGTGTTTTAATAACCATTACATGAGAGTTGCATACGCTATTTTTTCTACACCCGATAAATAATCAAGACCTATAAATATTATATTTATATTGGTATTGAACACAATAACAGTAATTACTCGTATTTCTATAAAAAATTCTACAAAATTGTAATTAATGGTATTACTTCAGGTATTGGTATTTCCCTAGATTTTTGCGGTAAAATATTTTGTACTGTATTTTCTGCTTTCTCCGATATGTGTGGAGGAGTCTTCTATATCGCTAATATCAGACATTTTAATATTATAATTATCGAAGTTTAGCTACCTACGAAAATTTAATACGTTTGGACAACTAAAATAATTACATAGGAACCTAGGACAAACGTCAAACAGCATGCTTGATTGAAAAATTGTAGGTTTCTATTGATTAAAAATCTGTATCGTAATGAAAAATCTGTATCATAATGGGTATCATTATGAAACGGATTATGGGCATATAAGTGCATTATTATAATACGGGTGTAGAAAAAAAATATTTTAGGTTATTAAGACAAAATAACTAATTTTAAAATCATTTATGACTTTTAATAATTTTTAAAATAAAATAAACAAATAAAAGGAAAAAGTTCATTTAATTTTTCCCCATCCGAGAATCGGCAGTGTTCTCACTACCTAGAATGGATATGAAATATATTCGTTCAGTTGAAGGCAATAGCATAATTTTTCGTTTTGTAATCTGTGCGTAGATAAGCTAATATCCATGTGGGTGTAAACATTTTTTTAATTTAATACGAAATCCATGCTACGAGTGGTTGAACAACAATAAAAATTAGTGGAAAGTTTTTAAGAAAATGTTTTTTGAATAAATTGTGGTATGGTTAAAATATAACAATAAACAATGGAAAAATAAGATAAAACACTGACTTAATATCAAATTCCTGTCATTTTTCCATTATTAATTGTTATATCTACCACAATTTTGTCAAAAAATATATCCTTAAAAATGTCCCGCTAATTTTATTGTTGTCCAACCACCCCTAGGGTGGATGAATTTAGGATTTATTTTACTGTTTAAGAAACTCTTGTAACTAAGTAAACCTTCTATTGTTGTTTTTTAATTTTTATATATTTTGTATTTTTTGTATTATAGATCTGATGATGGCCATGTTAGACCGAAACTAGCCGCAAAAATCTGATTTCAACAAAAATTTATATTGAGGTATTGATTTTGAGAGTTGTTCTTACTTCACAACAGACTACAATGGATGTTTCATTTATAAAAAAATATATATTAAACGCTACATTCGACAAACAATTCGATTAAACTTCATTTTATTGAATTAACTTTCATACTTACTTGCAACATGAGGGCATGTGGCGTGTGCACGAAGTAAGAAACATTTCCCCTGGGAGCGGATTGTAGACACAGTTGGGTATCGGTCGCCACGGGGTTGTACATGAAGACGATGGCGCTCGACAACTTGCCGTCATACAAGACCTAAACAAAATTATTTTCTTAATTAATTTTCGGTTTTCAGATAAATAAGAAATATACGAAAATCTTTACATTGGGTAAAATTTCTGAAATTAGTGTATTAAAATTATATACAGAGTTTATAATACCGTTCAATTCATAATAATAGTTATTTATGCAACAAGTGCAATAAACACTTTTTGCACGACTTGCATACAATATTTTTTCTACGTTCATGCAAAAAGCAAAAAATGTTTTATATAACTGTAGTTGTATTATCCAAATCATAGTAGCCGCGATCGTGTACCTTTGTTTGAGGCATTTATTTACGTTTGTGTTCATAATTTGTAATGACATTTTTAATAAAATACATTTTTTATTAATTTATTTATTAAATGATTGAAAATAGTATAAAATATGCAATTGTTTTTAAAACGTAACACAGAAAATGAAAATGGACTAAATATTTGGCGTTGATTTAAATATTTATATTTGTCATGATCATAAAACGCTGTAGTAAAATGACAGATGAGTGCAATAAAATTTTTATTGCACTAGTGCAATAAAAAACCAGTTTTTTCACTAAATATAGTTCAATAAAGTTTTGTTTCTGCATGAACATAGAAAAAAATTTTAAATAGGGCTTTGCTATAAATATAAAAGTTTGATACATTTCCCTTTCATTAAAGTAAAATACGGTGCACTACAGCCATATATACGAGGGTTGTCCGTAAAATAAGATATTAATTTTTATTTCACAAAGAAAAACACGTTTTTTGCAATGATACATTGTTGGAGACTGTGGACTTTCTACCTTTTTTTTACATCCCAGTTTTCCTATACCAGTCATTTAAAAATCAGTTAGAAAGAAAGAACTGTAATATTATGAAAAATAATGAAGACTATATACAGGGTGTTAAAAAAAAAGTGTCACAAAATGAAATGGTGAATAGTATGACCCAAAATAAGCAGAAAAGTCTTAATAAATATATGACCGCAAATTAACGGTTTCGGAGATACGGACCATTTTGTGTTTATAACAATTTTTTATTATTATAAAAAAACAATGATATTTATAAACAATCAATAACAACATAGAGTTAAATGAAGGGATGTGGCGATTAGGGAAAGCGTCGATATACTGACGTAGCGCTTCCCTCGCATTGCCATTTGCACGACCGTACATAAAATGCATGTCAGCTAATTCAATATTAGTGTAAACCGAGGTGTAAACAGGCATAACGAAAATTTATAAAATTATTCACCCACAACAAAATAATAACTGCAAATAGTATCTATGAAAAAACATCGGTAGACTCCGATAAGAAAAGCAAGTTTTTGAGAATGAAAAAAGATAATCAAAAAATGATACAAAACACTCTGTATCTCTGAAACCATTCATTTGCGGACATATGTTTATTAAGACTTTTCTGCATATTTTGGCCCATACTACCCCCCGTTTTATTTTGTGACACTTTTTTTTTAACACCCTGTATAAGGAGGCGAATCGGCAATGTTCACATTTCAAATTTCCTTCCATCTTTTATTTGATTGTCAACAAAAAAAGTATAAAAAATATAGCTTTTTATATTATGCAATGTTAATGATTTCCATAGACCCACAAAAAATTTTAATTTTCAATTGACTCCAATATTTTGTCAACTTTTTCAAATATTAAAGTATTTAACAATTTCTATAAGTAAGATCCGCGACAGATAATTTTTTAAGTTAATTTGGCAGTCCAATTTGAGAAGTTTATGTTATTTGTTTTATGTTTTTTAAATACATATTTTTTAAGTAGCATGTAAAGTGCCGCTCCTGTCTCAAGTTGGATCTCATATCGAACACGTACAGTTTTAGTATATACTCTGTATATACTCAATTTCGTGCACTGTTAATACGTTCATATTCTCATCTCTCTCTTTCTTCTCTTCCTTTGACTACCCTCTCAACCTTCGTACACATTGTTTCGACACCAGGATTTCTTCAATTTGCTCTTATACGGAGTGGCCCAAAAGTATGGAAACGGCCAATTATCTCGTAAATTGCTAGTCTTAATTGTACAAAATATGAGGTACACCTATTTTGGGATACGGTGATTCTAGATTTGATATTTGCAATGTTGTCAGATTTGCCGTTTCTCTTAAATTATTAGTCACTTTGGTTTTTCAAATTCATCACCCTGTATAGTCAGTCATTATTGGAATCTCCTATTCAATACGAGTTCAACCATATGTAACACTTATGATTTTATGTAATCTGGAAGGTCTTAAATAAATAAAATAAATTGACTTTGGAACAGCTGGCATTTCTTGGGGTTTAGCATCAGTTGGGCAGCTTGAAGTTTTTTAAAAACATCTTCTAAGTTTTTTAGATGTTCATCAAATGTCTTCCCCAAGACTATCATGTCGTCTAAATACACCAGGCATGTTTTCCAGGTTAACCCTCTCAATACATTTTCCATAAGTCTTTCAAATGTTGCGGGGGCATTACATATTCCAAATGGCATAACATTGAATTGCCACAATCCAGATCCGATGGTAAAAGCTGTCTTTTCTTTGTCTACTGGGTCCATTTCCACCTGCCAGTATCCAGACTTTAAGGTAGAAAATAATTTACTTCAGGCCAATGTGTCCAATGTATCGTCGATTTGAGGAAGAAGATAACTGTCTTTCTTAGTAACATTGTTCAACTGACGGTAATCCACACAGAACCTCGTAGTTCCATCCTTTTTCTGGACCAGGACTACCGGAGAGACCCATGGGCTGGTAGAAGGTTCTATCACCCTGTCTTCCTTCATTTCCTGAACAATCTTCGCCGTCTACGTATACACTATCATCGCGACATTTCAAAGAGGCTATCAGTACAAGAGGGTCTTTGGAGTTTTCCTGCGGTGTGTTGTCTTCAGTTGTTGGGACCCTAGGGCGTTTGCACGAACTGCGTACATGTCCTAGTTCACCACAATTCTAGCACCTGATAGTCTTCGTCTTATTCTTTCTGTCAGTAAGGCTCTTCATCATGTTTACCAGTTGGTCGAGTTTACCTTCCTTTTCTTCTTCTTCTTCTTCTTCTTCTTCTTCTTCTTCTTCTTCTTCTTCTTCTTCTTCTTCTTCTTCTTCTTCTTCTTCTTCTTCTTCTTCTTCTTCTTCTTCTTCTTCTTCTTCTTCTTCTTCTTCTTCTTTTACAGTCCTTACTTTACAGCAGACAAGACATCGACCAATATTTTGTCGTGGTCACGGAGTCCATCAACAAATGTTTGGACTGCCAAACATTTCATCATGTTTTCCGGAGCTGATGGATAGGCAAATCGCACCAACCTGGCAATATCTACTTCATATTCCTGAAGAGTCTTGTCTCGTTTCTGTTTACGATTCTTTAACTGTGACTGGTATAAATGATCCAAATGTTCGTGGCCATATCGCATGTTAAGTCTCTTTTTCAGTTGTTCAAAATCATCGGTTTCTTCCACAGGTATTGTCTGAAGAACATCTAAAGCATCTCATCGAAGGGCGATTGTTAGATTCACTGCTTTTTCTTGTTTAGACCATTCGTTTGCTCTGGCTGTTGTTTCGAATTGCTTAAGGTAGTTCGTCCATGACTCTACCTCATGGCACTTTATTTCACCGTTCTTGGCCGGTTCTGTATGTTCCAGTTCTTCTATTTTCTTTTCCATCTGTTTTATTTTGTCTTTAACGGGAGACATTATTTTCTCTTCAACGGAAGTCATCTTATTTTCCACATCAGCAGATATTTCATTTTTCAGAGAAGATATTTTTCCTACGACCACTTAGGAAAGTGACACATATCACACTATATAGTCCTATGGAAAGTGTCCTATATCACACGCGTATGACTAAGAATTTACTTTCCACCCAAGTGAGAATATGTTACTTTCCGCAGTAGTTGTCAAAAAATGTCAAACGCCTAATTTCTATTTTGATCTATGTAATGTCCATATTAATACTAAAATCGATATGATTGTTAAATTATTGAAATTGTTTTAAATTAGATCCTAGATATTTATCTTTAACAATTATTATTAAAATAATTTTAAAACAACTAAGATTATGTTTGCTCTTTAATTTGGGTAAATACATAACCGATTAGATCATTCAATTGACGTAAGGCCCATTAGCTCAGTTGGTTTAGACGTCGAACTTATCAACTTTGCCATTTTTTGACCGCGTTCAATCTATGGTTCAAATCCTGGCGGAGCCGAATTTTTTTTTTGTTTTTTTTTATTTTTTATTAGTTTTTTTTGTTTAGAAAATATGAAAATTGAATAAATACGATTATTGTTGATTATTTTTTTAAATACATTTTAATTAATATAGTAATAATAACCTTGGTTTTACATTTTTTTGATATTATTTTGTAAGCTAATTTCTATTTTGATCTATGTAATATCCATATTAATACTAAAATCGATATGATTGTTAAATTATTGAAATTGTTGTAAATTAGATCCTAGATATTTATCTTTAACAATTATTATTAAAATAATTTTAAAATAATGTTTGCTCTTTATTTTGGTTAAATACATAACCGATTAGATCATTCAATTGATACAAGGGCTGTTAGCTCAGCTGGTTAGGACGTCGAACTTATCAATTTTGCCATTTTTCGACCGCGTTCAATCTATGGTTCAAATCCTGTCGGGGCAGAATTTTTTTTTTGTTTTTTTTTATTTTTTTTTATTTTTTTTTTATTTTTTTTAGTTTTTTTTGTTTAGAAAATATGAAAATTGAATAAATACGATTATTGTTGATTATTTTTTTAAATACATTTTAATTATTATAGTAATAACCTTGGTTTTACATTTTTTTGATGACATTATTTTGTGGTCGTAGGAAAAATATTGTACATCACTTGTGTGAAAATAATATACTATTGTTTTGCAAGTCGGAAAAAATTTCATTTTTTAAAGAAGATATGTCAGAAGTCACCTTTTCTTCTAAGGAAGAAATATCGGACGAAACTTTACTTTTTAAGGAAGTAATGTCAGAAGAAACTTTACTTTCTAAGGAGGAAATATCTGAAGAAACTTTAGTTTCTAATGAGGAAATATTAGAAGAAATATCGGTTTTCAGAAGAGATTTCGATTTTTAAGGAAGACATCTTACTTTCCATATCGGAAGAAATTGAAGAAATTATAGCAGAAGATGAATCATCAGAAAATAGATACGTTTCCGAATCAAAACCTTCATTTTCTAGTGCTTCCTGAAGACGTTCTGCCAGCTCTGCTTTCGTCCCTGTTGTCTCCAGCTCACGATCTTCTAACTCCCGACGTAGCTCGGTTACTTTTAAATCATACAGTCTTTTAGCCATTATTGTCTACTATTTATTTACACTATCTCATTTCTCGACACCAATATGATGTTTGTTTATTTTAAACAACAGTTTATTTATTATTAATTTATTTAAACACTTATTTACTTTATAACACTACTATTTTAATTTAAATATATTTCGAATGTCTTTAAATCGTTCACTATTTATATTCACAGTCCAATACTTTATTCTCAACTGTCTATGAACTAATGAATCATGCTTGATCCTCCACCAATATTTATATACAAATTTAAAAGTTTGGCGAAGGTACTAGAATGTTCACCAATGTTCAGCAATTCTCACCAAGACTAGAGACATCTCGTTATATTTGGAATACGCTAGAAACATTATCCCGTTCTTTCTCAAATAGTCATCGAAAGCTCCTCCGCCATAGTCGTCACATATGTTTGGTCTTAAGGGGTTTAATTATGTATGATAATCGGACAAGTTGAGCCTCAAAGGCCAAATAAGACAGAAAGGGACTTGGAGGATTAGAGCATGACTGAATAATGAAATGGCTCACATTACAATATATATTCGATAAGATATATTGATAACAAGTACACGAAACGTCAGAAAAATCTACAGGGTTGTTCCCACATTATGATAATGAAAAAACATGGACAAAATTGGTTATAAACAGCCAAAAACCAAGTGGGAACCGTGATCTAAACAAAAGCTTGTTTTCTTTAACCTTTAATCTAATTCTATTTCAAAAATATTAAATACACAATTACAGATTTCAAAACAATCAGTTGGTAAATCATGGAGACGTGAGTCTGGACCGGATCTCGTTTCCAACACAAACAGAGACATATATCCGATACAGTCAAACATATAATTTTTATAATTTACTGTAACATATCAATACACGCACAACATAATTTCACTCTGATTAAAACAAATTGATTTGCATTTGGATTTGACTAATTCAGGGAACGTACCCATTAAATTTAAATTTAAGGTCGGCAAAAGCACAACATAACAATAATTTTAATAAATTGATTTTGCATCAATCGCCCGTTTGGATATTGCAACAGTATTTATGCAATTCAAATATTTGGCTAGCACAGCTAGTCTGGCGAGTGATAATTCGGATAAACAAATTGAAATTATTAAAATGCTGGTTGAAAGTAATTTGGAATTTAGATTGATGTTTATTTTTTATCATTATAGGGATTTAGAATTTAATTTTAATTGAACATTATTGTGATTATTTCTTTAAGTTGTAAATTATACAACTGAGATTTTCGATTTCACAAATATTTCAGATTTAACATCAATATACCCAAATATTGTATTAACAATGTATTCTTTACTCGTATATAATTTTAGGAAACTAAAAATATAAATTAAGGACTATTATTATTGAAGCATTTCCAGTTTACCTTAATAAATCACACTGATAAGCAAATAATGCGTATTTAACATTACACTTACCACATCAACCTAATCTAAGCTCAAAAGAATATTTAAATAAAATTCAACAATATTAACATTTATTTCGAAATATAATGAGGCACTTCTAAAACTATCAATCTAATTTATGAAAATATTTTTTATTATACCTGCACTATATTTGTCTAAAGAACTCAAAGGTGTGCACAAATTCAAGATTAAAAACAATATAATCATTTCTGAAGCACTATTACTATTTGTCAATTTACTCAATGCATAATGAAAATATGTACCAAAATGAAAGTAATCTGTATTGTAACGAAAAAAATTTGTATCATAATGACAGTAACCTGTAATGTTATAAAAAAATCTGTATCATAATGAAAATATTCTGCATCGTAATAAAGATAATCTAAATCGTAAATAAATTAATCTGTATAGTAATTAAAATAATCTAAATCATAATGAAAATAATCTGAATCGTAATAAAAATAATCTGTGTCGTAATGAAAATAATCTGTATAATTATAAAAATAATCTGTATCGTAATGAAAATAATCTGCAACGCAATGAACATAATCCGAATCGTAAATTGAACTCGATCATAATGAATGAAAATAATCTGCATCGTAATGAAAATAATCTGTTTAGTAATGAAACTAATCTGAATTGCAATGAAAATAATCTGTATCGTAATTAAAATAATCTTTATCGCAATGAAACTAATCTGAATCGTAATGAAAATAATCTGTATCGTAATGAAAATAATCTGTACCATAATTAAAATAATTTATATTGTAATAAAATAATCTAAATCGTAATAAATATAATCTACATCGTAATGAACATAATTTCAATTGTAAATAAATTATTCTCTATCATAATAAATAAAAATAACTTGTATCATAAAGATAATAATTTGAATCACAATGAAAATTAGCTTTATCGTAATAAAAATAATTTGTATCGAAATTAAAATCGGTATCATAATGAACATAATCTGTATCGTAATGAAAATAATCTGTATCGTAATTATAAAAATAATCTAAATAGTAATAAAAATATTTTATTGTAAATAAATCAATCTTTATCGTAATGAATGAAAATAATCTATATCGTAATGAAAATAATCTATATAGTTATGAAAATATTCTGTATCGTAATGAAAATAATCTGCAGCGTAATGAATCTGATTCGTAAATAAGTTAACCTCGATCATAACGAATGAAAATAATCTGCACCGAAATGAAAATAATCTGAATCGTAATGAAAATAAACTGAATAGTAATGAAATAATCTATATTGTAATGAAAATAATCTGTATCGTAATTAAAATATTCTGTATCGTAATGAAACTAATTTGTATCCTAATGAAAATAATCTGTATCGTAATGAAAATAATCTGTATCGTAATGAAAATAATCTGTATCGTAATGAAAATATTGTGTATCGTAATGAAAATAATCTAAAACGTAATTAAAATAATCTAAATCGTAATGAACATAATTTGAATCGTAAATAAATTATTCTCTAGCATAATGAATGAAAATAATCTGTATTGTAATGAAAATAATCTGAATCACAATGAAAATAATCTGTATCGTAATGAAAATAATCTGCAGCGTAATGAATCTGAATCGTAAATAAGTTAACCTCGATGATAATAAATGAAAATAATCTGCACCGTAATAAAAATAATCTGAATCGTAATGAAAATAAAATGAATAGTAATGAAATAATCTATATTGTACTGAAAATAATCTGTATCGTAATTAAAATATTCTGTATCGTAATGAAATTAATTTGTATCCTAATGAAAATAATCTATATCGTAATGAAAATAATCTGTATCGTAATGAAAACAATCTGTATCGTAATGAAAATATTGTGTATCGTAATGAAAATAATCTAAAACGTAATAAAAATAATCTAAATCGTAATGAACATAATTTGAATCGTACATAAATTATTCTCTAGCATAACGAATTAAAATAATCTGCACCGAAATGAAAATAATCTGAATCGTAATGAAAATAAACTGAATAGTAATGAAATAATCTATATTGTAATGAAAATAATCTGTATCGTAATTAAAATATTCTGTATCGTAATGAAAGTAATTTGTATCCTAATGAAAATAATCTGTATCGTAATGAAAATAATCTGTATCGTAATGAAAATAATCTGTATCGTAATGAAAATATTGTGTATCGTAATGAAAATAATCTAAAACGTAATAAAAATAATCTAAATCGTAATGAACATAATTTGAATCGTAAACAAATTATTCTCTAGCATAACGAATGAAAATAATCTGCACCGAAATGAAAATAATCTGAATCGTAATGAAAATAAACTGTATCGTAATGAAAATAATCTGCAGTGTAATGAATCTGAATCGTAAATAAGTTAACCTCGATGATAATGAATGAAAATAATCTGCACCGTAATAAAAATAATCTGAATCGTAACGAAAATAAAATGAATAGTAATGAAATATTAATCTATATTGTACTGAAAATAATCTATATCGTAATTAAAATATTCTGTATCGTAATGAAACTAATTTGTATCGTAATGAAAATAATCTGTATCGTAATGAAAATAATCTGTATCGTAATGAAAATAATCTGTATCGTAATAAAAATAATCTAAATCGGAATGAACATAATTTGAATCGTAAATAAATTATTCTCTAGCATAATGATAAAACCAAAGTGATGATTGCAAAATAAAGAGCAAGAACAGAAAGATATTATGAAGAATAAAAAAATAATACTAGAAAAAGTAATAACAAATGAATACCTAGAAAGTATATTAACAAAGGAAGGAAGAGCATCTGTGGAACTTACTAACAGAGCAAATAAATCAACCAGAATATACTACTCCCTAAATAAAATAATACTAGAACATAAAGAAATTGATAATCATGCAAAAATTAAAATTGACAAAATAATTATAGTTCTAACAATAACTGGGGACTACAGAAAAAAAACTGTAATGGAAATTAAAAATTTGTGAAAAATAGAGAGAAAAACTAAATGGGACAAAGTAAGGAATGAAGTTCTAAGAAAACTAATTTAACATGAACCAATAACGACAGATAAAAAGGAAACAAAGTAAGAATAGCGATAAAAATAAAGGAAATAAGGAAATAAAAAAAAGTCTACGAGGAAGGCCCAGGAGCGAACAAAAATTCCCCGTTCGCGAACCGCCAATGGAAATTGTCTGACGACGTTGATTCGTCTATTATTTAGATACATATACATATTAACTCTAGGCGGTTAATTCGATTTTCCCCCCTTCCCCTAGCTCCGAAACGGCCTGCCCGCCACGCATTTAGTATAGAAAAAAATCTTCAAATTTACTATAGAGCTCAAATACCACGAGTCAGACGGTTATAACATGACTTTTTTATCGTAAGCGCTATTTCCTATACTAAACTAACTTAACATCAACTAATGATGACAAAGATAAAAATGAAACAATTAAAGTGGTATGGTCATCTAGTAAGAATGAAACCATTCAGAATAGTGATAAAAATAAAGGAAATAGGAAAATAAAAAAATGGTGAAGAGGAAGGCACAGGAGAAAATTAATTGACAATATTAAAGAGATCAGAATTGATAAGGGGAGAACTTTGATAAAGATGAAGATACTAGCCAGGAAAGGAAAATAATGGATTAAATTATTTTAGGAAGAGAATACGGATCTTAAGCCAATGCCTGAAAAGGCAGAAGCAGCACCCTGTAGCGTGCTGCGGTCGTCATAAGTAAAGGTACGAGTAAATGAAGGAGAAGAATATTCCCGAAATGTCTAGAAATGTCATTCCTTGTCAAAGAAAAGTTCAAATTGTTCGAGGAGGTTCTAGAAGGTCGAAGCAAGCTATATAAGGCGACGACCTGACGTCAGAGTTGAGTTTTATGATATACGTCACATGTTAATGTTATCAGTTGAATCGTTATTGATAAAGTTGAATTGAGTTATTGTAAAGTTAAATTAAAATAAATTGTGATACCTAAAACCAGTGTAACATTGGTGACAGCGATGGGATATAAAGTAAAAGTTCATGGTAAATACTAGATCCACTGAGTACGAAGCAAGCATGGATACCTCAGGCCCACCAGCATGGTTTTTGAAGATGAAAGAGGAGAGAGTAAGGCGAGAAGAGGAAAAGGAAAGGCGTAGGAAGGAAGAAGGGGAGGAAAAGAAAAGGCGCAGGAAGGAAGAAGAGGAGGAAAATGAAAGGCGTATGAAAGAAGAAGAGGAGGAGAAGGAAAAGCGTAGGAAGAAAGAAAATCAGGAAAAGGGAAGGCGTAGGAAGGAAGAAGAGGAAGAGGAAAAAGAAAGGCGTAGGAAGAAAGAAGAGGAAGAGAAAAAAGAAAGGCGTAGAAAAGCTGAGGTAGAAATAATGAACGGTTTGCTACAAATCCAGGAAACCTTTAAGCAAGAGGTTAGTCAGCTTAAAATTAGAATAGATCTGTTAGAGAAACAACAAGAGAATTTGAAAGCTAATTTAGAACAACAAGAACAGGCTAGAGTAGAGTTGAAAAGGCAAAGTATGGCTGAAATGGCTGAGTTAGAAAAAAGAATTTACAGCCAAGCTTCAGTAAACAGCATTGAAGCTGCAAACACTACTACCTCGTCTTCATCCATAATCTAACCAAGCCATATTCAAATCCCAGTTTCACAAAACTATACTAGCAAGACCCTTAAGCCATCCACGTTTGACAGTCAGACAACATGGGAATCATATCGACTCCAAGAAGGTTGATCCATCTGGCCTATCCACAGGTGCCGAAAGATTTCCAAGAACAACTCAGAATACAAGCATTCATTGATGGACTACAAGATGTGGAAATGCAGCAAGTGCTTCGTCTACGACACCACAAGACGCTGAGGGAGAAACTGATTGCAGCTTAGGAATATGAAGCGGTAAAACTCCTATCCAGATCTTCTCTCGCAAAAATAAGAGAAATTAAATCCCAGGAAAGTTAGGAGGCCAATAGTAATGTTAGTTCCCAACCTATCCACTCGCAAATATTAAATATCCTGCAAAATATGCAACGAAATAGTCAAAATGAGAACAGAAGATGCTTTAATTGCGGAAGAATCGGGCACCTTCAAAGAACCTGTAGAAGCAGAGCTCGTTTTATGAATAGAAAATCAGGAAATGAGGCCGGAAGGTCACATAGATCAATCTTCCAAAGCCCGTCACGAAGTCCGACAAGAAATAGTCACAGCAGCTATGCGTCCCGAAAAAGTCAATCACCCACACCGAGCCGGCTTTCTAGCAATAATCAGCAAGTAGAGCATCGTAGAAGCCGTCTTCATAGCAACGCAGACATTCTTTCCAGGCGACCCTGTTTAGAACGAGAATGCCGGTATAGTAAGGGGCTCGGAGAACCGGAGGAACCAGTTGATAAAGTTATCCTTCGGGCAACCACTATCAAACTATAAGGCGATGAAGAAGAAATCGCCTTTGAAATCCTGAGAAAGGGGCAGAAGAAAGACAATGATTTGAAAGTTGTTCGAGAATAGCTCAAAAATAAAGTTACACCTATTTGGCAAGAGATAGCCAAATACAGTGGAGCTATTAAAGGGTACTGGACTCAGTGGGATTCCCTGTATCTTCACGATGGCCTATTGCACCGGAAGTGGGAGAGTCCCGATGGAGTACATGTAGTCTGCCAAGTGATACTGTCGAGGTCATAGGTGAGAACAGTATTGGAGAAGCTTCATAGCAGCCGTTCAGGAGGACACTGGCACGAGTTCGGGAAAAATTTTATTGGATCAATTGGCGACGGGATGTAGTGGATTGGTGTAAAAAATGTGATTTATGCAATGGCAGGACAAAGGTCTATGGACTCACTCGGGATCGACTGAAAGCCCACACCGATAAAGCAGAAGCTAAAATTGACAGGCGTGCCACATATACACATTTTGAGAGGGGCGACAAGGTATGGCTGTGCGATCCTAAGCAGCGAGGAGGACTTCGTCAGAAATCGCAACGGAACTGGGAAAGCCCTCTATTCCCTCCTTAAGGAAAGTCAACGACCTGATCTGCCGCATTCAACTATCAGCGGGAAAGTCAACGTAGTTCACATTGGGATGATAGTTCCACACCATGGCCCAGATCCTCCCCATTAGTTCTAACTAGGTCCCAGTAATCAAGTTATTCGGGGCGAATAACTAGAGAGGAGGGAGCAATGTTACGCAGCACCCTGCAGTAGCCTGCAGCTGTTATAGGAAACGTACAGATAGAAAAAGAAGTGGAAGGTTACTCATCACCCTACAGTGTGCTGCGGTCGGTCGTCATAAGTAAAAGTACAAGTAAAAGAAGATAGAATAATCCAGAAATGTATCGAAATGTCATTACCCGTCAAGAATATTCTTGAACGAACACTGAGGGTAATAAATCAATTGAATCTTGAGGTACAGGCATTTCTTTTAATAAATTTAAGGCAATCTGTACGAACACACTAGAGTAAAAATGAAATATTACAGACGGATTTACAATACTTAAAATGCATTTATTAATCTAAAACTTATTTGACATAATTTTAACTTTTTTTTTCTCCTGTATTTTTTAATTTATAATTTACAATTATCTGTATCATTTATATGTGTTTTGCTTTGTAATGGAGTTGATCTTATTTAAATAAATAAATAAATTTTAATTTACAGTTTAATTTTTCAAATTATAATGCAGGTATAATAAAAACTAGCGACTGATAAGTGTGCCTTTAAAGCACTTAAAGCGTACAAGACTATTCGTGCTTTAAAGGCTAGCTTAACACTTGTATTACAACATACGTGCTCTAACAAGGTTCGAACGATAGATATTTTTATAAGTACGAATTAAGTACACTATTTTTTCTAAGACCATAATGCGAAAAACAAATATAACAAAAATAAATGCAACAAAAAATACCTTGCTAATTACTTTAATGTAATGTTGACTAACTTGGAGTTTTAAGGCGTTTTAACATTTATATATTTCAAATTTTTCGTATATTTGAATTACTAATTAGGTACTGCATGTAAACTAACGTGGTCTGTAATAGGCGTAGAAAATAAAAATTTACCGCAATTTTTATTAAAAGTTTATTTTGTATTTATTAAAAAAAAAAAAATGATATACCGTCCGAACTTTATGTGGTTAGAGCTCGTAAAATTCTATTAACTTAAATCTATAATCAATCGTGCAAAAAAATAAAAAAAAAAATCATAAAATGCTTACGGAACGTGCATCCGTTGCAGTCAAAGGCAGAGGCATGCTAGATGTTGGTAACAGTTCACTAGATTCACTCACCCTTTTGTGATTGTCAGGCAAATTTATATTACACTCGTTATCGAAACGAAACTGGCTCTGAAAAAAAAAGTAAGATATTCAATAATTTTCTTTACATTCAGATGGGAGTTATCAAGTTGTTTCGTAAGAATTAAAACCAAAAAATATATTTTTTAGATAGATATATTTGGATATCTTTTGGTACAATATGCGTTCATGTTAACGCAGTATTATGCAGAGGGGCTGTGCTGGGCTACATCATCCTTCGACTATAGTGGACTGTAAAAATCTGAGTTACCTTCTGCTGGTGGGAAATAAAATGTTGGCAACGTTTAATACCATTTAATATCGTAGATCCATTAAAAACTTTATGTACAACATTGAATTACAGTTAACAATTGTAATAAAACACTAACTATACGAATTCATCACACTCTGGTCTGTGCTTCTATTATAAAATACTTAGTTTTACAAATTAAATATGGAGACATGATGCTTAGTTAAATGGAAAGGCCGGTCACGGCGGAACGATATGTCTTTGGTGAGAGTCAATGTAGAGCAGTGAAATTAGCGGGTTGAGAAAGTGTCGCTTGCATTGACACGTCTTGTCCAATCGTTTTTAAAGTGTTCACATGAGTTGTGACGTATGCTGTGACGCGGATTGCGTAATGGCTTCGAGAAAATATAAGCATACAGAGTTAAGACTGGGAATTACGAGCCCTAACAACTATATGTTCGGACGACGTAAGAAAATTAAAAAAATATGTTTATGTTTATTTTAAATATTTTTTTTCGATTTGCCTGAGTGAAAAATCAAGTCACATACTCTTTACTTAACATAGAATCTGATCGTAAGGAAATATTTTTTTATTTTGTATAAACTACATAACAAAGTTGATCAAATTTACCGACAAATAAATATTCGGAAGCTAATCTTTATTGTTTAAGTCCAGACCGACCGCGTACTATCACAGAAAGAGAACGCCGTGTTCTGGTAAAGATTTGCAAAACCAGAAGGGCTACTCTACGACAAATACAAGCCCAATGGAATCATGAGGCAAAATTAAATGTCTCTAGGGGCCTATTTCATAAAAATGACTTATATTATTAGTATATATTAGACTCATAAAATAATAATATAAGTTGGCTGTTTTCTGTTTCACAGATTATTTTAATTTACACATATTATTAGTTTCTAATATATTAGCAGCATGGCAGCTACCTACTAGATCTAGTGTCCTTATTGAAGTTTAGTTGATATGTCAAAAGGTAGTATTTTTTAATAATTGTGAAGTGACATTCTTATTGAAATAAAAGATGCCTAAATTAAGCAAAAGGGAAGAAAAGAAAATGAAAAATCAAAACTTTTTAAGAAAAATATTAGAATTAATTAGAATTAAAAAATGAACTTTTCGGTCAGTTTTCTACTACTATTACCAAATAATCACGGAAAACAGCATGGATAAATGTAAGAGATTATGCTGTTTCAATAGGTCTACTAGGAAGTGACAAAGAGTTTTGTTATGTACGCGACGCAACTGGACCTTAGGCCAGAATAATGGCAAGTGTTATCTTTATTTATAATACGACTACATAAATGCAGTTATTTACTTTAATTATTGTATTTCAATTGCATTCTATGAGATTTCGCCACATTTAAGAATTAGTTTTTTATACATAATGCTTTAACAAAGCTTATTCAACATTGGTGTGTCTAAATAATGGAAACATTGTGATAAAATCGATCACATTAGAGCCTAAGGTGTATTATAACTTTTAATACTGTAAAACTTCTGATTATTGTTTTAATTTTTTTATAACACAGATCTGAAACAAAAAAATAATCTCAAATGTAATCAGTAATTTTTATAAAATGTTTAGTGCTGATTATGGGAAAATATTTAAAAATATTTCATCAAATACAGTTTTGCAAAAATTTTCAAAGCTGTTATATTTTTGGCCTTTATAGTTATGCATTTTTTCAATATTCTGTTGTGTATAATATGTAAACCATGCCATCTTTTATCTGCTTATTAAAATTTAGAAACTTTAGCGTAAAATATAGTTTTTTTACCCAAAATACACCATTCTTGGGAGATATTCTGAGGCGGCCGAAAAAATGAATTTTGTTTTTGAAATCAGCACTAAAAAATACACTATAAATCAGTTATTTGGACAATTTTGGGGTGTAGGAGTAGTAGAGTACTAATACTCCTGCACTATGGAGTACTAGACTACTAGTACAATCCATAACCTACATAGAACATTAGGCTAATGACTTTAGATGTTGAAGCCGTACACCAAAAAAAAAAAAATATTTTTTGCATTCTGTGTAATTAATGTTAATAGTTTTTAATTTTACTATTGAGCAGTCCTCACTTGTAAAGCATATAAAAGATTTTTAGTTGATTACTTACAGACAAAAATTGATCAATCAAATAAAACTGGTGTACAAGGAGGTCCCGAATCAAAATTAGATGACACTGATAAACTAGTGATAGAAATAATTGGAAAGAAATCTCCTGTTGTTTAAGGAATTGGCGTACCCGATTCAATGGAAACTGTTTCCGAATATAAAAGACATTACCGAGGACTTTAGTTATTCTATGCCCAATGAAAACGATGATATGGCACCACAAAAAGCAAGTGCTTGCTTCCACAAAGTTCATGTAGAGGTAAAAATATAAAGTGACTAAAATTATTTCAAAACAAATCAATCTAGTTTCTAATTCAAATGATTACATATATTATTTTTGTAGGTAAGAAAAGAGTTATCGTTCAGCAACCAGATGATGCTAAGAACACTCAATCTCTTAAAATAAAGAAACTTCAGCTTGAGGTTCGGAAGTTGGAACTGGAAATTTGGGATAAAGAATGCTCATTTAATGTTAAACATTTTGTTCATACTATGAATATTGAATCCTCCAACTATATCAGTGGTTGCGAAACACAACTGGGACAGGTTATGATTGTAAATTCTACTGACTGTAACGAAGGGCACCGAACAAAAATAGCTGAAACACCGAAAAAAATATATCACCGTCAAAGTTTCTCAATATTTAATATCGTATAGTACTCGATGTACTCGTTCAAAATTCTTATTGGTAAATATATGAATTTTAAACAATAAATATACTGACATAAGTAAATATGTTTTAGAGAAATACTGTATATTAGATAATTTGACACACTGTGTTGGATTAGAAATATACCCCTTGTACTATTTGAGGGCAGCCAAAATTATTTCGTAGTTACAGGGTGATTGCGTTTGAATATGTAAGGTGAAAAAATCAACAAAATGTTGAAATTGTTGGCAAAAAAATAGAAAATAATTGTCTTTTACCTTTGGAGTTGTTTATCAAACAAATCTTATTAGTTCACATACAGAGTCATACATTATTTCATTACAAAAAAAGTTCGTTATACGGTAGGTCTAAGTAGAATTTAGGGAAATGAATATCATCATCATCATCTGAGTTAGGGCGTGGTTCAAAGCCCACTTGTACTGAAGCTCTAGGCTTATTGTACCCCTCACAGTTTCTATCCCATCAGATTTATTTTCTTGATGAATTCAAGAATATGTCTGATGGGCGCTTTCGCGATTTCTTCAGGTTCCTGATATTGTACCCCGAAGTACCATTCCCGTTCCCATTTAAGGTTCCGGCAGTGGCATAGTATGTGAATAGGAGTTTCGTCCTCCTCTTTACATATTCTACATAGGGAGTCATCAGATATCCCTAAGAGATTTAGGTGTCTTCTAAGGCCGCAGTGTCCCGTAAGGAGTCCTATTACGGCCTTGAGTTCGCTTCTGCTAAGGTTTAGCAGTTGGTGTTGTCTGCTGGTGTATGGCCCCTCTATGAATCTTTTGGACTGTCTAAGTCCAGGAAGTTCCATCCAGAGCCTATGGTGTTCTCTTTTTATTTGTTCCTTTAACACCCATTTAACATGTTGGTATGAGATACCACATGTGGGTTCTGGTCCAATAAGAGTTTTTTCCGCTCCCTTTCTAGGAGGTCTGCTTTCTCGTTTGCAAGCACTCCCTCATGACCTGGCACCCATTCAAGAGTGACCTTGTTATGTTCTGCCAGAGCCTGGAGGGACTGTTGGCAATCAAATATTGATTTAGATTGTACTTCTACCCTTTTTAGTGCTTTAAGGGCTGCCTGACTGTCTGTCTGTCATGATAACGATTCTCTTATCTCTAAGAGAGTCATTTAACATGACTTTGGCGCAGGCATTTATTGCTGTTACTTCAGCCTGGAAGACTGTTGTCAGTGACCCCAGGTTCAAACTAATTGTCCTCCCTGAGTTCACATGGTAGATCGCAGCTCCTGTGCTGTTTTTCATTTTCGAACCGTCTGTATACCAGATTGATTCGTTTTGTTTTTCCCTTTTTTCCCGGTTTTTTGCCCTTTCTGGTATTTGAATATCAAAAGGTTTCCTGAAGTAGTGAATAATGGGCGTTCTATCAGATGGCATTCTTAGTACCGGATTTTGTTTTAATTTCTCTAATATCATTGTGTGGTGTCCTTTTCTCGAAAGTTTCCATCCAAATCCATTAGTAAACAGCCTGTATGCCGCCGCCATAGCCTCCTTCTCCACCACGAGATGTAGTGGAGGAAGACCTAACAGTAGCTCCATTGCTGCTGTGGGCGTAGTTCTAAATGCCCCTGTTATTATTAGACAGGCTAGTCTTTGTACCTTGTCTAATTTTCTTTTAGCTGTTATGCTTTTAGTCTTGTGCCACCATATGACTGATGAGTAAGTTATAACAGGTACTACAACCATAGTGTAAAGCCAGTGCATCATACTTGGTTTAAGCCCCCATTCGTTCCCTACCATCCGTCTACAGGCCCATAGTATTCTTACAGCTTTTTCTGTTGTTTTTTCTATATGGCTGCAGAAGCTAAGCTTGTCATCGAGAGTGATTCCAAGATATTTAACCTCCTTTGCCATTTTTAGATGTTGTCCCCACATATAAAGCTCCTTCATTCCTTGAAGGTTCCTTTTTCTTGTGAATGCAACAACAGAGGTTTTTGTCTGGTTTGTGGACAATCCCTCTTTTAGGCACCATCTTTCGACGATATTTAGTGCCCGCTGCATCCTTTCGGATACAACAGTCCCAAATTTACCGTTTACTACGATGCTTATGTCGTCTGCAAATGCTTGCGTGTATAAGTTTTCTCTCTCTAACTCCCATAAGAGGTCATCAACCACCAAGGTCCACATAAGAGGAGATAACACTCCTCCCTGCGGGCATCCCTTGTTAACTGAGACCTCTCTTGTTGTGTTAATGAGATTACTGGTAATGGTTCTATGATTAAGCATGAACTCTACCCACCTCGTAATGCAGTGGGCTACTCCACGCCTTTGCATAGATCCCAGTATTGAATTGTATGAAGCCGAGTCAAAGGCTCCTTCTATATCTAGGAAAACTCCCAGTGCTATTTCTTTGCTTTCCAATGCTTGTTCAGCCCGTTGAATTAGCCTATGTATGGCTGCATCGCAAGACTTTCCAGATTGGTAGGCAAACTGGTATCGATGTATCGGTTTATCCCGTAGAACATCGTCCCGTATATATCTATCGATCAATTTTTTCAATGTTTTTAGGAGAAATGACGTTAGGCTGATTGGTCTGAAAGATTGGTCTCCTCGTATGACGCTTTCCCTGATTTGGGAATGAAGACCACTCTTGCACACCTCCAGCTTTGTGGAACATATCCGAGGGCTATGCTAGCTCGGAATAGTTTACACAGTGGTCCCTCCAGTACTTCCTGGCCCTTTTGTAGAAGTGCCGGGATGATACCATCAGGTCCAGCTGTTTTGTATGGTTGAAAGGAATTTATCGTCCACACAAGTTTTGTTCTGTTTACTATTGAGTTTGCAAGAGACCAGTTTGTTTTTGAGGCCCTAGAAATTAGTGCCTCAGTACTCCTGTTCTCTTGGTCAAGAATAATCTTACATCCAGGAAAGTGTGACTTTAGTAGTAAATCTAAGGTCTCCTCCTCTGTTTTTGTAGGTTCTCCTTGTTGATTTTTCAGAGATCCCATGCATCCTTGCTTATCTCTCTGTAGAGTTTTCCTGAGTCTGGCACATTCTGGAAGGCTTTCAATGCCGTCACAGAATTTCTTCCAGGAATTTTCTTTGGCTTTCCTAATGGCATAGCCATATTCTCTCCGGTACGCTTTATAGGCTTCCCAGTTCCCCGACCTTTTGGACAGGTTGAAGAGTTTACGAACTTCTGCTCTTTTTTTGGAAAGGTCTCGACTCCACCATACAGCGTCTCGATCCTCGGGAAATGAATAACGATCGGATTAAATGTTTATTTTGACTGAGAGCATTGGCTCTTTATATTGCCTCTTCATGTATATTTATATCAGATTGGGAACTCATCTGACAATCCATGTCTTAGTTTAACAAGGAAAGCAAGTAAATCTTTTTGAGCAATGTTTCCATATTGTTTTATTGGTTCACAAAATTCATATAATACTTGAAAATTTTGTTTAGAAATTGAAGTTAAATATTTAAATTCTTCTAAACTAAAAGAATTTTTGTCTTCCCAATTTTTAAATTATTATTAGCAGTAGCAGCCGCTCTTAAATTAACGAGGAAGAATGGTCTATAAACAAAACGCAAACTAGCATTTAAATTAATCATTAGTAAACTTGAAGATTTAGATCAGCTGTACTCAACCTTTTTTGCTTTCGGGCCCATAAATCTGTTTGTTATGTTTCACGGGCCACAATATTTTTGGGTGATAACTAAAAAAAAAGGTCCTCATGTTGTTTTAATACAGGATTGTAGCTCAACCATTTCAGTTACTAATAATCGTGTTTGGGGCTTGCACAAAAAAGCTTGGAGGGCCGCACACAACTGCTTGGTGAGTCGCATGAGGCCCGCGGGCTGCAGGTTAAGTATGGCTGATTTAGATGAATGTCACAAAAATCTTCAGATATTCGGGTACATAAATATTTGAAACTAAAAAAATATTTGCTCTGCATACTGCCGATAGTTTTCTTACATTTACTTGTGCGTTACAAATTATAGAACCACGAACTGAGTGGGGTGTTAAAACAATTTGGACCATTCTCAATATTTCTAAGTTCCTGTGTAATTGCGTGATAACAGTTTAAACATAATGTTACTTTTTGTAGATTATCGATTTCAGGATGTCCGGCAGCTTGTCTTCTTAAATTAGCAACGTTAAGCACATCTATATTATTGTCTTTGTTTGAACGAATAGTGAGTCGATGTTGAAATTGTCTATTGCAAACATAATAGCTTATCCTATTTGCAAACGCCATACTTGCAACAATATTTATTTAAAACACTAATACAGAACGGCCTTATGCTCACTTAAAGTAATACAAACGTTATTTATTATAAAAGTCGGCACTAGATGGATGTTCAATTATTCGGAAAATATTTAATCATGAATATATATAAATAAAGTGTAGGCATGTTTATATATCCTATAAGGTTTTTGGCATATTCACCACTTTTTAGAATCTACTAATAAAATCTATCAATCGTCTAAAACTCATAGGTTACAAAATATACAGGGTAATCAATTTTTGTGAAAATCGGAAAAATTATATATTATCACAGTAGATATAAAAAAGCAAAACTTCAGGCATGCAGGCAGTCTTAAGCTTTATATTTTATCATTACGAATATACAGGATGATTCTTAACACGGTACCAGACCAAAACCGATTTAAAATGCCTTGGTTGTGTCGATTACAACA
This sequence comes from Psylliodes chrysocephalus, assembly GCA_927349885.1. NCBI lineage: Eukaryota > Metazoa > Arthropoda > Insecta > Coleoptera > Chrysomelidae > Psylliodes > Psylliodes chrysocephalus. Next base: position 5,811,774 of record OV651818.1, read on the forward strand.
AGCTATAACACTTTACGTCTGAAGTGAAAAATTACGGAGTTACAGGATGTTAAAGAATAACTATATTTCCAAGTTTAAATATTTATGGCGTTATAATCATTAAATACTTAACAAAACGACTTGCATGCCTTTTCATAATGACAATATAAAAACAGGCCGGTGATTCGAAAATTACGAATATTTTATTACCCTGTATTCATATCATATTGTTTTGAGAAGCCATTGAAAAATCAAGAGAGGAACAGGTAAGCTGTAAACTATAAAAATATCAACAATTGTTTTGAGAAAATTAGAATAATATAGCTGCTATTTTAAATATTTGAATGACCAATAACATGAAAATTCTATTTATTATATGAATGTGTACCAATAAGTAGATATGACATTTATACTTCATTGTGTGCCTAACTATACTCAATGAATTTCATAGAAGAAAACTCGCAATGAATAAGAAGACAGTTAAGAAGTTGATAATTTCTCAGATTTTTCTGCTCATTGACTACTTTATTCTGAGGATCCATTAAATGTTTTTAATTTCTAGTTATCAAAAAACTATGTCAGTTTGACAAAGTTTGTTATTGCCTATTTAAAATATTTATGAATGTATATTTATAATCTTTTTTCAATAAGAAACTAACAAGCAATTTATTTTCACCTTGCAAGTTCAACTGTAACCATCTTTTAGGGAATGCGACTTAAAACAAAATGTATTGGGGGCTTTTTTACCTCATTGGTGGCGTGGAATGGAGCTTATAATCTTATTTAAATATACAATACAAATAGGCACTTACGACAATACTCGAGCCAAATAAACCTGCAATCCGATCATAATTTTTCTACATCCTACTTAGACCTACCGTATAATCAACTTCTTTGTACCTGAATTAAAGTATGACCCTGTATGTGGACTTATTAGTATATTGTTTCACGAGTGACGAAAAAAATGATTTTCTACGAGTAAAACACTATACTTTTTCTACGAACTCTATTATGTCATGTAGGTACCTACTAAAATGAAAAAAAAAAAACAAACGTTAGCAAATGCTTTATTTTGTTTTAGGAATAACAAAAAATTAACCAAAAATTAAATATTTCAGAAATATTATTTATTATTTAAATATTGATTTATTGTTATATTTGAACAATTTTTCAAAATTATGGGGTATCACACTCAAGCTTTTTATTTATTGAGGTAGATGCCGACATATTTGTTCTACTGTTAAATGTCATTTCAGATTATGATGCGCCATAATCGGATGAACTAGTAGTTTCCTTATTTTGTACAGATTGTAAAATTTTGGTTTGTATTTGGTTTTTACTGTTCGTGGATTCATCAACATATCCTTCCGCAACACTACTAGATTTTCAACAACCGTGCTTTTTTAACAGAAGCAAGTCACCTCCTGCATCCACTAATAGCGTTGCGGATGTTCTGCGGAAACAGTGACCAGTGTAATCTTGAGGATTCGGAAGCGTTAAAAACTGAGCAATTTCGTTAGGAAATTTACTGATTTTATTAATTCCAACAACCTGTCTGCTACACTTTCCATTCTGATAGTTAATAAAGAATCTTGAATTAATTTGATCCATGTTTGCGGGACGTAGGCTCATGTATTTTTTAGAAATATCATAAAAGGGTCCAGAAATATGAAAAGAATGCGGAACTTTTGTTTTTGTAATACGGATTTTAAATAACAGAATACTTCCAGTATCCTTTACATCGCTTATTGTTAAATCTTTTAGTTCGTGGCAACGACAAGCGCCAGATAATCCAAAAACTAATGCTACCTACAAATATTAGTAGTTATGTATTAAGTATTTGTTAAAATAAAAATAATAATTCCGTTACCTTTGTTATTAAATATTTATAGTCAGGTGCATTCTTTAGGAAAGTCTTTATGTCTTCAGGCGAAAAAATTTTGGATTTTTGGCTTTTAAAACCATCAGATTTTCTTTTCAAAAGCGAACGTAACTTTGGATATTTACTAATATCGACATCATTTTTAACAGAGAGTGTAGTTCTTAGCATCGAATAAATGGACCATAACATCGACGGTTTAAAATTTGAACATATTTCTCCAAAGTATGCTAGTAGTACAGTTTCCGAAAATGATTTCACTTTATTTTTTTCTCTCCAGTCCAAAAATTTGATATAAATTTCTTCATATCTCTTTTTTGATTTGGTCGGTAATAAATCTGAAGAGGTTTCTTCAGCTTTAAAAATAATTTCTGGGGGAGTACAATCGCTTTCTGACTCAGACATCATGAAAATGTGTTAAATTTAGGACGAACTGAAACTGACAGTTCTCAAAAGTGATAAAACTTCAAATAAACAAATGAAAACCAGGAAACTAGATGTAGATTGGTTTAATTTGCACTATTTTTATACATTTTTATTTTATCTTTAATTCATTAAAGTTTAGGTAAAAACGCATATAGAATTTAATGAGCATCTTTTTATTTTATTATTAATAATTATAAGCTGCCAAAATATTATACGAGGCGACTGATATATGAAAATATGTAACAACTTACTTTCGTCACTAGAGACGAAAGTAAACGTTATGGGATTTTTTCTCACTAGTGACAGAAATCATGTTTTCGCTGAAAGTATCCTGTGGCGAAAGATGTCTTTTTGTAAGAGTTCGTAGAAAAAATATTTTTTTGATGAACAGCTCACAAGGTAATTATTTTCTATTCTTTATCAACAATTTCAACATTTTGCTGACTTGTTTATCTTACATATTCAACCGCAATCACCCTGTAAGTACGAAATTTTTCTTTGTTTCCAAATAATACAAGGGTTATATTCCTAATCTAAAGACAGTGTGTCAAAATATTTAATACACGATATTTCTTTTGAAAATATTTACTTATGTCAGTATATATTTATTGTTTAAAATTCATTTATTTGGTATCTACTTGTTATATTTTGTGAACCAATAGAACAATATTATGGTAACTCAAGAAGCATTGCTCGAAAAGCTTTACTTGCTTTCCTTGTTAAACTAAGACATGGATTGTCAAATGAGTTCCCAATCTGATATAAATATACATAAAGAGACAATATAAAGAGCCACTGCTCTAGTCAAAATAAACATTATTTATTTCCCTATATCCTACTTAGACTTGAAAAACTAGTCATAGGATCTAATTTTACTAATAAGAATTTTGAACGAGTACATCAAATATTGAGAAACTTTGACGGTGATATTTTTTTTTTTTCGGTATTTCAGTTATTTTTGTTCGGAGGAAATACCTACTTTGACCAAAAGATCTGCCGAATCATTAATCACCCTGTAACGGACAATATTTTAATTATAGTAGTTAAGTAAATATTTTGACTATACAGAATGAGCAAATAACTTCCAAATATATTTAAGGGTGATTTATGGTGTCCATTTTAAAGAATTAGGGATTTCTAACTTCAACACCCTGTATCTCAAAATCTAGTCATAGGATACGATTGGGCCCATGGACACTTTTGATGGGGACATCAAGTAATTTAACATATAAAAAATTCAGACATTTTAACGATACTCCCGTTTACATAAGAAAAGTCCTTTCGTCAAATTTTGTTACTTTATGTTTTTATACAAAATAAAAAAGTATTTCCTTAAGATCAGATTTTATGTTAAATAAAAAGTATGTGACTTGATTTTTCACTCAGGAAAATCAAAAAAATTGTTTAAAATATCAATATATTTTTTTAATTGTCTTACATCGTCCGAACATATAGTTGTTAGGGCTCGTATATGTTGAATGTTTCAATAGGGGTATACGCCAAGTTTGACTAAACATGACAGATGAAGTGGCATATGAAGTAGCAGATGACGTTACTGGGTGAGTTTGCTTATACATCATTTTAATTTAATTTATGGGCGTCTATTGTTTTGATCAGCGCTTTTTTAACGCGCAACCGCTAACGAGCAGAATCTAAGATGAGTTTTTCGACTTTTTAGAGGAAAAACTTTAAGACCTTTTATTAATAAAAAAATTTGTGTAGTGAAAATGTATTACACATCTTTACATTTCCGACAACGGTACCTTAAAATAAAATTACCCGACTAAAGTAACGATTTTCAACGTCACGTGAACCGTTTATCAATATTCTCAGACGATTTTCTAAGTTAAAAAGTTTGCAGATTGAATATATTTTTCTCGCATACTTTGAAACTCAAGTGCAAAACTGACTATCTAATTTTATAAAGCTGTTCTGCGAATTTACGAGGTTTTAAAATTTATGTCGTTGAACACGAGCGCGCGTATTTCGCTTTATCGAAAGGCGAAAATTATTGAAAAATTATAAAAAGGATTCAAAATTGAGAAAGTACAGAGAAACTTCCTAAAGATATAAGTACCTAGATCTGAAAAGTCAACGAAGCGAAAGAGTAATGACGATGATTCTATTTTGGTCTTGTAGGCACAGTAAAATATAAATAGGAAAATAATTCTAATTATTTGAGAATTTCTTGTTTTTTTTTTATAGTAAAAAGTGTCAACTTCTTCGTTTTTCGCTTATATCTCTTACACGGTTGGTCCTATCGAAAAAGTCTTTATATACAAAATTAAAGGTGACAAAATTTGGCATAAAACAGTTCATGTTTCGTTTTCTTATCCCTTACCATTTTATAGTTACCTACAGGGTGTGTCGTCAGGAGGTGGCGGGGATGTTGTCGCTCAAGTTCCCAGTACATGAGTATTCAGCAGCAATGGAGCTGGATAATTCTATAGAACAGGCGCGTTGTCGTTTCCGCCACCATGTCATTATAATGGCGCGCACCTCCTAAACCGTCATAGTTAAAGCAAAAGTAAGCAGAAACGAAATTGTAAGAGATACAATTATCTTCCAAGTGTTATAGTAATGATTCTCAACTGTTTATAACTAGAAAACTGTTAGGGATTAGAAAAAAATTAATACGAACTATTTTATTTCTGTCTCTAAAGAAGTTTTTCACTAGGACCATCTATTAACGAGATATAAGCGTAAAAACAAAATTGACACATTTGGATATGCCCTGTAGTTAAAAATAACCCCACTTCTGGAATGGGAGCACTACTAGGTTTGTCACCGCTTCACTTCGTGATACAATGAGAGGCACTATTAGGTGTTCACAGTAGAGGATATTCTGGGAAAATTGGTGACTGGGGAAGTGCTAGATATGAAAACAGATCAATTAACCAACTCCTTGGATATTACTCAGTCTTAAGATCAACCTGAGCTATGTATTAGAAAAACATACCTTAGTATTTCAGGCTGAAATTTTTACAAAATTGCAAAATACAAGAACAAACAATAGGAGAGTTATCGAAAAACCAGAAGATCCACATAATGTCTGACAGAGTCATATCGACTCTGAAAGTGACATCAAGGCTGGTATGGGATTGCATCGAATGCCTGAGAACATTGGTAGTTCGAAATAAAGTTGTTTGAGAAGGGTCATTAAGAGAAGGAGGGCAATGAAAAGGCTGACGAACTTTGCAAAAAGAATCATACAAAACCTTGGAGTACGGAAAAGTACAGTACAAGGTTTTATAAAAGAATGGGAGATCAAACACACAACAATTATTAGAAGAATGTCCCAAAACAAGCACATAGGAAAACCTTTACAGGAAGACTAAGTCCAAAAAGATAATTATGAATAGGAGCTGTAATATCTTCACTTTATTTACCTACGGAATTTGCTTCATGCACACTTTAAAAGATCGAGAAGGCCTATAATACAATAATCAAGGAGAGTGCTGTTACATACAGTGAAATTCTTTAACTCTTTTCTTGTTTCCTCTGCCAGAACTTGCAACTTGCAGCAATTTCAGATCACGTGAGTTCCAGATAATTGATCACAGTATTTTAATTAGATCAGCAAACGTATTGTCTGCTAGCTTAACAGGACTGCAAAGATCTTCCATCAGTTAGTATATCTGATCTCTTACTATTAATCAATAAGGCAGTTTTCATATTGTCTTCTACTTTATTTACCTTGAAATACTGCTCCATACGTGTGATGTAGGAACCAGATTAAACAATTATAGGATTAATGACTGGACATACCAAAGTTAATGAACACCTGAATAAAATAGGAGTGTAAAATGGAGATCTGTTATGTCGACTATGTCACAAGGAACCAGATACATCCAAAGATATACTGTGTCACTGCGAAACATTGGATTGCAAAAGACAGGAAGTTTTTGGAAAACCACAAATTAGGTTAGATCCAAGAGCCCATAGAACACACTCGATTAAAGACCGGTACAAACTTGTACAAGAAAAAAGTTGATATATAAAATGAAATATATGAGGTAAAACACAATAAAGCCAGCATGCTGTAGTGTTATCGGACACTTTGTCAGACAACTCTTGGAAACAAATTCCCTGAAGTTAAACACCTACATCTACTAAAAGTTAAAAAAGTTTGGGATATATTTTCGTGCGATCTTGGCTGGAGTAATTCCAATGATTCGAGATGCTTTCGGTCGCTTTTGACGGTACGCCTTTGTAAGAAAATTATGATATATACTTACTTTATATCCAGGTCCTAACCTATGCATAGCGCATATCTGGTGCGTCGTTAAGGCCTCGCTGAAGAGATATATGGCCGACATTTGACCGCAAAAAACTCGCTCTTCGTCCAGTTCTGGCGTCGCACCGATGTAGCATTTGTCGAATACCTGTTAAATGTAATAATATTTATTCACACCTGTAGAAAGTGAAGTATCAAAATAGTTATTTTTGTATTATTTTTATAGTAGTTATTTCTAACATGCAGAATGTATGTTAGAAAAATAATTGAGTTTAGTAGAAGATTTTTACTAATTAGGGCCGATCTTTTCACCTCTGAGTAAAAAATTGCGTGAACTTAGCGCCCGAGAGCCAGCGCTCTCTGGCAATATTCATTCCCACCATTAAGACAAGTTCACACGATACAAAAACGTTGGCGCTAGATGCTGGGCTCGCTGGACCATTTTATCAATCTATATTGCGTTAAACGGCGCTACAATTATTAAATATTTGTGGTATCAGAAGCGGTAAACTTCTTATTCTTATTTGTATTCTCTAATATTATATCTTTGATTACAACTAAATTCAATAACTAAAGTAATAATAGAATATACTTTCTGTGAGTTTTATGGCGTGACGCAATTTAGTTTTTGCTAAAAAAATAATTAAATTTAGTGGAGGGGGATGGTTTTAGCTATGACGCCCATATTTTAAAAAACTAGGTGGAACCAAAAAACCAGGCTGGCAATTTGTAAAAAGGAAAATAATTCAAACTCAAATGTGACCCTTTGGATATAATTCAATACCTGTTGCGGTATTAGCCAAAGGAGTAGTTGTTTTCTGAAGGGAAACGGTCACTCGTAATTATGTGATATTGGATTTTCGTTTTATTTATTTTATTTTACGTCTTGATCACATTTGAGTTTGAATTATTTTCCTTTTTTTCTCATTTAATGCTTATAATTCTATGTTCCACGTGACGTCACCGTCAGTCAGCTGCATGCAGGAACATACCGTTAGTCTGTGTATCGTGCTTTTTATTCTATCTCAATGGTATGTATGTAAATATGTACCTACTAATCTAAAATGCCGTAATTATAGTCTATTTTTATGTATGAGAGAGTAATAAAACAGCATTTCTAATGCAAAACTTAGTACGGTCATTTTAAATATTTTTACAGAATAATCTAAATATTTCCTAAAATTGTAATAAATGTACCTGAGCTATTACAAGTTTTGGGTCTTTTATTGGTCCTTTATAAACATAAGCTGTACAGAACAATAGAAAAAGGTTTGGACAGCCCAAAAGCCCTGTGTATTAAAGATTACCTAGCCGTATCTTAAGATTATTTTCAATAAGTACCTATTTGCCAATTTTGTTTTATTTTAATTCCAAGAATTTCTTACAGTAATCGAATTATAAGTAGATAAATACCTTCCCAACAAATTTCACAGAAAATGCGATTATAGGTTTTCCATTTAGTAAGGAGGTCCAAGTTGTGTATTCTTGACAGTTTACTAAATGTCGTTTAGTTGCAACTTGCAAGGTGCAGTGTGAATTCTAGTGTGATCATGGAAAATTTGTAAGGGCCGCGTAAACGACAAAAAATCGGTCCTTTAACAGTTAATGAAGAAACATTAATATTTAATTGTTTTAAATCATTTACAAACAAACATTTATGTAAAAGTGTTGATGACATAGTGGAATTAGTTAGTAGTACGCTTGGTGTTGGGAAATCTACGATTTACAGAGTTGTTAAAGAAGAGAAATGTGGCGAGTTTCAAACAGCACGTAAAGCTCCAGGAAAACCAAAATTTCAATTAGAAAATCTTTTGAAAGAAAGACTTCGAAGGAAAGTGCATGCGTTCTTCTTTAGAAAAGAATTTCCGACAGTAGACAAAGTTCTTGCCACGGTTCGAGGTGATAAGGATTACCCTGAAATGAATCGAAGCACACTATGGAAACTTTTAAAAGAAATAGGTTTTCTATAGAAAAAGCATTCCAGAAAGTCTATTTTAATAGAAAGAAGCGATATTGTAGTATGGAGAAGAAATTACCTAAGGACTATAAAAGAAATGAGAAACCAAAGAAGAAATATATTTTATTTAGATGAAACATGGATCAACGAGGGACATAAACCAAATAAATTTTGGCAAGATGAAACTGTTACAAGTCGAAGACAGGCTTTTTTAAATAATTTATCTACTGGTTTAAATCCACCATCAGGAAAGGGGCGCAGACTAATAATAGTACACATCGGTAGTTCAAACGGTTTTGTTAAAGGTGGTTTATTGACTTTTGAATCTACTCGTATCGGTGACTACCATGAGGACATGAATGCTGATGTCTTTAAAGAGTGGTTCGAACAAATTATAGATCTTCTTCCTCAGAACTGTATAATAGTAATGGATAATGAAGTTATCACTCGATACGAGACGAAAAAATGCCCACAACCAAGTGGTTAAAAAAATATTTACAGAATTGGCAGAATTCAAAGAATATTAAGTTCCATCCCGGTTCTGTGAGAAAAGAACTGTATCATTTGTGTTCCCTTCATAAAGAGAAATTCAAAAAATATGAAATTGATGAAATTGCAAAAAATCGTGGGATGACGGTGGTTAGATCACCACCATATCATTGCGAAGTAAACCCGATTGAACTGATATGGGCACAGATAAAGGGAGAAGTTTCAAGAAAAAATAATTCTTTTAAAATGAGTGATGTTAAACAGTTGTTTTTGGAGGCTGTAAATAATGTGAAGCCTGAAAACTGGGAAAAGGCAGTAAATCATACGATTAAAGAAGAAGAGAAAATGTGGAAGTTGGACAATATTACTGATGAAATGATCGAGCCACTCATTGTAAATATTGGTTGCGACAGTTCATCTTCTGATTTCGATTCCGATTTGGATTTGTAGGTAAGAAGTAGTTTTTATATTAAAATTATTATTTATGAACGTAACGTTGTTTAAAAGTCAAAGTTTAAACCCTTATACCTACATAACCCGTTTGACACAATGTTCTTAACATACCTTGTGGAAAAATAAAACATTTTAGAAAAAATTGCATTTTTTACCTTCAGCTGTTTAGAAGTTATAAGCAGGTTAATTAGGTGAAAATATAAGTGTATACTTGAGGAATAACTTCAAAAAATATTTTAATTGTCTACTAAAAGAAGTGATACGCCTATGGATTACAAAAGCTTTATTATTTTAATACTCTCTCATACGTAAAAATAGACTATAGTAAAGGACTGAGGAGATGAAACAGAAAAGGTTGTGGGCGCAAATGGGCCGGGCGAAGATGGGCCTATATCAGAAAATATAATGACTCTGTATAGCGAAGGTACATCAGGTAGAAGCGTTTCTGTGTACGAACTAACTCATATAGTAGAATTGCAATCGACACGGAGTAATAAATCTGTCAGATCAGGAAATTTCAGGTGTGGGTGTCTATATTATTATTTACGGGGTACATAAAATCATCATTTAAAAATATATTTTTTTGAATATGTATTATTGAGTATTATTTCGGTATGTAGGTACTTTACAAAATGTTTTTTGAGTTATTTGCAATTGTTATGTAAATGGTAGAGTTATCTGTTTGAGTAAATTAACAGCAAGGTATATAGCAAACATTTTTTAAGACCTATAAATTTGACTATTAGGTATACCTACATTAAATTGTTTAAATTGTTATTCGTCATTGACTTCTTGGAAATTTTTGATGTCAAGGTGAAAGTTAATGACAAGTGGAGAGAAAGGTTTCAGCTTAGATTATAGAAAGTAATCTGAGGGTTCAAAATTTATAAATGTGACTATAATTGTATTAAAAATGTAAATGGGATAAATCCTTAGATTATAGAAATCTATAATCTAAGGGTTAATCGTTATTTTATCATGTTCTTGGAGATTACTAATGCCATGGAAAAACCAAAACGATAACAGGAGGTAAGAAAAAAGTGGAATTTACTAAACAAATTAAAAGCGAAATAAGAAGAAAAGTTCACGAACTTTATTTTAAAAAAGACGCAATCAATGAAATAGGAAAGACAAAACTACAGGAAACTCCAATAGATTTGAAGTTCAAGTGGGATAAACAGGACAGGAAAGTAGCACTTATTGATTCTGATGAAATTGTTTGTTGGAGACGGAGATACCTCAGAACCATTTTTAAATTTCGTGCAGAAGGCAAAAATTATCTTATTTGGACGAAACCTGGGTGAATGAAGGTTACACGCTTAGCAAAATGTGACAGGACACAAATATTCAATCTTCATGAAAGGCGTTTTTTTGGAAGGATTATCTACAGGACTGAAGGTTCCTTCCGGTAAAAGACGGCGTCTAATTATAACTCATATTGGAAGTGATTGATAACGGGTTTTCAAAACGTATTTCTTTAATATTTCAATCTAAAAAAAACCGGAGACTACCATGAAGATATGAACGCTGATGTATTTGAAAAATATTTACCAAAAGGTTCAGTTATAGTAATGGATAGCGCTACTAGTTACCATTCCCGTCTAATTGGACGTATGCTAAATACTTCGTGGAGCAGCTGTTACTGACCAGACTAAACTCGGAAATAGAAAGAACGGGAGGACTTGCTACTGAACAGCATGGATTCAGAAAGGACAAATCTACCATTAGTGCCATGAAAAAAGTACAAGAGCCAGTTGACACAGCAAATAAAATGCCCCACAGTGAAAGAAAACTTTGTGCAATAATAACGGTGGATGTCCAAAATGCGTTTAATTCTGCTCCTTGGGGAGGAATACAAGCAGAGCTAAAAATAAGAGGGGTTGCTAGCCAAATTTACAACATAATAGCAAGTTACCTAGAAGATAGGACGTTAGTAGTAAAAAACCAAGGAAATGAAAGTAACATGCGGGGTACCACAGGGATCAGTGATAGGGCCTACCCTCTGGAATATATACTACGACGGAGTGCTTAGGATTCCAATGCCTACAAGGTTAAATTTAGTGGGATATGCCAATGATCTGGCAATTCTGGTTACAGCGAAAAATATCATAGACATCGAATGGAAAGCTAACAGAGCTGTCAACATCATAACCAGCTGGATGAAAAATAAAAGCCTTAAACTTGCACCACAACAAAAAATGTGATGTTGGTAAGTGGTTGAAAAGAGAAATCTATCTCAATGAACGTTGAAGATGTTCAATTACAAAGCCAGGAAATAAGCAAATACCTTGGCGTGTATTTTGATAGAAATATGAGAATGGGACAACATATCCGGAAAAGGGCACGAAAGCTTTAGCAAATATCAGCCGCATAATGCCAAATCTGGGAGGACCAAGGGAAAATAACAGAAGAATATTATGTTCGGTGATACAGTCAATAATTCTATACGCTGCAAGCATATGGAAAAGAGCAATTGAGAAAAAAATGTATAGAGATATCCTACTGAGAGTACAACGAAAAAAGGCTATAAGAATAACTAGTGCGTACCGGACAACATCGACAAGAACGCTACTTCTAATTGCGAGGATGCCGCCGATAAATCTACTTGTGGAAGAACGAATTATGATTGAAGAATGTAATGAACTCAAGATCAACGCTCGAAATAAAATCATAGAAAAATCGCAAGCGACATGGGCAATAGACGACGGAAAAGCAAACTGGACTAAGAGATTGGTGCCACAGATCCATCCACGATACTACGAACACGATCAAACTGATGACCAATTAACCCTTGTCCGCTACTGTCATTCCAAAGCTTTCGCATGTGACATATTTGGAATAACTTTATACATTTCACGACAGAGTTGAGTATTAAGGAATATTTTATAAATAAATGAAGATAAAGAACAAACATAACATATTCAGACATGAAAATAGCGAAATTTAATAATGCAACCATCAAGCAGAATTTGTAATAATAGACAAAATTTTGAATAAATTTAATAGTTGTTGACGTAGCGCAGTAGGTAAGGTGTTGTACTTACAGTCTACCTACGCGGATAGAGGTAGGATCGAATCTCGGCACCGACGTTTTTTTTTTTTTTTAATTTTATTAATTTTCATTTTCTTTTTTCATTTCTTTTTTTTTTGAGACCCTCCACAATAGTAAGAACAGCAACAGTTTAAAATTATAAAAAACAACTTTGATTTTGTTTTCAAATGGAAAAAAATTCAATACAAACATTAAAACATAAAAAAAAAACAAAACGAACTTTAAAAAATTACAAAAAAATAAAAATTATAAAATGGAATCCAATAGACAATAATAAATTACAATCAATAATAAAAGAACACGAATTTATTTTTATTGTAATAGGTGCTCAAATAGACCTCCTTCTTGGGCAAGACAGTACCCCAAGCGATCGTAAAATGATCGCCTTACTTCAGCCAACATATTGGGACTAATAAGTTGAACGGCTTCTGAAATTTTCACTTTCAGTTCATCTAAGTCGTTAGTTCTTTCTTCCCTGAATTTGTATATCTGAGACTTTAAATAACCCCACAAAAAAATCACAAGGTGCGAGATCCGGCGATCTAGCTGGCCACAGAATTGTACCTTTCCCTGATAATAATCTGTTGGGAAATGTTTCATTTAAAAAGTGCTGCACCGTCACACGATTATGCACAGAACATCCGTCTTGTTGAAACCAAATATTGTTAAATCGAGCTCCTGCTAATCGCCGTATCTCAGGGACAATATGGTGTCTGAGTAAATCCAAATATTTAAGACTATTTAAATTACCCTCAATATAAAAAGGACCGATTACATTTTCACCTAGTATTCCCATCCAAACATTCAACTTTTGCGGGAACTGCGTGCGAACTGTTACAAATTTATGTAAATTTTCTCGAGACCAATATCGGACTTGGGATGGATTATGCCTGGCAAGTAATGGAAAAGTCGACTCATCGGTGAACACAACATTGTTGTCATTGTTAACTTTATCCATTACTGCCTCGCTAAATTCCATTCGTCTAATATTGTCAGTTTCATAAATTTCTTGGCATTTTCTTACTTTATAAGATCGATATCCATGTTTTTTTTTAAATTCTATTTACTGTGGTTTCACTGGAACCTACAACTTCCGCAACCTCTCTCTGAGATATCATCGGATTTTCTTCCACAGTTGCACAAATCATAATATCCCTATCTTCTTGTTCATTCTGATTATTATTAACTCGAGCCTTTTTATGTTCATTGGGAGAAACGCAGCCATGAATTTCAAAATTTTGAACAATACGATGTACTGTTGAGAGTGATGGTATGGGCCTATTTTGAAATGTCGCCTCAAACAAACCGCTTATTTGTCGAACTGTGTTGCCTTGAAAATGCCATTTCACAATTTGTACTTTCTCAGCAATTTCGTAAACATTCATTTTAAATCCAAAGAAATACTTTTCGCCCGCGATAAAAGCACAAAATTTGAATGTGACAGTTGCGTACAAGCGTCAATTGGTCATCATGTTTACCATGTTCCTAGTACGATGGATGAATCTGTATGAGACCATGGATGACTAGGAAACACGGAGAAGTAAAGTATTTTCTTACTCAAATACTTACATAGATTCGGACTAAGTGATACAGCTGACTGTATCTATTGTGTTTTAAGGGTGGTTTTAGTGGGTATATCGGCCTTGCACCCTCCAGTCGGAAGTCCTTCACTACCAGGTACGGGCAGAACCATATGCCTGGTGTCCGTAATGGATTCCCACCCGACCAAAAAAAAAATACTTCGTGGAAGAGAGATGATATCATTAAGTGGCTAAGAGACAGAAACATTAACTTTTCAGAAAAATCAATGAAAATAGAACTACTAGAAATTGTAAAATTAAATAAGCCTCCAGAACGTTATGTAGTGGATGAACTTGCAAAAAACACATGGTATTGATGTTGTGCGTCTTCCTCCCTATCACTGCAAACACGTTAAAAGATATGTAGGTCGACATAATACCATATTTAAGTTAAAAGATGTAGAAGCTTGTTACGAAAGAAAATTGGCAAAAGGCATTTGAGCATGTGTTAAAAGAAGAAGAAAATATGTGGAATCTGGACAAAATCTTGGATGTCGATACTACAGTGCCATCTCAGTAAATATTGACTTATCAAGTGAATATAGTGATTTAGAGACTTTTACGTTTCCTGATCCTCGAGAGTAGGTAAACATATCTATTTTATATCTAAATGTTATAATAATAGTAAAAAAGGAGTAGAGACCACCCAATTAACGCTGCCAGAAACTAAACCACCAAACTAAACTCAAAAGCGTGTAAGACTGCAAAAACGCAAGCAAAACCGGAGCATGTCAAAAAAAAGATGAAAATATTGGATTTACCAAGTTCTTGATATGTCACCACCAAAAAAACACAAAAAAAATTTTTTATTTCAGGGTGAGTGGCGAGGGGACTCACCTAAAACAAGCACCCCGACGGCATATTCGTATCAAGCGTGCAGTATCGCAGGCTCGTCTTTTCCGAGTACCGCCGAATGCATCGACGTATCCAGAGCGCGAGAACGCATTATGCTAGATGTATCCAACGTTCGAAATTGCAATTATTAATTTTTGGCATTTGTCATGGTCACTTGTTTTTGTATCATGCACTAAGATGGAGAATTTTTGTTTGTCGCCAGATTTTCCCTACGTTATAGAAAATGACACAGTAAGACTTAAAATAACATTACAATCAGAAGTTGAGGTAAGCTTTTAAATTGCCACGTACGTACGTACATACTTAAAAAATAGGTAACCGCTTAGTTATTTGATTTACAACTCTTCCCATCAGTGTGTTGGATAGCGATCAAGATTTATAGTAGGGGAGCCCAAGAGGAGATTTTTAAAATAATTCGAGCGCCGCGTCAGATTAATGTATGGGGGTTAATTTTTCCCTTAAAGATTATCTCTGCCAAATTTCTGCCCTTAATATAGGGGCGTATTTGTAGGGCAGCCAATCAAAGTTGTAAAACAAATAGATACCGTAAAAATACTCGAGCGTGACAGATTATTGTAGGGAAGGTTAATTTGCACCTTAAAAATGATCTCCACCAAATCTTAGCCCTTAATATAGGGGCTATACAGGGTGTTTCACAAGGAATGGTCAATACTCTAACCATAGATTCGGGACCTGTAAATATTAATATTTTACTTAATAACTTTGAGTCAAATAATATTTCTATGTTTTAAAGTATAACCCTATAATAAATACTATGAGTAGAATAACTTAAATGCAAATATCTTGATATGGGCTGAATTTATGCTATTAAAACAAGTGTACCTTTTTTTGTTCAAATTTATCATAACGACTTGAAAAAAATTCAAAAAAGACAGTATTAAAAAAATATGGATATTTTTCTTCATCCAGTAATGTGTAGGTGACGCCCTCTTTATCTAGTCTTAAAATGTTTTATATTTATGATTAACTAACTAAAAAATATAACCATACCAAATTTCAAGTCAATATGTTAATTATTAATGAAATTATTCGAAAAAAACAAAAATTAATTTTAACATCAACACCCTGTATCTTGGTAGTAGATAACATTTGACCCATAGTTAATTAGTAAAATATTAATATTTGGAGGTCCTAAAGCTATGTTTAAAATATTGACCATTCCTTATGAAACACCATCACCCATATAAATATACTTTTTTTATAATCCTTAATCCTCTCTTGGGCTCCCCTACTATTATACCTAATAGTCCAGTTTAATTATCATTTTGGTGTAAAAAAACTTCGATATCCAAAATTCTTTTTGGTGGTGTTGGGGGGGGGGGGGGTCGATAATAGCTTAATTTTAAAAAGTCGTGATGATTAAGGTGGAGGCTCTTTTCCACCCTCAAAAAACCCTAAAAAAATATTTTTTTTCAATAACTCCGCTAGATACATCAACAACTGACTGCTTATTTTGTATGTTTTCGCGCTCTCTACTATTTACGATATATGACTTTTTCGTGTACCGAAACAGAGTTATTAAAAAAAGCAATTTTTGGGTTTAATTTCAGTGTTACACAATGCTTTCAAACCACGTACAGACACAAGGATCAATTCGACAAAAAAAAATATGCCGAAAAGGAAAAAGATATCGGTTCAACCAACATCAGTTTCAAGATGAAAGGTTCATGCATGTGGACGTAGAAAAGTGCAAAGTGGACGAACAGTTTCTTCTTTAGTTAAAAAGAAGGCGAAAGCACCCCACAATTTACTCCTGTGCGTGGAGAAAAATATACCTTTGGGAGAAAATAAGTTTTTAAAATAAGCAAATTGTGTATTTTTAAAAAAAAAACATTAAAATTACTTTGTTTATACTTGTAACAAAACTTTAAGGCGAATGTATTTTAAATTATATGCCACATAAATTTAAAAATATTACTTAAGGGGCACATATCTTGTCAATATGTTGCGATATCGAACGCTGAGTACAACGCGAAAAGCCTGAATAATGCGTTCCCGCGCGCTGTATACCTGAACGGATTCGAGGGAACTCGGAAAAGGTGAGCCTGCGATACTGGACGCTTGATACGAATATGCACCCCGGCGGTTGAATTACAATTATTTAAGTTTAAAATAGTAACAAAAAAATAATACAAACAAATACCCCCTAATTTACCCAACCGTGCGCTCATCAGAGTCTTAAAGGGGTTTAGTTCCACAAAAACGGCGCGACACAGGTAAAATTCTTAAAATCACCACACCTTATAACTGCTGGCTGTTTAAAATCACAGAATTTGTTTGAGCCACCTGTGCTGTAAAACTCCCATATAATTTTGATTTATTACTTCGTGTCGATTGCGATTCTACTATAGTTAATTTCCGCGAGGAGCTTTCTGTTATACAATCCAGATAATTCGCAAGATTTAAAAAAAAATCATTTTAATGATTATATACAGTGTGTCTACTTAAATTGGAACCATATGGAAAACATTTTTATTATTGATTTTAGGAAAAAAGTTATTCTTGATCATCATCATCATCATCTGAATTAGGGCGTGGTTCAAAGCCCACTTGTGCTGAAGCTCTAGACTTATTGTACCCCTCACAGTTTCTATCCCATCAGATTGATTTTCTTGATGAATTCAAGAATATGTCTGATGGGCGCTTTCACGATTTCTTCAGGTTCCGGATATTGTACCCCGAAGTACCATTCCCGTTCCCATTTAAGGTTCCGGCAGTGGCATAGTATGTGAATAGGAGTTTCGTCCTCCTCTTCACATATTCTGCATAGGGAGTCATCAGATATCCCTAAGAGATTTAGGTGTCTTCTAAGGCCGCAGTGTCCCGTAAGGAGTCCTATTACGGCCTTGAGTTCGCTTCTGCTAAGGTTTATCACGTTATGCGTGATTTTATAAAGAAAAGTCACGATTTACGTGTTTTAAATAATTGTGGGACTATCTATGTCCCGGGGGTTATATAACAAAATATATGAATTTGGGACTCAATCACATTAACACTATTTAGCCTTAAACTTGGCTTCGTAGCCCTTAACTGTATAAGGGTTCTACTCTTGATGTTAGAACCTGACACGTCTCTGTAAAAGGGCTGAAGGAAACACAATGTTTTCTCAAAACAAATATAATATAATTACAACGATTATATAAAATATGTCTCAACTCGACATACACAACTATAGGCTCAATATAATATAAAAGACAACAAAATACTTACTTACCAACTCCGCTAATATTTGGGGCACATGTCACAACCCTTAACAAACTTATTAAAAATGTAATTATTTAAAATACTAAAAAACGACTTTTAATTTAAAACTAAGAAGATTATAAGCTGGAGCTGCTACAGGGAATCTCCTACAAGGGGGACCTCCTATGGGAAGGATCCGTTCCCTGTGGAAAAAAGCCTCGTGCATCCCCTCGACATTACCTTTATCACTTTCTCATAGTTTATTGTTATTAATAATTATTAAATAACCAACCTTGCACATTATTGCTATTTAAAACAAATTGTTGACATAATTAAACAAAGTTTTATGTATAGGATGTTATTTAAATAATTAATTAAAATTAGGAAAAATATGAATTTATACGAATCGTGCCAGTTTGATAAAAAGTCCTGCATGACCCAAAACTTAAAATACAGTCATCAGATATCAAATTTTTCAAGCCTTATACAAGGTTTGTCAAAAAATATGAATTTTGCTCAAGACTAAAGTACGATTATTTTTGCTAAATTCTTTACAAACATCAAGAAAAGGAAAGCGTATCATGTTTATAGCAGAGCAGAGCAAAGCTAACTTAATTTATAACGTTTTCAGATATTTACAATCAATGTGTAGAAAAGTTTATAAAAAATAAGAAAATCTGTTTTTCAGTTAGATCGGTGTTATTGCATATTTGAATGTAATTTCCAATTCTAATCAACTTTTCTTAGTGAAAATTTTCGATTTTGTCAATAAATCAATAATATTTTTTTTTCCATATGGTTTCAACTTAAGTAGACACACTGTATATTCTACTATAATTAATTTTTTTAATTATAATATGTTTAAATTAAATTGGCTTTTTAGACTGGAATCCTGAAAATTACTGTAGCCGTCAACGTGTTAAAGGCAAAGAAAATTAGTCGCAGCAGCTCTTTAATAATGAGGGAGTAAATCAATTTAATTAAAACTAAAATTCTAGCAATCCACGGCTCTTTTGTTTTAACTCTCATTCTAATTTCTCATTGTACGAGTCTTCGACAATACTCGCATCTCTCGTGATCTATTAAAACAATGTTAAAGGTAGAATCGAATAACCAGATTGTCCTTAACAAAACAAAAAAATACGACAGCATTAAATTGCATTAAACGCAATTACTTCTAACGACAATACAGTTAATTGGTCCGCAACACACATACAAAAATAATTTGTCAAAGCTACTCACGTCATTCGTCGACACGAACCAGGCCATTTCGGTGCTGGACGCTAATTGACCATTAACCAAACATTTAATTTCGCTTTTTGTCCACCTGTTGTATATGTAGACGATGGCCAGCATGTACCACTATAAAACATAAAAAAAAACAAGAGGAAACAATGGACATCGTTAACGAGCTTTATTTTAGCATATAACACCCCCGTCGAATATTGTAAAAATTTTATTATAGGGTTATCAAGTACATTTACATAAGAAAATTATGCAAAAATAATTAGTGTTAAAAGTGCTTATTAGTACTTTACAAAGGAAGTACTTTCTTTTATAATTCTTACACCTTAATTTAAAGCTTTCCTTGTAGTTCTTGGATTTTTAGGTGCTTGTAGATCAAATAAAAATCGTGTGAATGGTTATAGCCTTGTTCAGCAGTTTTTACTAAGCAATTTTTTTTTTTAATTAAACATTGTTTTTTATGAAAGTTAACGTCATTCGAATTCTTTTAATTTTCTATCATCAGCTTACATTTGATATTTAATTTTATGTTTTTTATAGCTTACCTTTGGTACAGAATCGAGGTGTGTCATTAAAATTAAATTAAAATATTTTTTTATTATTTTCTTTTCTACTTCAATAAAACAAATAATAATAATAATAATAATAATAAAGACACCATCCGTAAAAAAAATAACCAACATGACATGCATGATCTTAACAGTAAGACTAACAATGTAAAAGGCCAAAAAAAGAAGAAACAAGTGATAATCATACATTAAATATATTAGCTGTCAATTCTATCACTTGAGAATCAAGAGCCACTTCCGATTCTGACACCGTGGTGTCAATGTTGAAATGGCGGTCTCAAAATCGGGAGTGTACAACAGTTTATTTAAAATATCCACCATTTATTTGATCATCCAACCTTTAAATTACTACTAAATCAATCTTAACATTCAGTACCACAAGTGGAAAATAATATTTTAAGTTAAACACCAAGTTAAGTTAAAAAGTGACAAAGTGACCCTTTGACAAAAGTTTATCTAAAATATCCACCATTTACGTGATCATCCGACATTCAAAATACTACTAAATTCATTAACAGAATAATATTTAAATAAATTATCAAGTGCAGTGGAAGAGGACAGAAGTCCGACGCAAGTGGGTGCAGCTTTTCCATTTAACAAAATTTTAAAAACAATAATCAAAAATCCTAGGCCGAATAGCCCTGGCAGCGGAAGCCTACAAAAATAGAAATAGAAGAAGAAGAATCAAGCGCATGGTAGTTAAAAAAAAAACACTTTTCTTTTAAAAAAACCTTTAATTGATACCCGGGACTCTATGAGAGGCCGTAAAAGAAAAAAGAGGGGTCTAACACCCCTACCACAGTTTATAGCTAAAGAATCAGTTCGCTCACTCTGCGTCGGCACTTTTGATCTCAATGTTCCAGTTTATACACTGCGCAACTCGGATAATACAATATATAACAATCGCCTATAATAAAACAGCAGTCTTCTGAGCATCCTGAATTTGTATCCCTGGAGTGGATGTTATTTTGGAACTTACAACTGGTCCGAGTGAGCTAACTGATTCTTTAGCAATAAACTGTGACTCCAAAAATAATATTCACTGACACTGACAGCAGCAAGCAAAATATCAGGTGCGTTTTAATCATCCGCTTCTGCTTCCGGAATTGTCGGTTTAGTCATTTTAACCTGTCAGATTAAAACAACAAAACCGACAATTCCGAAGCAGAAGCGGATGATTAAAATGCACCTATTAAAAATATTGCGCCAAGATGTAGGCAACACGTAATAAGGCATCAAAATGGCGGAGTTTTCTATCTCCTTTTAAAAGGCACTCAGAAAGCTGCGCAGTGCGACCATTCTCCGTATAGTAAGAGAAAATCAAAGTATGTGTATTAGGCATTTCAAACAAATGAACTGCCAGTGGGAAGATTTGATATATCCAAGGCACAGTTTATAGCTAAAGAATCAATTCGCTCACTCTGCGTCGGCACTTTTGATCTCAATGTTCCAGTTTATACACTGCGCAACTAGGATTTGTATCCCTGGCGCATACAGAATCAAATCATAACCAATACAATATATGACAATCACCTATATTCAGACAGCAGTCTTCTGCGCATCCTAAATTTGTATCCCTGGAGTGGATATTATTTTGGAACATTCAACTGGTCCAAGTGAGCTAACTGATTCTTTAGCAATAAACTGTGTCCAAGGGTTGCGACATACGAGGTATGCTGTTTACAATACGTAAAATCATGAATAATGGATTACATTTAAATATTTTATGTCAAACACAATAAAAATATTAATCAAAATAAGAAACCGCTTGGGAAAAATAGCGGAACTTTGCTCATACACCAGATATCGAGATGCGGTTTTCTGCATTGAGTTCAGGAAGTTCCAGGAAAAAAGTTTACATGGTCTGGTTTGGCGCGTTTTTGGAAAAATGCCTTCTGGGCCGAAAAATGCATTTTCCAATTGCATCATAACTTGTATCATTATAGGAACGACTGGAAACTCAGAAAAATCGCTCGGAAATCATTATTCGGGGGTTTTCGGGGCTGCCGAACTCGATTCTAGCATTATAATTATCCGGGGGGTGCACGGGGGTGGCTCTGTGGGGGTGCGCGGGAAGTGAATTGGGGGAGAAATGGCAGCGTGCATGAAAGTCGCTCCAAACTCGTTACTCGGGGGTTTTTGGGGATGCCTAATTCAAATCTGGCATTGGAATTACCCGGGTGTGGCTTTGTGGGGGTTACCTTAGATCCGTTGGAATGGGGGATGGGAATTGGTGGATGGAGAGCTCAGTCCTGTCACCATGACCCAGGAAGCCGGTCCCGAGGAAATTTTGAGCAAAATTTATTGTTCTTGTCAAACCGACTGTGGCACGAGGTGCGGGTGCCGCCGAAAGGGGTTGGAGTGCTCACTTGCATGCAAGCATTGCGATGGCAATTGCTCAAACCAAAAAGGCACTTCCAACGGGGCCGAGGATACTGACGAGGAAGAAGATGAGGAAGGGAGAGAAGATAAAGAAGGGGAAGAAGAGTTTGAACAAGCCCTCGGGCACCCCGGTAAAGCCACTTTGAACATTCCCGGGTAATTCCAATGCCGGAATTGAATTAGGCATCCCCGAAAACCCCCGAGTAACGAGTTTGGGGCGATTTTCATGCACGCTGCCATTTCTCCCCCAATTTTCACCACCCACGCACCCCCGGGTAATTCTAATGCCAGAATCGAGTTTGGCAGCTCCTAAAACCCCCGAATAATGATTTCCGAGCCATTTTCCGAGTTTCCAGTCGTTCCTATAATGGTGCAAATTATGATGCAATTGGAAAATGCATTTTTCGGCTCAGAAGGCATTTTTCTAAAACCGCGCCAAACCAGACCATGTAAACTTTTTCCCTGGACCTTCCTGAACACAATGCAGAAAACCGCATCTCGATATCTGGTGTATGAGCAAAGTTCCGCTATTCGGGTGATTTTGATCTAAATGCCCTGGACTAAGACCTTCTCACTGGCAGCTATTGTTTGACAGGTCGTTGGAATGTCTAATTGGTTATAGTAAGAGACCGCCATCTGATAACAAAATGAAATATGCTCTAAAGACATGTAACAACATTATACTTTACCAAATTTCACCTGTGCCAATCTATCCTGAGCAAAGTGGTTAAAAAAAATTATTTTATATTCAAAAAATCATATAAGACATGACAGCGATAATTGTGTTTTCCCTGAAAATTACAATTCCAATTCCTTGTGAACCTAGCTTTTAAACCTGAATTATTAATATTTTTACCTACCTTTTAAACCATATGTATGAATGAAAGGAAAGAGGATGGCATTGTATAAATCATTTGCAGAGATAGTCAATAATAATTATAAACTATTGTTAGACAGTGCTAATAATAATATATAAGGAAAAATGGAGATTGCCGCTTTTGCTATTCACTTTGGGAGATTGTCATGTTTGATTCTAAATAATCCTAGTAGTTTTTTTTGTCGTTTCTATGGCAACCTGTAAAAATGAATCACAACAATACACATACAAATAAATTTTTAAATCAGCAAAAATTGATTCATATTTTTAATGATTTTTACCTACTAATTGTGTGTAGATGTTTTTGTGCGATGTTAAGAGGAAGAAAATGTTTCCCGTTAACGATATATATCAAGATATTTAAATATGTTATTGTTTGGAAAACTTTAAGGGCAAACAAAATTATCGCTGTTATGCCTTATGTGATTTTTTTAAAATAAAATATATTAACCACTTTGCTCAGGATTGGGATTGGTACAGTTGCCATTTGGCAAAGTACAATGTTTTTACAAGCTTTTGGGGTATATTTTATTTCATTATTAGATGGTGGTAAAAATTTGCAGTGGGCTTCTGGGCTATTACGATTAGATTCTGTATGCGCCAGGAATACAAATCCGAGTTGCGCAATGTATAAACTGGAACATTAAGATCAAACGTGCCGACGCCGAGTGAGCGAACTGATTCTTTAGCTATAAACTGTGTCCAATGTGCCCATACACTAAAACGGATGAACATAAAAAAAACAATAAATAAAAATATAACAACGGACATAATTAGGATTATAGGAGAAAAAAATAATAAAAAAAAATGATTTAATTTATTTTTAATGACACACCCAAATTCTGTACCAAAGGTAAGCTATAAAAAAACAAAATGCAATATTAAATGTAAATTGATGTTAAAAAATTTCTTGTAGAATTCGTATAACGTTAACTTTCATAAACAACAATGTTTAATTAAAAGAAAAAAAATGCTTAATAAAAACTATTGATCAGTGTCGTAAGCTATAACCACACACACGATTTTTATTTCATCTACTAGTATCTAAAAAAGTTAAAAGGGCTGATTATTTACATTACAGTACTTATCCTTCTTTTAATTTTTGAATTTTTTTTAATTTTTCATATTTAGGATATTTAAGAATCTTTTGTAATGGAATGATTATGAACTACTTTAGTTAGAAAAGGAAACGTCGTTATTTTATAAAGATATTCAAAAATTCTCTTCTTGTTCCTTTATAAAAATGTAGCATACCGTAAGTAAGTTTTTTAATTTACACACAAATTAGTGCTATTTAAAATAATGGATACATTTTGTTTAAGACAGGAGATTCTCTATTAAAACATCGACATTTGCCCACCCTGTACATGATAATATAGTTCTAGAACCAACGTGCAAATTTGTGACTTATTTTCTTATGGATAAATTTATTATTAAAGTGTAGTATGATAAGTGTTCAATGAATTCGCGAGAGCGCGATTTTCAGACCGGGACACTTAGCTATAGGCATTACAAGAGGCACGTGCCTCCCGAAACATTGACTTATGTTCATAAGATTTCCATTATGCTCGTTCGACGATAAGTGCTCATCTGCAAGAAATATTAAACCCTCCACCAATTTCGATGGGCCATTTTTTCTCTCCAACGTTTTAAAGTAGTGCGTCAGAAGGCATGCACGTGACTTTTCAAAACTGGACGCTTTATCGACAATAAAAGATGAAGTAAATTGTCTGTAGGAGGCCTGCATTGGAGTAACGGATAATACATTTTAGCTTTTTTTTTATAGACAACATGGCTAATGACGATTGAAAAAAACAAGATTTTTGGTTATATCAGTTGTCATTCGGTGACAAGTGACAGTGACAATGAAGTTATCAACAGTACCAACTAAAAATAGTGAAGTTTAAGTAATATTTTGACAGAAGGTAAAGAAAAAACAGTTGGTACGAAATGACATGACAACTGAGTTGTCAGAAAATTGTAGCCAACTTAAAATTACAATGACAAGATATTGAATTGAATAAAGAGAAAATTCTTAAAATTATAAAATCCCAATCTGGAAGACGGCCTCGAAGTTGTTTACAAGAGTAATAATAACTAATTCAGACGTCAGAAACAAATAACATAAAATACTGACTAAACCTATGTTAATAAAGATTGAAGTTGCGAAAATGAGTTTAAAAATTAAAGTTATAAAATCAAATTATTAAAAAATTAAAATTTTGAAAAATTGAAAACGATTTTTTTTTGTTTTTTTTTTTTGTTTCGATTTATGGCCTAGGTGTATATACCTAATATGCCAGTCTCAAATTTGTGAAAACGAATTTTAATACATCTATTGCTCAGCGGTTAAGTGCCAACTGAGCGCGTCTTCGGGTGGTGGATAGGAGGACGGCCAAGTTTCCCTTGGTTAGTGGTAGACATAAGTAGAGTCTGAGAGCTACCGCCGCGAACCAACTACCCCGATCTAAGATGTATGGTAACGTGCCGACGGAAGAATTGTCGCAGGGGCAGATGCGGCAGCAAACGCTCCCCTGAAGGAACCTGGCGACACCCTCTTGTATCTAACCTTGCAAGCGCATGCGGGACTCTGCGTCGGTCGACCTTTTCTTCCCTAGCTACTCGTGGGAATCATATGGATTCACAAGCACAACAACAAAAACAACCCAAAGAGACTGAACGTTAACGCTCACCTCCAGCAAAGGAGACTGGACACCAAAGTCCAACTCCGGCGCAGCAACGATCACCTCAAAAAAAGGAGGATGGACATCAACGCTCACTTCCTGCAAAGGAGCCTGGACAACAAAGTTCAGCTCCCGCGCAGCAGGCTGGACAGCGAAGCCCACCTTCAAAAAAGGAGGATGGACACAGTAGTTCACCTCTAACTAACAGGCTCCGGAGAGGCAAAAGAATCTTTGGGTCTGAAGAAAGGAGGAGGAAGAGGGATAAGCTGCAGACAGTGCTACGGCAACCGCCACCCTCAGTAAACTCCCCTTCACTCCAAACAAAAAAGCGGCCTAATCAGGTCCGTAGACAGCGACGCTAGTTCTGCCTCCACAAGAGGCCAGGAACACGACGCAACTAGAGACAAGAAAAGACCGCGATCTCACACCTCTTCCGAGGTAACGCCCCGAAAGGAGAAAAAACCCAGACAGGACCACAAAGTTTTGTCTGGGATAAGATACAAGGATGCAGCTACGAGCCACCTGAAAGTAGCTATAATAGACAAAGATAACCCTTGCGGTAAGATAACCACCGAAAGAGAAATCCTTGTCAAAAAGACACTGATGGGAGAGCTGGACAAAACAATCTTGTCCGCCTCCTACTGCAAAACCAACATTCTGGTCTTGGTCGCACTCTGGTAAAATCATCAGAGTAACCTGAGACGATGACCTGACGTTGAAATGGCTAAAAACCAGAAACCGACCTTAAAAACATTAGAAGGAGCAACACTCGCCGTTGTAAGGATGGACGAGCTCCCCAAGCTCACCAAAGCCTCCCTCTGTATCCCAAGGGATACGCAAGCTGACCTTGAAGAGAAAGAGGTTATGCTCAGGCGACTTTAGGAGCAAAACCCAGACTTGCATCTGGCGAAATGGTGCTCCTTCCACCATGAAATCAAAAAAGACCCTAAGGGTCATCTCTTCGTCTTCGGCATCGGAGACGAAGACATGGGAACCCTAAAGGCCAAATCAATGAGGATGAGCTATGCGTTCACCTCATTGATTATAAGGCCCAAGGTCGAAAAAGAGGCTGAAGCGGGACCCAGAGAAGAGTCCTTGGTAAAGGACCTTCTTCCCCCCCCAATTTACGCCAACGGTGGAGGACGTCGAGCCAGAAAAAATGGTAATCGCAAGAAAACTCCACAGAGCCACAAGAGACCACCCCCTCCCCTCTTTCGGAGGAAGGGATGGTCGAATAATTAATTAATAATAATAATTAATTAAATTTGCAACGGACGACCGGGAAGCAATAAAAGAGGTAAAGTTTATACAATGTAACTTGTAGCACAAAAGGGTGGCTACGGCAACTTTGACGACTTTGTCAACTACATAAAATCTGTAGGCTGACTCACGAGCTAGGAGGTGCCTATCTTCTCAGGAGGATGCACAATGGGCCTAATGAGGCATAAGTGTCGTGGGGTAACCCACCCTTACAGATACAGAACTAGATCAGATATCGGAATGTTCTTGATTTTTAAAAATTTACAAATAAAAGGGAGTGAGCAATTGTTCTTCGAAACGTTCGTTCTCATACTTGAAACGAATTAAAACTTAATTACGCTCTATGTCTGAAAGCAGATTGAACGATTTAGCAGTTTTATCAATAATTGAATCTGACACTGCGAATTAGATTTCATTTGACGATGTGATTAAATTTTCGTTAAGAATAGACGAAAAGTGTTATGCGAGCGAAAGGAAAGGCGATTTTGATTTAGTTGTATAGTAGTTATAGTATATGACTTTGTATATTCTGTTACATATCTGATTCTAATAAATTTTTGCATAATTTTCGTATTCCTTATTTTAGCATCTATTTTTAGTTTAGTAAGCATAGGCGGCGATTAGGTACAGCCCATAGGCGGCACATTTGTAAATCCGCCCCTGTATGGATTTAAAAATAAAAAAGTGTTTGCTCTTTTCTAGTCCATCCATACATAATTCAACTTCATGCACATTATATAGGTATAGCTGAAAGATAATTTTTATAATATTCGACTAGGGGTTATGTGAGTCGTTTAAAAAGTTTGGTAGATTTTGACATCAAAATGGACTACTACTCGTATTATTTTTTTCAAAATCTTCAACTATATTTTAAAAAGTCTACTTGAAGCCATCAAAGTAATAACTATACTTATATAAGCAGATAATTTTAATTATTAAAAAAAAAAACATTGGGAAACGAAAAATAAAATTGAATAATATTTTTTTTTTGCTTCAATAGGAAATATAATCATACAATTATTGTACAATTTCAACGACAAAATTAAAATAAACATAATTATAAGCTGACGGGGAATACAGCTTGTGTAATATAATAGTACAAGATATAAATAAAAAAAATATTTTTTTAATTTGTGTAATAATTTTGGTATTTAAAAGAAATAATTTTGTTTATATTTAATCAAAGGTAATGTCACGAAATCAAATCGGTTTTCTTGAGTGGTTCTGCCCGAAATAAAATTTATTCAGTATGGAAACTTAAAATTTAATAGATCAAATTTAAAAGGATTTGAAACGATTATTTTTTGAATCATTCTGCATAAAAGGTAGGTAATAATCTAAAAGTGTTTATTAAACATTCTATAATAGTTATTTATGCAACACGTCGAGTGCAATAAACACTTTTTGCACGAGTTGCATACAATATTTTTTCTACGTTCATGCAAAAACCAAAAAAATGTTTTATAGAACTGCAGTTGTATTATCCAAATCATAGTAACCGTGATCGTGTACCTTTGTTTGAGGCATTTATTTACGTTTGTGTTCATAATTTGTAATGACATTTTTAATAAAATACATTTTTCTATTAATTTATTTATTAAATGATTGAAAATAATATAAAATATGCAATTGCTTTTAAAACGTAACACAGAAAATGAAAATGGACTAAATATTTGGCGTTGATTTGAATATTTATGTTTATCATGATCATAAAACGCTGTAGTAAAATGACAGGTGAGTGCAATAAAATTTTTATTGCACTAGTGCAATAGTGCAATAAAGAATCAGTACTAAATAAATTTCAATAAAGTTTTGTTTTTTGCATGAACGTAGAAAAACTTGTTTATTTTATATTAATATAATTTCCTTTAATAGTCTAAAAAATGCGAAATGGTAACGACGTATTACATCAACAGTTGATTGACATTTGCCAAATTTTAAAATTCTCATTGTGATTTATGTGTCTCAAACTTGATCTATTTAATTTTAGTTAACTTGAAATTGTTCAGGTATTCAAAAAATTATATTTAATCGTTAAAAATTAAGTGTTGATGTGGATTACTTTTATGTGTGTTATAAGTGATTTAACATACAAAAAAACAGATTAGTTTTACTTATAAATATTACCGATTTTAATTTTATGCAATAGAATTAACAATAATTTTTAAATTTAGGTATTTAGGTTTGTATTAACATTGATTTGAGGTACATTTTACTTCAATAAAATTTAAAAATGATATAGAGTTGTCAACTCAAAAGGTAAACATAATTTTATCAAAAAACAAAAACGAGGAAATGGTTTAATCATCATAAAACTCAATGATTGGCTAGGATCGCGAGTTCTTATTGGATGAAAAAAATAATCAATATTAACTACATTTCTAAATATAGATTTTTCAGTTCTTAATATCCACAGTTTGACTTTATTTTTAAATGAGTAAAATTTGTTTATGGCTTATTTTATAATTTAAAATGTACTAGTTGTTAATGTTTTTATTACCTTTTGCATTTAAAGATTTGATTCCGTCTCATTATCACGATCTTTTTTAAATATTTCTATTTAATTTCTATTAACAACTACGTTGGCAGAAAAGTAACCTTTTATCAAAGATTTAAATACCTACATTTGTTATTGACTAAATCATTTCAATACGTAGATTTTTTATTATATATTTTATTATAATCCCTTGTCTCAAAATGCAAATTTTTCTTGGTGTATATCAGACGCTCTATTACCAAACTTACCAAACGACTCTCAAACTTTAATTTTATAATCTAATTATTATACCTTCCTGGGTTGAAACTCGTATTTAACGCAGTGTTGGAAGCCCTTGCCTTTAATTTTCATTGAAGTAAGTACTAGACAATTTCCGACGAAATGAGCAGTATATCCTACACCTTTGCTGGTCTTAAAACTGAAAATAAAAGAGAACAGTTTATTAATATAATTAGTACGATTTTTATTCTATGAATACGTTTGGCCCGAAATAAAAACAATTTGGTTTATCAATATTAGCTAATTGTTTAACTAGGGATTTTGTAAATTCATTTTAAAAATTATTGTTCGTTTGTTTTTCGTTTGTTTTTCGTTTGTTTTTCGTTTGTTTTTCGTTTGTTTTTCGTTTGTTTTTCGTTTGTTTTTCGTTTGTTTTTCGTTTGTTTTTCGTTTGTTTTTCGTTTGTTTTTCGTTTGTTTTTCGTTTGTTTTTCGTTTGTTTTTCGTTTGTTTTTCGTTTGTTTTTCGTTTGTTTTTCGTTTGTTTTTCGTTTGTTTTTCGTTTCTTTTTCGTTTGTTTTTCGTTTGTTTTTCGTTTGTTTTTCGTTTCTTTTTCGTTTGTTTTTCGTTTGTTTTTCGTTTGTTTTTCGTTTGTTTTTCGTTTGTTTTTCGTTTGTTTTTCGTTTGTTTTTCGTTTGTTTTTCGTTTGTTTTTCGTTTGTTTTTCGTTTGTTTTTCGTTTGTTTTTCGTTTGTTTTTCGTTTGTTTTTCGTTTGTTTTTCGTTTGTTTTTCGTTTGTTTTTCGTTTGTTTTTCGTTTGTTTTTCGTTTGTTTTTCGTTTGTTTTTCGTTTGTTTTTCGTTTGTTTTTCGTTTGTTTTTCGTTTGTTTTTCGTTTGTTTTTCGTTTGTTTTTCGTTTGTTTTTCGTTTGTTTTTCGTTTGTTTTTCGTTTGTTTTTCGTTTGTTTTTCGTTTGTTTTTCGTTTGTTTTTCGTTTGTTTTTCGTTTGTTTTTCGTTTGTTTTTCGTTTGTTTTTCGTTTGTTTTTCGTTTGTTTTTCGTTTGTTTTTTTTTTTTTTTTTTTGTTTTTTTTTGTTTTTCTTTGTTTTTCTTTGTTTTTCTTTGTTTTTCTTTGTTTTTCTTTGTTTTTCTTTGTTTTTCTTTGTTTTTCTTTGTTTTTCTTTGTTTTTCTTTGTTTTTCTTTGTTTTTCTTTGTTTTTCGTTTGTTTTTCGTTTGTTTTTCGTTTGTTTTTCGTTTGTTTTTCGTTTGTTTTTCGTTTGTTTTTCGTTTGTTTTTCGTTTGTTTTTCGTTTGTTTTTCGTTTGTTTTTCGTTTGTTTTTCGTTTGTTTTTCGTTTGTTTTTCGTTTGTTTTTCGTTTGTTTTTCGTTTGTTTTTCGTTTGTTTTTCGTTTGTTTTTCGTTTGTTTTTCGTTTGTTTTTCGTTTGTTTTTCGTTTGTTTTTCGTTTGTTTTTCGTTTGTTTTTTTGTTTTTCGTTTGTTTTTCGTTTGTTTTTCGTTTGTTTTTCGTTTGTTTTTCGTTTGTTTTTCGTTTGTTTTTCGTTTGTTTTTCGTTTGTTTTTCGTTTGTTTTTCGTTTGTTTTTCGTTTGTTTTTCGTTTGTTTTTCGTTTGTTTTTCGTTTGTTTTTCGTTTGTTTTTCGTTTGTTTTTCGTTTGTTTTTCGTTTGTTTTTCGTTTGTTTTTCGTTTGTTTTTCGTTTGTTTTTCGTTTGTTTTTCTTTGTTTTTCGTTTGTTTTTCTTTGTTTTTCTTTGTTTTTCTTTGTTTTTCTTTGTTTTTCTTTGTTTTTCTTTGTTTTTCTTTGTTTTTCTTTGTTTTTCTTTGTTTTTCTTTGTTTTTCTTTGTTTTTCTTTGTTTTTCTTTGTTTTTCTTTGTTTTTCTTTGTTTTTCTTTGTTTTTCTTTGTTTTTCTTTGTTTTTCTTTGTTTTTCTTTGTTTTTCTTTGTTTTTCTTTGTTTTTCTTTGTTTTTCTTTGTTTTTCTTTGTTTTTCTTTGTTTTTCTTTGTTTTTCTTTGTTTTTCTTTGTTTTTCTTTGTTTTTCTTTGTTTTTCTTTGTTTTTCTTTGTTTTTCTTTGTTTTTCTTTGTTTTTCTTTGTTTTTCTTTGTTTTTCTTTGTTTTTCTTTGTTTTTCTTTGTTTTTCTTTGTTTTTCTTTGTTTTTCTTTGTTTTTCTTTGTTTTTCTTTGTTTTTCTTTGTTTTTCTTTGTTTTTCTTTGTTTTTCTTTGTTTTTCTTTGTTTTTCTTTGTTTTTCTTTGTTTTTCTTTGTTTTTCTTTGTTTTTCTTTGTTTTTCTTTGTTTTGTTTTTCTTTGTTTTTCTTTGTTTTTCTTTGTTTTCCTTGTTTTTGATTTTTGTTTTTATATGTTTATTTTTGTGTTTATTTTTGTATATTTGTTTTTGCATGTTTGTTTTTGTATGTTTATTTTTGTATGGTTATTTTTGTATGTTTATTTTTGTATGTTAATTTTTGTATGTTTAATTTTGTATATTTGTTTTTGTATGTTTGTTTTTGTTTTATTTTGTTTTTTTATAATTTGTTTTTATTTTCTTTCTAAATTGTTTTTAAGTTTAATTGTTTTATATTTTAATTGAGATAGAGCAGAATACAATAAAGAAAGTAACAAGTAACAAAAAGTAAAATCGAAAAATATCAAATCGAATAAAATTACACTGACAGAATGAAAAATGAAATTTATTTTTTAGAGACATCAGACCAATAACCATATTATATTTAAAAACTCCATTACTTTGACCAATTCAATTCATCTTTAGCGTTCGTAGAAGTGCGACGTTTAATCTTTTATGAAAATTAGCCAATAAAACCGAGAGGTTAAGAGGTGACGCGAAGAACCGAATTAATGGTCAACAAGTCGTAAAGGTAGGGTTTTAGACCCTTTTCGTTAATCCAAAACATTTCGCAAATGATCCATTTTATGTGCAGCTAGTAGGATATAACAAAGTGCTACTAAAACTCGATATACGTTCGTAATCTGATAACTGGCGGATACAGGACGGATTTATGGTGCCGCTGTAAATATTAGATGTTTGGGATCGTTTCGCTTGACACTTTGCAGGATACTTCAACTTAACCCAAATAGATACGGCATTTAAACGATCAAAAATGATGACTCAATTCATTTAGATCCTCCCTTCTTCATAATTCACACGTCTGACATCTTAAAATCCTTAAAAAAAGTGTAATGTTTTTTCATGAGCCGATGATATTCACTTGTTGTTAACATTTTGTTGTAATAGATTTCAAGAGGTAGGTACAGATATGTATAAATCAGGTAATCTACGATAAAAATTATGGACTAAGGTTATTTTTATTTAACATAAATTTTCTGTGTTTATTATATAAATTATTTGAAAATGGAGGATTTCAATTAATTTTAAATAATTAAAGATTTATGTTAAATTTTTATTTGATAGAAAATGTCTGTGTTTGTTATATAAATTATTTGAAATTGAGGGATTTCAATTAATTCTGGCAAAAGTCGTTCGTATTTCATACATTATTTTTTATTCGAATGTGTTTATAGATAGATATTTAAAACTCTTTAGAAAATTAAATTTGAAATAATATTTCTAATTTTTCTTATAACTGTCAATTACTGTCATGTCAATGTGCTTATGTAAAATCCATTTAATTATAGTTTATTTTGTTTAAATTAAAAATGCTTGTATTCAAATTTAAATTACGTGTGGATTACGGATTACTATTTTACAATATAAAAAATTTGTAGTTTGTAGTATTAACAAGTAACTAAAAATAAAAAAAGAGGTTTTGAAATTGGAATCACTCGACTTTTTCGGCCTGCGCCGTAAGTGTTTTTTTCTACCTCTACTATTATCTATTCTACGTAAAGACGAAAGATCGAAAAAGTAGGCCATTGCATTCTACGGAATGAATAATAATATACAGGGTGTTTCAAAATGTATGCGGCAAAATTCAGGTGGTAATTGCTCGTATGAAATTAAGATGGGTCTTTCCTATAACAAAATTTCCTCTGCTCACCCCTTTCCGAGATATCACCCTTATAAAGGGTGACTAAAGTTGAGTTTTTATTTTTTTTTCTAAAATTTCAGTAAAGCTAGAAACTTGAAATTTTGTAATTTTCGTGCACTAACTACGGGTATTTTTTTCAATGTTCCTGTTACATTATAGGGGGGTGAAAGTAGCAACCCTTACTTTATTTCATATCAAAACTTTTTTCGAGATGAAGTTTTATGAAATAAAATTATAACTTGAAATCCTTGTTTTATTTAAAAAAAATATTCTTAATTTTTTTCCCAAAACTAAAATAAACACCATAATATATAATTTTTTTTTAATAAATTGAGTGGAAAACAGTAAATATGTAAAATGTAATACGATTCATAATAAATGCTGGAAATGACCACCTCTAGCCAAAATACATAAACGTAGCCTACATGTCATGAATTGCCGTACACGTTCAAAGTTTTGAGGTGTATTTCTTATGGTGTCACATGCTATTTGAATACGATTCTTCAAATCGTTGATATCAACTATGAGTGTCGTGTAGACTAATGATTTAAGGTAACCTTATAAACAGAAATCACAAGGATTTAACTCTGGAGATCGAAGAGACCAATGTTGGGATCCTCCTCGACCAATCCAACGGTTGGGATATGTTGCATCTAAATCTTGCCTAGCAGTCCGACTGATATTAAGTGCGATGTCTTCAAGTAGTTCAAGAGAAAACTGGTGTAAGAAAATACCAATTCATACGTTCACTGAAAGAACATTTTGAAAATGGTGCTCTATAATCTCATGGGGATTCTCGTCTGCCCATACGTGATTATTGTGAAAATTTATGATAGATACTCTTAAAAAATGTGCCTCGTCCGTAAACAATACATTATTTAAAAGTTGATAACTTTGTCGCATTTCATGTGTTAACCATTCACAAAATCTAACTCGTTGAGGAAAATCTCTACGTAAAAGAGCTTGAACCCGTTGGATGTGGCAAGGATAAATGATCGTTGATGGTAGCAACACGCAAGTAACAGCAGCTCTACTAATGTGTAAAATTATAGTGTTAAAAATAGCGATATCTAAATTAAAGTTTGTACCAGCCGAAAGAGAATCTCCCGAGGAATAGTTTTATGTAGAAGGTATGTGCAATTTTATTTAATGCAACTGAAAATAATTGATTTAAACCTTCACATAAAAAACAACACATAAAAAAACAACGTGATAAGATAAGGTGCTTGGTCCGTAGTTAGTATATTTTAAAAACAAACAAACCAGTTTTTCGAATTTAAAATTTATAAGACATTGTCAATAATTACTGTGACAAGTAAAACTGTCGGCATTTTAAGAGACTATGTCTGAAGAAATGACAATAGCTGACTTATATAAAAAGCTCATATCTGCTCAACAAGTCCAAACAGAAGCACTAACTAAAGAAATTCAGAGCAGTAAAGAAGAGTTAGAGACAAAACTTAAGAAAACAAACATAAAAGTAGAAAAATTACAAACTAAATATTTATACTTGGAAAGGAAAAGTCGTAAAAACAATATCATAATTTTTGGTTTACATGATCAAAATAAGGATATACTAAGCTTTGTAATTGATACATTAAATTCTTTATTTGAAATAACCTTTAGTGAAGCTGTTATTAAAGATGCCTATTTCATAGGACGCAAAGACGACAAAAAAAGGCTTGTTAATTGAATTTATATCGTTCTTCCAAAAGCAGCGAATTTTTAAAAATATTCAGAAACTTCGTGGGAAAAACATTTCAGTGGTCAACGATCTATGTCCAGAAGATAGAGACAATAATAAAATACTCGTCAAACATTTGCGAATTGCAAAAAGTCAACAGAAAGAAGCTAAAATTAAAGGGTTTAAATTGATAGTTGAAGGGAAAGAGTTCTCTGCTCATGACTTAGAAGATTATGGTTCAGATAGTTACTATAGCAGTGAAAACGAATCAGATGTAGAGGAAGAGGAAGAACCAGAAGGACTCGAGCAAACGAAAGAGCCTGATCAAAAAAATCAAGCTCATAAAAGAAAAGAAAGAGATACTACATCAAGTGGTGAAAAGAATAAAGAAATAGTTAAGAAAAGGAAAAGTGTTGGCGCTCCCAACAGTTCTTAGAAATTCTAAACTATATTAAAAGAACCTCGTATGAATGATTTTAATTTATTGTGTCGGCTATTGAAATTAAAGTACTTTTGTGAACTTGTACAGTTCTATTTATAATAAATTTCTGTGTTTAGGACTATATTGCGAATAAGAATACGCTTTACTTATCTTTTCAAATAGCACTATTTGTCTGCACTTGATATTTGTAAATATTTATGCTGTTCTGCTTTTATTATTTTTTATTTGTTAATTCTTTGTCCCTAGTGGGTCAACTGTCTGTATCTTCTTACAATTAGAATTTTTTTTAAGAATATTAATAGATGTATTAGATAATAATGATCATAGAAAATAATCTAACTTTAGGACATTTGAATGTTTGCTCGTTGGTATCGAGTATAGGTGATATAAGGCAACTTATTTCGAACTGTAACTTTGACATACTGGTTCTGACAGAATCCTGGCTTGGGTCCAATATTTCTTCCAACATTGTAGGTGTTGATGGATACTACCTGATTAGAGAGGATAGAGGTAGACGAGGTGGAGGAGTTGTATTTTATATTAAAAATTGTTTCTGTTCCAAAATCATACAAACAAACAATATTATTGAACAATTGTGGGTTAAAATTACTTTTGGTGGAATATCTTTCGCTGTAGGTGGAGTCTACAACCCTCCCAAAAATAATGTTAAGGGGTTTCTGGATAATTTAGAAGAAACATTATCAGAACTAGTTCCTTCTTATGAGTATTTATTTTTAATGGGAGATTTTAATATAGACTTATTGAAAACCGTATCTTCTAGTGTCTTACTTGTAAATAATATTACACAATTATTTAATTTAACACAGATAATTGATAGTCCTACCCGGATCACTCCTACTACCTCAACTCTAATTGATTATATTATTATTCCAGACTTAGAAGACTTCTTAATTTCAAAAGACGTTGTCTCAGTCAAACATATTTCAGATCACGAGTTAATAATGTGCGAATTAGATTTAAAACTTAAATGTAAAACCCCGACATTTAAAGAAATAAGAGATTACAAAAACTTAAATGTAAATGATTTTTATTACGATTTAGAGAACTTACCGTTAAATAATATATTAAATATAACAGATATAAATGAAAAACTTTTATATCTAAACAATTCCTTACTATACTTATTTGATAGACATGCACCGATTAAAAAAATTCGTATAACTAAAAAGTACGCTCCTTGGCTAACAGATAATTTAAAATTTTTAATGAATTTGAGAGACAAAGCTTATAAAGATTGGAAAAAAAACAGGATTGCTTCTAAATTTGATTACTATAAACAACTCAGAAATTACACCACTCTGGCATATAAAACCGAAAAGAAAGCTTACATTCGTCACCAATTCAGACTAAATGGTATGAAGGCTGTTTGGAAAGATCTAAATAAACTCAATATGTTAAAGAATAAAACTAAGCAAATTCCACCCACTTTGAGCGATGTTACTAACCTCAATAACTACTACCTTAATTCATTGCCTAATATAACCCCAGACATACAAAAAATTGAATATTACAAAAATCATATATTACCTGAAAAACCTTTAAAATTGAAAGTGTAACACATTCGGATGTAGCTAAAATCATCAGAAAAATTAAAACTAATGCGATGGGTATTGACCAGATAAATTTAAGAATGATAGAACTTTGTTGTCCACAGATAATTCCATATATTACAGATATTTTAAATACGTGTATTCAGAGCGGTGTTTTTCCTGATATTTGGAAGCAAGCTTTGGTGCTGCCTATTCCAAAAAAGTCAAACCCAACAGAACTAAAAGATTTAAGGCCAGTTAGTATTTTGCCAACTTTTTCAAAAATTCTAGAAAGAATAATAGAAAAACAATTGAGGGAATTTTTAAATCAAAATGAAGTTTTACCTTACCAACAGTCAGGTTTTAGACCTCTACATAGTTGCGAAACGGCCCTGTTAGCTATTACGGATGATATTTTAAGAGCCACTGATAAAAATATGATTACTTTACTTATACTTTTGGATTACTCAAAAGCCTTTGATACATTGAATCATGAAATGTTAATAGCTATTTTACATTATGTTGGACTAGACGACCTTTCCTTAGAATTCTTCAAAAGCTATGTAACTAATCGTTCCCAATGTGTTCAAATACAGGAAAATGTATCTACGCCTCTTAAGTTACCATCTGGAATAGCACAAGGGTCTATTGGGACCACTACTATATACTTCTAATTTTAGAAAAGTTGTTACTAAAACCTCAATACATTTCTATGCTGATGATACTCAGATTTACTACTCCTTTAGACCCACTGATATTCAAGATGCTATTGAAACTGTAAATCATGATGTCTATAAAATTGTTGAGGAATCTAAAAGTCACTCTTTAAAACTAAATAGGGAAAAAACAAAGTTATTGTGTTTTGGGGGAGGAAGGAAGTACTCTGAGCTATTAAGTAGCATAGAAATTGATATTGATGGATACAGTATTACACCATCGGGAGAGGCAAAAAACCTCGGCCTTACTTTTGACACTGTTCTAAGATTTAGAAAACACGTTACCAACTGTATTAAAATAGGATAAGCTAATCTGAAAATAATTTACGGCAATCGACATTATCTAGATAAAATAGTAAAGAAAAATCTTTGTGAGGCGTTAGTATTATCTAAACTTAATTTCTGTGATAGCGTATATGGTCCGAATAATGATAACCAGGATACACGAAAAATTCAAGTATTACAAAATTCTTGTGTCAGATTGATTTGTGGGATACGCCGCCGACAACCTATTTCCAATAAATTAAATCAATTATCCTGGTTGAACATGTATAATCGCAGGCAGCATCACTCCTTGTGTTTATTTCATAAAATAATAATAAATAAATGCCCATTATATTTGTTTAACAAAATAATATACCGTCATAACATACATAATCTAAATACAAGACATAGGTTCAGACTTAATATACCCTATCACAGAACCGAAACTTTCAAGCGTTCTTTCAGTTATCAAATAGTCAATGCATACAACTCCTTACCAGATTCACTTAAAACTCTACCAATGAGCACATTTAAGGTCAAAGTTCGTAATTTACTATTTTCTAAGCAATTATTACGTACCTAGGTTCTTTGTGTTTATTGTTATTTGTAGTTAGTAAATGCAATTCAGGCTTTTGGAAATTTATTTACTTTTATTTGCTTTTTACATTTTTTGTTGTTTTTTTTTTTTCAAGGTTAGGTTGAAAAACAGAGGGCGAGCTATGCTTATGTTTAGTATAACTCACTCAGCTGACACCTCGCCTTTTTTTCACAACATTATTAAATATGTATTTTTAGAATATTGTAAATATACTTTAATTTTGTTTTATGATGTGAAAATAAAGACCTTATTATTATTATTATTATTATTATATAACTGCTGTTCTTTTAAAACTCGCCTCACAGATGAATGGTTAATATTTAGGGTGTTGGCAATTTTTCTGCTTGTTTCCGGGTGTACATCAATTTCATCTAAAATTGCTTGTTCTACCATTACATTTCTAACTGTCCGGAAACGACCAGTGTTGTTTGAATTTCTTTTTAACATTCCAGTTTCGGACAAGCTGTTATGAATACGTACAAATACGGAATGATGAGGCGTCATTCGTTGCGGATATTTTTCAGCATAAAGACGTCTAGCTTGTCGAGAATTACCATTTGCCATACCATACACAAAATACATGTTATAAAATAAACAATAGACAGATAACGCAAAAATAACAACCTACAAACTTACAAGTAAACTTCGATTGGTAACTATCAACAACAGTGTTTGACATCAGCCTACTACAATTTTAATAAAAATTAAGTAAACACGGTAAATGAATTGTCGAAGTGATAGCAGCCTACTATTCTAAAACTTTGTAATTAAAAACAA
Organism: Psylliodes chrysocephalus; assembly: GCA_927349885.1. Lineage (NCBI taxonomy): Eukaryota > Metazoa > Arthropoda > Insecta > Coleoptera > Chrysomelidae > Psylliodes > Psylliodes chrysocephalus. The sequence continues at coordinate 5,851,665 of OV651818.1, forward strand.
GGTAGAGGTGGTCATTTCCAGCATTTATTATGAATCGTATTACATTTTACATCTTTACTGTTTTCCACTCAATTTATTAAAAAAATTATAAATTATGGTGTTTATTTTTTTCTCTGAAGCTATTGGTTTTGGGAAAAAAATTAGGAATACATTTTTTTTTTTAATAAAACAAGTATACCCGTGGATAGTCCTTTGCGAGTGCACGAAAATTACAGAATTTCAAATTTCTAGCTTTACTGAAATAGTTAATCGAATTAAATTACGGGTTTTGAGCTTACATTAAATTGTAATTAGATGAAACAAAATGGATTCTATGTATTTTAAAGTGATCTTTTCGAAAAAAGGCAAAACAAAATGTAGCTGTTTTTCGAAAGTGCCGAAATTTTGGATTTTGTCAATTTTTCAATTTTGCGCAGGCGCATGTCGAATATTTTCAAAACGCAGTTTACGACATTTGAAAGCTTAGGGAGAATGCTAATTTTCATGTCTCTTGAGAAATTTTGATCCTATGCACCGTTCTCGCGGTATGGACGATTGAAATTTGTTTAGTATTTTGAGGCGGCGAAGGTCGAAAAATTGAATTTGTTAAATGTTCAAACACTAAATTCTTCATAACTTTGGTAAAAATTAGGATATTTAAAAAACAAAAATGCGTTTTAAACTTAAGGGATGTGACTATTGACTCCCAGGAGGGGGCAAGAGAAATCTCAAAATTGGGCATATGGCGGAAGGGAAAAGTGTACCGCGGGCCTAATTTCATTGTTTGCCTATAACGGCCAAACTATTTAAGTTTTTTTTAATGCCACTTACAGAGCTTACTCTTGAATATAAAATCTTATACCTGTGTAAATTTCACAGAAATCGGATTATAATTGGCCAAGATATCAAACAAACAAATTCTTTTCACTAAAAAAAACTAATATTTTTTTCGAAAGTGGCACAAAAATGCCAAAAATGTACCCAATGGCTTAAACCTTTTTTTTGAGTACATTATTGTGTCTAGAATACGATTACGTTACGGAAAATTCTGCAAAATTATTTTATCTATTTTTTTGACCACTGTTCATTGAGTAACGACCAAAAAACACGGTTTTTCAGAAAAGTTGCCTAAAATTGACGATTTTCAGTTTTTTGGGCTGAAAATTGAGCAAACCCATGTTTCATGTCTTCTGAATGTGTATACAAAGTTTAAAGTGTGTATGTTTCTTCTAAGTTGTAGAATTCTCCCGACAAAAGTCCCATTACACGCGCTCCGCGGGATCCAAAACTCGTGTATACACTGCATTTCTGTAATTTGATTTTTTTGTGATTTCCAGTTTTGTGCAAAAAATAGAATTACCGCAAAATTAGCCGCACGTCGTATCAAGGATAGCCATGGTCTCGGCGTTCGTTATCCGACAAGTTTAAACTTCAAATGGTCATATTATTACAAATTGAATCGCTTGATAGTGTTCATCGGCATAGATTTTTAATAACCGTGTTCAGCAAGCTCTGTGTACACGTGGTTTTTCGGACTTCTTCAGCAATTTATTGAGTAAGTACGTTCCTAAATTAAGAAAATTCTATGGCTGGCCTGTGTTTATTATGTTATCAGACACTTGCAGAGGGTGAACTTACCCCAATTAGACCGACAGTATTGAAAGGTCTGCAGACGATCAGCAAAGAGAAGGGGGATGATTTTTCAGTCCTTTAGAACCAGGTTTCATATTGCATGAGAGGTGTCGCAAACATTACGTAGCTCGACGTCACGCAAAAGAGTTTATTTATAAAACCTGGGATAGGCATAAAAGGGCCGCGATTGACAATGCCAAAAAACGAAGGATGGAGCATCAACCGATAAGAAAACAAGCTTATCACCAAGTTGGAACTTACAGTCAGGCTTAGGATTAATTTCCTAACATTTTTAAAATATACCTTTTTGTATATTTTTTTGTGCTCTTTCCGATGGCGCAGTTAGTTTTTTCATATATATTTTTTGTTAGATGTTTTCGGAAAACCCGGAGAAAATCATATAGGAAAAAAATTTCAAAAAAAACTAAGCCTTCCGGTTTTTTCATCCAATTACAAATTAGTGTAAGCTCGAAGGGGCTTTCTTTCGTTATTTAATTGGACAAATTAAAAAAAAAAATAAAAACTCAATTTTAGTCACCCCTCATAAGGGTGATATCTCGGAAAGGGGTGGGCTGAGGAAATTTCGTTATAGAAAAGACCTATCTTAATTTCATACGAGCAATCACCTCCTGAATTTTGTCGCATGAATTTAGAAACACCCTGTATATTTCATATCCGTTCTACTAAGGACACTGTACGGATATGAAATTAACCAATTGCAGTTAATATTTGATGACTGGGCTACTATTATTTTTGTTAAACTTTAAATAAATGACAATTCTGTCAAACTAAATGTCAGAATATTTTTTATTTATTGAGATTGAATATATTTAAAAATAAGTTATCTTACAAATAAATCGTAAATTTTAATATAACTATGTCAAATCAACTTAATTAATAATAAAATACTAAATCTGTGCCACATAAGGCCTAGGTGTGATTAGTTCTGCCAGCATTGCAATCATTAGGCATAAAACACAAAAAATTAACCACGTTATAGGAAGATTTCAAAAATATTACATATTTACATATTAAATGATTATACAAAATTAATTGGAAACCATGGAATGTAATTGAAGGTAACGGACGACGTATTTATATAACAAAAGTTTAGCTCATCAAACTGGTTAGATGAGAGATGTGGTAATTAAAACCTAATATTGAATAAAGGCTAAGAGAAAGTTAAACGATTATAAACTAATAATATTGAATTAAGCCACGCAATGAAGGGATGATTCATGGGAGGTCGAGAAAGTTGGTCGAGTTTGGAAGAGTCGATTGTATGCCAATTGGTTTGGTTGAGTTAGTGCAGCATAATATTTAAAAGTAGAGTTGCTGAGTGGAAATGCTTAGAACAGTGCCGGATTGGGACCTACCGATTCAGGAGGAAAAAGGGCCCACCTATACATTTATTTTCATGCTCCGATTCATTGAAGAGCGTAAAAAAGGTCCCCACACTGATACTTTTTCCGAGGTCGCCACGTATTACGGTTTTTTTTGTTCTTCTCAAGGACCCACTGGGATATGTTATGTAGTTTGCTCTTTTCTTTATCCCTGACACCATGCTGGAGTTTGTCGAACCGTCTGAGGGGGTGCAATTAAAGGTGAAATTTAAAAAAAATCATAAAAGCCACAAATGGCTTTGTACATCTTTCTGCTTGGGATATGTCATATAGTTTGCTCTCTTCTTTATCCCTGATATCATGCTGGAGTTTGTCGAGCCGTCTGAGGGGGTGCAATTATGGATGAAATTTTAAAAAATCAGAGAATCTACAAATGGCTTTGTGCACCTTTCTTCTCATGATATGTTAAGTAGTTTGCTCTTTTCTTTATCCCTGATACCATGCTTGAGTTTGTCGACCAGTGTCAGGGGGTGCATTTGGGATTGAAATTTAAAAAAATCATAGACGCCACAAATGGCTTTGTACAGCTTTCTGCTTGGGATATTTTATGTAGTTTACTCTTTTCTTCATCCCTGATACCATGCTGGAGTTTGTCAAGCTATCTGAGGGGTTGTAATTTAGGGTGAAATTGAAAAAAATCATAGTAGCAACAAATGGCATTGTTCACCTTTCAGCTTGGGATATGTTATGTAGTTTGCTATTGTCTTCATTCCTGATACCATGCTGAAGTTTGTCGAGCCGTCTGAGGGGGTGCGATTGGTGGTGTACAAAGCCATTTGTGAATTTTATGATTTTTTGTTAAATTTCACCTTCAATTGCACCCCCTCAGGCGGCTCGACAAACTCCAGCATGGTGTCAGGGATGAAGACAATAGCAAACTACATAACATATCCCAAGCTGAAAGGTGTACAAAGCCATTTGTTGCTTCTATGACTTTTCTTTAAATTTCACCCCTAATTGCATCCCCTCAAACGGCTTGATAAACTCCAGCATGGTATCAGGGATGAAAAAAATAGCAAACTACATAACATATCTCAAGCTGAAAGGTGTACAATGCCATTTGTGGCTTCTATGATTTTTTTAACTTTCACTCCCAATTACACCCCCTCAGACAGCAAAAGTTAATTTCGGGTATAATTGTTATGTATTGAAACCTTCCCCATTGAAATCTGCAAATCTACATGTCATTTGAACTAAGTTATATGACTATTACAATGGAGATGTATTTTTCTCAGTGTATATTTTTGGATGTGGATAACTTCACACCCGTCTAAAGAGAGGCCTCCTTCCTCTCGTAGAGTGAGGAAAAACTGTTCTTTCTTCTCAACGAGAAGGCGCATCTCTCGCTCGAGAAAGCCTTTCTCTCGTCTCGTCTCAATTCTCTCGTGATAAAAACGTATATCAAATTTAAATTTAAAAAAGATATACTCAGGACGAAACATGAAAAAAACTAAAAATGTTAAAGATAAAAACGAATTTTTCAAATAAATTGTCTTATTAGTACCCAAATTGGCAATAAGAAACACTTATGGATTCACCTCGGTTTCTGTCTGTCTGTCTGTCGTCACAGTCGTTTTACTCAGAGACTATTTGATATACACAATTGAAATTTCGTCACTAACATGGCGAAGGGGCGTATCTCAAAAATTCCTGTATTTGAATTAGGACCATCAAAAGGCGTATTCGGAATTTATATACGTTATATGTAGGCACTGACACAAGATTTTATGTTATTAGCATTTTTTAAGCAACTTTTTTAGATTTTTAGTTTAGTTTAGTTTTTAGATTGAAGTCAATAAAAAATCTTAAATTACTCAAATCTTGTAATTTTGAGATACGCCTGTTTATCTTGTTAACAATGGCACAAATTCAGCGTTAACTAGAAGCGTAAATTCTTTGTCTTGGAAGTCAGTTGGTGGGGGAGGGGGGTTGAATTCAAGTTAGAATTTTTCTGATGCAATCCTGTGATATCAAAAAAAAGCATTTTGCAGCATGTTTTCAAAAATATATAATATTATGTTCGTTTGTTTTACGTTTTCTTCGACAGTTTTTCGAAAAAACGCTTTTAAATTGCTATTTTTCCCACTTATCTCCTGAAAAATTTAAGTAAATGAAAATTATAACGATTGCTGTTAGTTGGATAGTTTTTTATACAAAGAAAGTTTTTCTTACATTTCACAAAAAAAAAATCTTGTTAGAACATTATGCAACAATTCGAAATTCATAATCAAGCATCAAATTTGATAAAAATTTATTATTTATAATATACACTTATCATTGAATGGAATATTTACTTAAAAGAGTAAAATTAAATCACGATATTTTATTATGAATATCAAAAAAGAAAAGTTAGTTAACTCATTAACGCAGAGGTAGAGTTCCGAGTTGCCAAACAGAAGGTTTGGGCTTCAAATCCAGTAGTGAATACTAATTAAAATCGTTTTCTATTTTATATATAAATAAATGTCATTAATTAATTTTAAAATAATCATTTTATCTTAATAACCTATAAATTATTTATTTAAATTTGAAGATTTTCATAAATAGATCGTAGAAAAAGTATACTGGACAACTTGAGTAAATTGTCCGTATATCACTTAGACGATTGAACCCTGCCCTATGGCGTTGTACTCAAACTTCGTCTTCGTGTGGTATGGCTATCATATCTACTTTTTTTGCACAAACTAATATTGCAGCAATTCATTTGAAGTGTTAAGAAAAGTTCTACTTTTTGGATTATGTTATTTATTATGTTGACACATTTGGATAAAAAAAAGAAACTAAGTTTACAAAAAAATATAAGTCTAATGTTTGACGATGAATTCCGGTTCAAAAAACATGTCAATAATATTTTAAATAGAATTTTAGACATTTTGCCAGTGATATCCAGCAGTATTAAACTATGAAGTGAGAAAAAAATTACCAGAAATCTTTGTTGTATCTCAATTCAACTATGCAGATATAATTTCAAACTAATGTGTTTTATATTTAGCTTCCTTAGATATAATTACATACGTATACTTTATCTAATATGAATTGAATATTTATTTTATCAAATATCTTAAAATATACCGAATTACGGTTGGTATACATATATTTTCCAAAGAAATCAAACTGGTAGAAAAAATGTTTCCCGTATTTTAATAAAAAGTAATTAAGAATTTATTATCTATAGACTACTCTAAAATAGTTTCTTTCTAGGTTGACTTTTCGCTTATCATTTGAAACATTACCAAATGAAATAATCCAACTAAATAAACTTACCAGTATAAATACGGTTTCTCTCTCTCGATATTGACGGAATTGATCGGATCTAAGCGGAACCAAGTGGTGAAGGTAAAACCGTTCTCGTAGGGCCATTTCGCCAGCGGTGGAAGGACGATAGCCTGAAACAACGCACAAAAATACCCATCAATCAATCTTAAAACAAATCGTAGCTGAAAAACATATAATAAACAGAGAAGCGTCAGATTCATCCATCATATCAGAAGAGAAAACAAAGCTAATGAAACGAATCGAAAGAAAGTACAAAAAAAATTCATCGAGATTTCTTTTATTTGAAAATAATTGATTGTCTATTTGTTTGGTAAATAATAACAATGTCAATCGAGATGTCAATACATAACAGCGTCACGAGTGTTGAAAATTATTTTCGATGAGAAAAACACTATTTCTGAAAACTTTATTAGGTTTTGTACTAAGATGAAAAAAGGCAAACAAATTTTTATTTTGTATTAAAAGCAACAAAAAATTAATTTAGTTGTGTCAGTTTAAATAGTTTAATAATGTATAATAAACAGTATTAAATATAGTAGACAAGTATTCATTTATTTTTTTAACTGAATTTCCATCAACACGACGACTTAAACACGTCTTCAAGACGTACAAAACTGGATGTCTTAAAGACGTACAAAATTAGATGTCCTAAAGTGCCTTGTTTTGTAACAAAGTACGTCCTATAGACGTCTTTAAAACATCTTTTGGATATTAGCGTAGATATTCAAAACGTCACGAACGTCGCGAACAAACGTATTTAAGATGTCTTTAAACGTGTATGTGCTATCTGGGTAGTATCATTCTTCATTAAGTAAAAATAAATCTTTTTTTAATACATGTAGAACATTATGTTTTATTTTGCAGAATTTAAAAAAAAACACTCATTTTATTATGTAAAATTTCATTTAGTTTATTTCAATATATTTTTTCTTGTGTGTTATTCATTGTTACTTATTTATTTTAAATGTTACGCTTTGAACTTGCTTTATACCTAAAAAGATTAATATAGTACTAATAACATAAATTAATACAAGTTCGTTTTTTTATTTCCAACATGTTACGCCTTTAATCAAATATCGTTGGTGTCAAAATTTTCTTTATTACCTGTAACGCCGGTGCACATGAAAGCCATCTTAATAATTTTGAAAAAGCGTCTAATTTTCTTTAAAAAAGGTATACTTGTTGCATGTCGCTAAAATGCATCATTTGAATAAAAACTTAATTTAAAATTAGTACTGCAAATGTATGGATTACTCCAAAATTTCTTAATTTGATAATGATAAATCTAAAGATAATTCATAAATTATAACTAATTAATTCAGAACTGTATCTTCAACAAGATTTAATACCTCGTCCTTCTGCTGTAAATCTCAAACCATAGGTCGTCTATTGACTCTTTTGGGCGAAAACTTCCGGTTTCTCTTAATCAACTGAATAGACATGAAAACAATTTTCGGTTGGGCTGTCTACGATTAGGATAAAAATCTGTGTAACTTCTTGCTGAAGCGCGTGTATTGAAACCTTGTTGGGCATAAACTGATATCATATTGATAATTTCACTGTTTTAGAAAAAGTTATGTCGCGGCATTGTATAAAAATAACGAATTTTATCACTCAAAACTCTGATGCTTGTATGTAAGACTAATCTTGACAGTGCTACTACATTTGACAACTGCCTACTAGATTTAACATTATCAAATTGAGAAATTACATTTGCTGTACCATAAATTAAGTTTTCGTCCAAATGATGCATTTTAGCGACATGCAACAAGTATACCTTTTTTAAAGCAAATTAAATTTGATCACAAAGTAATAATTTGGAGTAAAGTAATTCCCTAATTTTAATTAAATCATGTGTGTCCAACTCGCAAGGAAAACTCATTTCTTAATATTTTATTTTGAATTAATCTGAGTTTACTTTGTATCCGTTGTAAATTCTAAAAATTTGGTGGTATATAATATTTAAAATATACAAAATTGGTGGATGCATTCTTAGCATTCGCCAAAATTAAAAACGACTAAATTACTCAAATCAAAACAGACACATTTTTAGAAAACAACCACAGTGGTGTATGTGTTCGTGGGCTCATAGTGAAATCCGTCTTTTCATGAAGATCCTACTTATTCGCGTTTTAAATTAATTTTCACGCGCCTGTCATTTGTCACCTATAAGCAGGATATTTGTTTATTTACATTGTGTTTGTTTTGAGCGGGATTTGTATATGTGATTTTTTAAGGTCCGTGAAGTAAGCACAGCTAAATCCGAATTTTTATAAAAATAAATTGCCATTTGTTTGTCCACGATTTGTCCACGATTGTCCGACAAAAATTTTCGTTTGTCCACCCTTCAAAAAAATGTTATAGCAAATTTAAAAATTTGAGCCAAATTTCACAGCACCGCCATAGAAGCTTTTTGATAATTTCAAAGTGGTATTCGATTTTCCACGATTAGTCCACGTTTGTCCAACCAAAATGTTCGTTTGTCCACCCCCCAAAACCGAGATATTTACAAAAATAAAAAAATAATACAGGTGGTCTTTGGGGACAACCTTAATATATTACATACGAATTAGATACGACAATCGTTTGTCCACACATTATTTTCGTTTGTCCAGTCCCAATTTTTGTTTGTCCACCCTTTAAAATCAATTATAGCATATTTAAAAATTTTAGTCAAATTTCACAGCACCGCCATAAAAACTTTTTGATAATTTCCATGTGGCATTCGATTGTCCACTATTTGTCCACCCTTGTTCAACCAAAATTTTCGTTTGTCCAACCCCCAAAACCGGGATATTTAAAAATTAAAAGAAATAATGCAGGTGGTCTTTGGGGACAACCTTACTAAATTTTATACGAATTAGACATGACAATCGTTTGTCCATACATTATTTTCATTTGTCCAAGCCAAATTTTTGTTTGTACACCATTCAAAAAAAAGTTATAGCAAATTTAAAAATTTGAGCCAAATTTCACAGCACCGCCATAAAAGCTTTTTGATAATTTCAAAGTGGTATTCGATTTTCCACGATTAGTCCACGTTTGTCCAACCAAAATTTCCGTTCGTCCACCTCCCAAAACCGAGATGTTTACAAAAATAAAAATAATAATGCATGTGGTCTTTGGGGACAACCTTAATACATTTCATACGAATTAGACACAATAATCGTTTGTCCACACATTATTTTCGTTTGTCCAGGCCAAATTTTTGTTTGTCCACTCTTCAAAAAAAAATTACAGCATATTTAAAAATTTTAGCCAAATTTCACAGCACCGCCATAAAAACTTTTTTATAATTTCAAAGTGGAATTCGATTGTCCACGATTTTTCCACGTTTGTCCAACCAAAATATTTGTTTGTCCACCCCCCAAAACAGAGATATTTAGGAAATAAAAAAAATAATGCAGATGGTCTTTGGGGACAATGTTAATACATTTCATACGAATTAGACACGACAATCGTTTGTCCACACATTATTTTCGTTTGTCTAGGCCTCAATTTCGTTTTTCCATCCAAAAGAAATAGGTTATTAATAAATTAAAAAATCAAACTATAAATTATTAATATAAGTACTTCCAATGGCAGTTTATTAAAAATAACTATTGCAAACGTTTGTCTACACAATATTTATAATAAGGTATCCATCATTTACAATATAAAAAATAAGAAATTTAATATACAATTAATTTATGATTAAAAAATGTTAACCCTGTATTTAATCTAAACTGAAATCAATGGAACTTAAAATACAATTAAATAAGGAAAAATGTTTGAAATTAATAATATATTAACGTTAGCACTGTATTTATTGCTCAACTAATAGCAACGTTTTATAATTTTGTTATAAAAATGTCAGAGAACATGTCCTAATTTCCCTAGGTAGACTGTTATATATTGAAATGGCGTTATATGTGAAAGATATTTTGAAAAATGATAATCGGTAATTCGGAATCGTTAAGTTGTGTGGATATCTCAAATGTAAACTGTGCAGATCTTTTCGATATATCAATTTATTTTTTAAGTATATGGGAGTTGAGGTTAAAAGAATTCGAAATACCGTGGCCGCCATCTGATATTTAAATAAATTTCCTATATTGAGCCAGCTAAGTTCTTTAATTTTATTTGATATTCTGTCATACTTTCTGATACCAAATACAAAACGACAACAACAATTTTGAATCTTTTGAAGTCTGTATTTGGTTATTTGATCCAAACAAGGATAGTAAATTAAAAGTCCATAATTTAGGATGGACAATACAAGACTTTCACAAAGCAACTTACGTAATTTGAAACTCAAAATACCTCGATTCCTGTATAATTGACGAATATCCAGAGAGAAAAGAGAGAAGAAAAATCGGATTTTTTTTTCGAAAGTGCCCATGTGTCAAATTTTTTTTGGGCGAATTACTGCCAAATTTTTCAAAAAAGTTCGTCAAAAATTTTTTCTCGAAAGTACCCATCCATCAAATTTTTTATGGACGAATTACTGCCAATTTTTTCAAAAAAGTTCGTCAAAAAATTGATTTTTTTTGTTACTTTTTTGTGATATATTTTTTTACTAAAATAAATTAATTGTTTTTTAAATCCATTTAAATTAGGGTAAATGAGACAGTCATTGGCCAGTTAAGGATAGTTCTTGTCTTCATGCTATTCTCATTTAAGACCATTTAATACAATATTCTTAAAAATGTTGTTTTGAATATATTGGAATGTCAACTTTTCAGTTTGACCAAAATATTAGCCATCTGAACTACACAAATATATAAAAAAAATATTATGAATAAAAAAATACACAAAAACCCAGTTATTGGCCACTAGAACACAGTAATTGTCATCTTAGATACACAGTTATTGGCCATATGGAAAATAAGTATTAAGTTCTTTTTATAAAATATTTTATTAAATATGAGATCATTAGAACAAAAAAAAATATTATTATTAAGGATCACTCGACATACAACTTTTACACTTAAAAGTTTCTGATTTTAATCCATCCTGGATTGTGTTTGCACATATGAAGTGAAATGTGCGAAGACAAGTTAAACATCGAACTCCACATCTGGACGATGTAATATTTTTTACTTTTTCATTTTTAAACGTTTCTTCATCTGACTTCCGAAGTAAAATGTTGGATACTAATTTAGTTTTTTTATCGGTTTGTGGTTTGCCATCGAAAAATAAATTTCTTTTTATAGTTTTTACTTTAGTGATGATATCATCAATAGGAACTAAAGAATCTTCAGATTCAGTATTTGCACAAATATTTTCATTTTCAATATCGACTTCGTCATGGTTTGAAAAAAAATCATCATTTACAGATTTAGTATTTGTAGCAGATGTTAACAAGGTATTTGATTCGATGAGTGGGAGATGAATTTTGATGCCACTTCTTAGTTTTGTTGATATTATTTCGCAACGATTCGCTGGAGAACAGTTTTCGAGTACAATTTTCACATCAGGTGCCTCAACTTTAAAGAATTGTGGCTGGGAATAAGCCTGAGGGAAATGAACTTTAACACCATTGTTCAATATTGTTGATGTTATTTCACCCCTAGCAACAAAGGATTCGTTGTTAGTAGCATCAATAATATTATTATGTAACACATCACTCGCAACATCGCCAACATTTTCTTTATTTGAGTTGATAGCAGAATTCATCTTTTTTGCTGACTTTTTTTTTGGCTGTTTGCCATTAATTAGTTGTTTCCCTTTTATGTCTGTTTTCTGTTTTGTTTTATTAAGTCTCTCTTCCTTTCTTTTTTGATTAAGTTCGTCTTCTAATTTCTTTTTTTCGATCTTTTCTTCTTGATGTTTTCTCCAAACTGAAGAAGTCAATACAAAGGATACTTTTTCTGATTGTCTTTTTCCTTTTCTCTCTGGCGTTTTGGGATAAATAAAATGGTTTTTTATGGCGAAAGAAGTAGAGGGTTCAAAGTCTAAGTGATGGTCCATATTTGTATTTTTGTCTAAATTTAAATTATAATTTGTATCATCCTTTATGTCTTCTGCTATTTTATCAATATTTATATTCTTGCTATCATCTAAAATGATTGGCATAGTTTCTATAATAAAATTATCTTCGATTTCTTGCTCAACATCTTCAGAATACACATTTTTATTCCAATTTTCTTGTTCACTATTGGTCTTCATAAATTCTTTATATATTTGGTAAAGTTTAAATAGGTTTTCGTCTTCATAAGTTTCCTCATTTATATTCTCAAATAATCGTAGCCTGTCTTCTCCGATTATACTTGTAAATTTTGAAAATGTAATAGTTATGCCGTCTTCAAATTTCTTTTTTTTTTTTTTTCAATATTTTTACCTAGACATTTTGAGTAATCTATAGCCGAGGCATTCCAAGGAAATATACCACAACTTTTAAATCCTTGTTTTATTACATCTGGTCTTAAATTTTCTAAAACACCTTTTAGGATAGCAGCAAATGTTTCCTTTGTGACAGTACTTCCTGGATTTTCTCTATGAAACTTTGACACACACTTCGCCCAAAAAGTCTTTAATGGCTTGAATGTCGAAACATCGGCAGGTTGCAAGATCCTAGTAGAATTTGGATAAAGCGCAATTAATATTATATTTAATTTTTTACATAAATTACTCGTTTCATATGTATTATGGGTTTTATGCCCATCTACGAATAATATTATTGGAAACTGGACACCCCTTTCTATCAAATCTTTATAGAAGACGTTGCCAATATACTCATAAAATGTTGCTTCTTTCATCCACCCTGTATCACTCGTACCTATTCCCCACTTTTTAGGGACAGAATTAACAATATTTGCAGGAAGCCTTTTATAAGGATATATTATCATTGGTGGGCTTATATCACCGACGGCCGAGAAACTAAACATAACTGTTAAATTCGTTTCTGAATCATGTTCAGTTTGGTAAACATTTTTTGATCCTTTCGCAGCTAAAACCTTCTTATTTTTGGGACAGAGAAGAAAGCAAGTTTCATCGCCGTTGTATACTCTGGATGGATCGTTTAGTATATGATCATATCCTTTTTCTTTTAAATAGGAATGTATTTGAGAAAACCAATTTCTAATATCTGACTCTGAAACATTACTGCTTGCTGTCGTTATAGCCTCTGGAGTTCTTAAGGTTATAGAAGGATGGCGCTTTAAAAAGGCCTTGAACCACCCTCTTCCAGGTGTATTTTCCCTGAACGGATTATTTCGTGGATTTTCATCTAAAAATGATTTCACTGAAGCTTGAACATTCTCGATTCGAAGTGGAAATCCTATTCGTTGACATTCTAGGATCCAATTGGTTAAAAATATTTCCTCTTGGTTACTTAATATAGGATCTGGTCCATGAGTAACTTTTTCTTTAAATTTCTCACTTGTACGAAACTGCAAGGTTGCTCTAGGAACTTTAAATTCTGCAGCCGCTTTTCTTTAACTAACGTCATTTTTAATTGCATTTAAAGCTTTCTGGATATCCTGTTCCGTATAACTTTTAAAATATTTTTCATCTTTATTGACTTTCGGCATTTCTACAAAAAACAGTCTAATTGAATTTTGTTTGCAAAATTTAAACGAAATCTAAAATATTAGTTTTTTACCGGAATAGAAAAAGTGATATTTTAATGTATGGTGTAATTTTCTTTACGACAAAACAGTTTAAAAAATTGACGTCTGCCTCTACAAAACCATAAGCCAAACAAGTAGCCAACTATAATACGTTACAAGTCATTGTTTACTCAATTGGCTAACTCAAACAATCTATAAAAACTACGAGAGGTGGGTCATAACGTTATTACCGCGCCGTAAAACGTTACATATTTTATAACTAAATTATTCCTGTTACAGATATTGGCCACCCATATAAGATAGTAATTGACACCCGGCCAACTACTGTTTAAAATTCATTATTTTTAGAAATCATAAACAAAATATGAAATAAATCATAAATTTCAATAGAAAATGTTGTTTTTTAACAAAAAAACTATATTCCGATTAGTTACAATTATTGGCCACCCGGTCAATAAATATTTCACGTGCTCATCTACGCTACAGTAATTGGCCACTCAAAAAAAAACCGGGAAAAATATAAACATTACACAATATTAAATAAAAATACGAAAGTTTACCAATATACTATCAATAATATACCAAAACTGTCAAATATAAATAAAACCTACAATAAATATAACTTACTATAATGCAGCACCTTCTTAAGAAAAACTGTAATTTTCGTATATATTTAACTCTGCTGCGAAAGCACAACTTCATCCTTCAAAATAAAGCCAAATACTAAAATGTGGCGGGTACAAGCATGGTTGATGATGTAATAAGATGTTGCCGGATTTTACTGAATAATTTATAATTTAGATAAATTTAAACCGAACCTTTATAAAAATGAATAAAGCTGAAGTGGCCAATAACTATCATCTGGCCAACAACTATCGCATTTACCCTAACTTTTTAAGTAAAAAATCAAATTTTAAAAAAAATTATGGAGAATTATTATTAATAAAATATTTTGTATGAAAAACTCCATTAAAAAAAGCGAAAATTGCAAAAAAAATTTTAAAAATAAAAATTATGGAGATTTATATATATAAAAAAAAAATAAAAAACAAAATTTTTTTAGTTGTTGGGTAGTTCTGAATTAATAATTTTGAAAAATTTTCAGCTCCCGGATTTTTCGTTTGTCCAGACCAAATTTTCGTTGGTCCATCCTTTAAAAAAATTATAGCAAATTTAAAAATTTGAGCCAAATTTCACTGCACCACCATAAAAACTTTTTGATAATTTCAAAGTTGCATTCGATTGTCCACACATTATTTTCGTTTGTCCAGGCTTTATTTTCGTTTGTCTATCCAACAGAAACAAGTTATTAACAAATAAAAAATCAAAGTATAAATAATTATTAATGTAAGTACTTCTAATGGCAATTTAATAAAACTAACTATTGCAATCGTTTGTTCACACATTATTTTCGTTTGTCCGAGTCTCATGTTCTTTTTTACATGCAACAGAAATAAAGTTATTAATAAATAAAAGGCTCAAAAGAGGAACAATTATAAAAGTATTTTTAATTGCATTTTATTAACAGAAACTACTACAATCGTTTGCCAAAAAAATATTTTTATTTGTCCGTCTAAAATAACTTAGTTATCGACAAGCAAAGAACCCAAAATATATACAATTTCTGACATAAGCTGTTAAAGACAATTAATTTATGTGAAGAATAATTCTTTTTCCTATAACCATAAATATTCCATGAACTTAGTAACTAATAAATTATAGAATAATATTTACGTATATTATAATTTACGACACCGGAGATGTGTGTAATAGAAAGAAACTATCTGCTGCACTTGTGAAGATAGTGACCCATGTAAATATTCAATGAGAACTTAATATGGCGGTGCTGAACTGAAATTTGTCATAACTCTTTTTTATTGGGGTGACAAACGAAAATAATGTGTGGACAAACGATTGCAACAGTTAGTTTTAATAAATTGCCATTAGAATTATTTATATTATCATTATTTATATTGTGAGTTTTTATTCGGTAATAACGTTTTGGATTGAAAAACGAAAATATTGTGCGAAGAAAGGATTGCAATAAATTAGAACAAATTACATTAACAATTGTTCATATTTTGGGATTTTTATTTGTTAGACCAATTTGCATTGGGTGGTCAAACGAAAATTGAGCCTGAACAAACGAAAATAATGTATGGACAAATGATTGCAATAGTCACTTTAATAAATTACCTTTAGCAGTACATATTATAATAATAATAATAATAATTCATATTTCGAGTTTTTAATTTGTTTATAACTTATTTCTGCTGGATTGACAAACGAAAATAAGAATTGGATAAACGAAAATAATGTGTGAACAAACGACTGCAATAGTTAGTTTTATTAAATTGCTATTAAAATTACTTATATTAATAATTGTATATATTTTGAGTTTTTAATTTGTTAATAACTTATTTCTGTTGGATGGACAAACGAAACTAAGGCTTGGGCAAACGAAAATAATGTGTAGACAAACGATTCTCGTATTTAATTTATATGAAATCTATTAGGGTTGTCCCTAAAAATCTCCATTTTTTTATTTTTTAAATATCTCGGTTTTGGGGGGTGGACAAACAAAAATTTTGGTTGGACAAACGTGGACAATTGAATGCCACTTTAACATTATCAAAAAGTTTTTGTGGCGGTGCTGTGAAATTTGACTCAATTTTGTAAATTTGCTATAACTTTTTTTTTAAGGGTGGACAAACGGAAATTGGGCCTGGGCAAACGAAAATATTGTTTGTCCAAACGATTGCAATAGTTAGTTTAAATAAATTGCCATTTAAAGTACTAATATTAATAATTGTTTATGCTTTAAGTTTTTTAATTGTTAATAACTTATTTTTGTTGAAAGAAACAAATGAAAATATTGTGTAAATAAAATTATTGCCGTATGAAATTATTAAGGTTGTCCCTAAAAACCATCTGCATTATTTTTTTATTTTCTAAATATCTCTGTTTTGGGGGGTGGACAAACGAAAATTTTGGTTGGACAAACGTGGACAAATTGTGGACAATCGAATACTACTTTGAAAGGATCAAAAAGATTTTATAGCGGTGCTGTGAAATTTGGCTCAAATTTTTAAATTTGATATATTTTTTTTTTGAAAGGTGGACAAACAAAAATTGGGCCTGGACAAACGAAAATAATGTGTGGACAAACGATTGTCGTGTTTAATTCGTATGAAATGTATTAAGGTTGTCCCCAAAGACCAACTGCATAATTTTTTTTATTTCCTAAATATCTCCGTTTTGGGGGGTGCACCAACGAAAATTTTGGTTGGACAAATGTGAACTAATCGTGGAAAATCGAATACCACTTTGAAATTACCAAAAAGCTTCTATGCCGGTGTTGCGAAATTTGGCTCAAATTTTTAAATATGCTATAATTTTTTTTGAAGGGTGGACAAACAAAAATTTGGCTTGGTCAAACTAAAATAATATGTGGACAAACGATTGTCGTGTCTAATTCGTATGAAATGTATTAAGGTTGGCCCTAAAGAGCAGCTGCATAATTTTTTTTATTTTTTAAATATCTCGGTTTTGGGGGGTGGACAAACGAAAATGTTGGTTGGACAAACGTGGACTCATTGTGGACAATCGAATGCCACATTGAAATTATCAAAAAGTTTTTATGGCGGTGCTGTAAAATTTGACTAAAATTTTTAAATATGCTATAATTTGTTTTTAAAGAGTGGACAAACAAAAATTGGGCCTGGACAAACGAAAACAATGTCTGTAGAAACGATTGTCGTGTCTAATTCGTATGAAATGTATTAAGGTTGATCCTAAAGAGCACCTGCATAATTTTTTTATTTTTTAAATATCTGGTTTTGGGGGGTGGACAAACGAAAATATTGGTTAGCCAAACGTGGACTAATCGTGAGCAATCGAATGCCACTTTGAAATTATCAAAAAGCTTTTATGCCGGTGCTGCGAAATATGGCTCAAATTTTTAAATATGCCATAATTTTTTTTTTGAAGGGTGAACAAACAAAAATTTGACTTGGACAAACGAAAATAATATGTGGACAAACAATTGTCATATCTAATTCGTATAAAATGAAGTGAGATTGTCCCCAAAGAGCACCTGCATTATTTCTTTTATTTTTTAAATATCCCGGTTTTGGAGGGTGGACAAACGAAAATTTTTGTTGGACAAACGTAGACAAATCGTGGACAATCGAATGCCACATTGAAATTATCAAAAAGTTTTTATGGCGGTGCTGTAAAATTTGATTAAAATTTTTAAATATGCTATAATTTGATTTTAAAGGGTGGACAAACAAAAATTGGGCCTGGACAAACGAAAATAATGTGTGGACAAACAATTGTCGTGTCTAATTCGTATAAAATGTATTAAGGTTGTCCCCAAAGACCACCTGCATTATTTTTTTTAATTTTTGTAAATATCTCTGTTTTGGGGGGTGGACAAACGAAAATTTCGGTTGGACAAACGAAAATTTCGGTTGGACAAACGTGGACTATCGAATACCACTTTGAAATTATCAATAAGCTTTTATGGCGGTGCTGTGAAATTTGGCTCAAATTTTTAAATTTACTATAACTTTTTATAACGAAAATTTTTGATGGACAATCGTGGACAAATCGTGGACGGTGCTAACTTAAAGGACCTGATTTTTTAACTGTTTTAGATAATATTCTCATTATAATACAGTTTTTGAGTTTCAGTTAGTGTTAATTTAAGTTTAGTTTCCAAAAGCAAAAAATCTAACAAAAAATCCAAATAAATTGACCAAACAATTGACTTTTGCAAAGACTCCAATATTTAGTACACCGTTATTTTACATTGTTTGTTAAAATAATAAGTGAAATTTAAAATGCCTCTTCTGAAAAATTAAAAAAATACGTTTAAATACGTTTCCTTTATCATAATATAATCCCTACATTTAGGCAATCTATTAATCTCATATTTATTTTATACTTTTTTGATAAAATAATAAAAGAAGTTCTTCAGTTCACAATTTTTCATTTTAATATTTTTTGTATTTTTAAAAAATATACTAATGAAAATATTATTGCACTGTACTATTTTTGGCATCTAGTATTTATCTTTACCATCCTACGAAAATTTTTGTAAATGGAATCCGTTTTTAATTTAGCTAAAACATCAATTGCAAAACACTTTCAAAATTATTTAAAATCAATACGGCAAATAATTTACAGTTTTTGATGAAATTATTTTATGGTCGTTGGAACAATATAGTACAAAATTTGGAGAGACGCTAAAATGGTGATTCCCACCTTATCGAGACTGAGGCCCACAAGGGTAAACTCGTAGCGTAACAAAACGATAAATGATTTAACTTGGAACGAAATACTGAAAGCCGATAGTAGTATTAGCACGTTGAATTTTTTGGTTTGTGAAGCATTGGCATTACTTAGGTTAAACCATGTGATGATTTTCACATGCCTTGATTTTTAAAACCATTCTATATCGCCTTTTGATTAGGGTTTAAAAGCTTGTTCCAGCAATTTATCCAATAATAATTGGCCCCTTTACCTCATAAGCCTGCTCATGTAAAATAATTGGGCTTCTTACTTCGCCTATTTATATTCTATTAATAAAGGACAGAAGGATGAGTATTGCAACTATGTTAAAAGAAATAAATTGGCTATCAGTTCAGAATTATGTTCAGTATATGACTGATATTTATTTATAAAATAAAAATGATATTAGTACCATCCCATCAGATCTATTAGAAAAAATTCAATATAATTCGCAATATACACAACTATAATAATACAAGAAACCAATCTGACTTTCATGTAAGGCAAGCCGTCACTAAAAGTTCCCAAAATACAATTTTTATTAAAGGTTTAAAAAATTTAATAGACTGCCTACAGAAATTAAACAAAAAAATCTGATGTGTCCAACACATGACTTTCCTATCTAGTTATTATAGGCATTTTCCGGTTATTTTGTACAACCTATTGCAGCATCTCTATAAATGTTTAGAGGATAAACTAAATATATACATTTTACACATACATCTACCTCGAAACATTTTTTTATAGATATTCATTGAAAACGAAAATACAGAAAAATTTAAATTTAGCACTTTTCCATTACGGTCCATTTTAGAAAAATCATGTATAAACAAAAATTATAGAAATCGATATCGCAAACAACTTTTAGTTCAACAATTTTCATAAAAATCAGAATTTTGCACATTTTGTCAAATTTCTCGAATACGGACCATTTCAGAAAATTTTGACATAAAGCAAAAATTATAGATAAAAATATTAGAAGTAACTTTTATTTGAACAATTTTCTTCTCCAAACATAAATAACAGATATATTCCATAAAATATAAAAACGGCCTCCCATAAAGTACCCCCCCAGATGTTCCGACTTTGTCCAAAATCTAATCATTTCACGTCAGGCCGAAATAAACCTTAAGTTTAAAATTTAATGTTTTTTCCTTTATCCGTTTTTGAGTTTTCTTCAAATTTCGAAATTTACACATTTTCTCAAATATCTCGAATACGGTCCATTTTAGAGAAATTATGTATAGGACAAAAATTATAGAGAATTATATTACAAACAACTTTTATTTGAACAATTTTTAAAAAAAAATATTTTTTTTACATTTTGTCAAATTTCTCGAATACGGACCATTTTAAGAAAATTTTGCATGAAACAAAAATTATAGATAATTATATTAGAAGTAACTTTTATTTGAAGAATTTTCTTCTCCAAACGTAAATAACAGATATATTCCATAAAATATAAAAATGACCACCTATAAAGTACCCCCCCAGATGTTCCGACTCTGCCCAAAATCTAATCAGCTCATTGGACGCTGAAACAAAGCTTAAGTTTAAAATTTGGTGTTTTTCTGTGTATCGGTTCATGAGTTATGCGTTATACAGACACACACACACACACAGACACACAGACACACAGACACACACACAGACATCATCGCGAAAATAGTCAAAACGGATTCAGGGGACCTCAAAACGTAAAAATCCGTCGAAAACTCGAGGTCGAAAAAAATCATGATTCCTATACTTTCCTTATATCTGTATACAGATAGGAAAGTAAAAAACAATAAATGTATTCAAAAGTAACCTCAAACAATACTTGATAAATAAACAGAACGGATATACTTTCTTGTGATAATACCCTTTTTAAGTATTTCCCCTAATTTATTATTATTTTACCCCTCGTTTTATCCGCATTTATTATAGATTATTTATTTTAAAAAATTACTTAATGTTATATTAATACTACTTACTATGTTTAAATTAATAATAGTTTTGCGACGATAGGTTATAGCAACTTATAGCTATTTTTGTGTTAAAGTAGATCCATAGAGAGCAATGTAATTTACAAATGCCTTCTTTCAACATACAAATAAATGACAACTTTATAATTAAAATGAAAAACACAACAAAATACATCGGTATCATAATAATTGATCCAAATATAAAATGGGCATTATATCCTACCTCTCCTTTATATAATAAAAAAGTGCTTTGTATAAGAACATTATATTATCTGTCTTGCTGTACCTTTATTTATGGAAAGCCTGAATTAAGATACACTACAAATTATTTGCAATAAATATCAAAAGAAGTATACATTTTTAAATAATTCGACATTTGAGAGCCATTCACACATCACAGTTGATATCTTGATACTTGACAGGTACAGCCAAGCATTATTCTGATTTTTGCCAAATAAAATGGCCGGTTATTTATTCTATGGGGTTGCGACAGAGAACCAGTAAATTTGATGAACGTGTTTTTGAGGCTAGAGGCGAAATAGTAGTAGGCGTAATAGCACCACCATAAAAAAGTCATTTTTAAGAAGATGCTTATATATTTTTCATAAATTGGCAGGCTTGGCGACTAATTTCGAATAAAAATAGCCTCCAAAATGGCTATATGGTTGCAAGTATGAAGGCCGCAACCCGCCTTAGAAATTTCACCTTTACTATCAACAGCTGTTGTTTGACAGGTCGTTAGAGAATGTTTGCAATTTATGGAATGCAAAAAATGTTAGGAATTTTGACTTTAGAAATAATTGAAATTCCTAAAATTGTCATATAAGGAATGCATGGGCGGATTTTTAAAAAATTGTTATTAAAGTAGTTAGGATGAACCAAAAATTCTGAAAATGAATAGGGTTCTAAGTTAGAAGTAATTATTCAAGAAAATCAAAACCGCAAGTCAATTAGAATTTTCGTTCGTGTTATCGTGCCGGCATACATACATACATACAGACGACCAGACCAAATTTTTTTTTTTTTATTTTTGGGGTCAGAAAATTTTTTCGTCTGCACGAATGCAATACTGAGGCCCCATAGGAGGGGCCTCAGTAATATACTATTTTTTAATCTGTCCGTTAGATAGATTTTTTTATGAGCTAAGTT